>JAJOZX010003442.1:82500-445000 GCA_023014485.1 Bathynomus jamesi | reverse complement strand
GACGTAAAATTTGTATTCAACAGAATGTGGTATCTAATTTTGGCTTATTATTTATCTAATATTGGCTTATTATTTATCTAATATTGGCTTATTATTTATCTAATATTGGCTTATTATTTATCTAATAATGGCCTATTATTTATCTAATATTGGCTTATTAATTATTTATCTAATATTGCTTATTATTTATCTAATATTGGCTTATTATTTATAATCCATGTATTGTCAATATTAACCCATTCCATAAACTTTTGGTGAAAAGAACGATGTTTCCTTATTCATGTTACTGTACGTGAATGATGAATCTGAATTTTACGAAAGTATCGTGGAATTTATACTTGTAAAAGGGTTGAGTACATTATGAAGGTAAAGTATGATATTATAAATGAAAGGTATTTCTTTCTCCTTCAAAGACTGACGTGTATTGCTACTTAACGTTATAAAAATTAAATCTGTTTGGGGAAAAAGTTAGTTTCACCAGTTACAAACTTGGGAAACATTTTTAGTAAATATTTCTTTTATATAACACTTATCAAATAATACGGCTGGTAAAAACAAGTGGGTTTTGGGTTTTTTTTTTGTTTTGTTTCAGACAAAATCCATTATTGATAAAACAATATTAATTAAGTTCTCCAAAAAAAAATTCAATTAATTTACATTTTTCAAAACACAGTGTAATACATTTAAAATATTCAAATTTTAAACTTTTGATAAAGGACATCGAGTTCTAAAATTATATATATATATATATACATTTTAACTGCAAACAACACACAGTATAATTAATGTAAAGAACGACGCTTGTGTAGAAGAACGTTCCGCACAAGATGAGGAGGAGAACGAACAAATGAAAAATGAGGTAACCACCCGGGAATCGAAACCGGGATCTTCCGATTGCCGGTCAGATATGCTATCCACTACACCATGGGCCTCGATTAATCAGAAGTCGTAATTCTCCTACATACGAGCAGAAACCAATGCCCTGAGGGGGCCCCTTCGCATGCCGTACCTCTATATGCATTTTAACTGCAAACAACACACAGTACAATTAATGTAAAGAACGACGCTTGTGTAGAAGAACGTTCCGCACAAGATGAGGAGGGAGCGAACAAATGAAAAATGAGGTAACCATTTTTTTGGTGCGGAACGTTCTTCTACACAAGCGTCGTTCTTTACATTAATTATACTGTGTGTTGTTTGCAGTTAAAATGTATATATAGGTACGGCATACGAAGGTGCCCCCTCAGGGCATTGGTTTCTGCTCGTATGTAGAAGAATTACGACTTCTGATTAATCGGGGCCCATGGTAGTGGATAGATATCTGACCGGCAATCGGAAGATCCCGGGTTCGATTCCCGGGTGGTTACCTCATTTTTCATTTGTTCGTTCTCCCTCCTCATCTTGTGCGGAACGTTCTTCTACACAAGCGTCGTTCTTTACATATATTATATATAGTCTTATTCCAAGTCGTCGAAATTGCCACTTCTCTCCCGGATTTAGTTATTTTTTAATTTTTCGCTTCAATTCATGCTGTCTCACATAACTGTAAAAACAATTCCGACTCCATTTTTGTTTGTTTCCATTCGTACCAATTAGGTTTGAAACGCTGGTAAACGTTCAGTACATCCATTGCACATCACATATTTTATATTTCAGCTTCAGATTATACATATTTTTTTTTTTGTACAATTGTGGATTTGTTACTACAAGAGGATTTTAAGCATCAAGACTATATATATATATATATATATATATATATATATATATATATATATATAGGCGGTGAGGTTTCTAAGGTTGCGCAAGTTTCAGTTCATTGTCTTGTTGCTATGGTGATCTTCCGTTCTTTTTTTGTTTTTCTTTTTCTACCGGACAGTGCATTCGTCTTTCTTCCTTTGCTTTTCTCTCTATATTTAAATCACTGTTTCATTTTCAGGTTTTAACTTCACATCGTATATATATATATATATATATATATATATTTTTTTTTTTTTTTTTTTAAGTTTGGGAAGAACCGATTCGCCTCTATTTAAAAGGGCATATCTCGGCGGAAAAACAAAGAAAAAGTGAGAGGAAAGACAGAGGAAAAAGAAAGGGTGGAAGGGACAGTTGAAGTGGAAAAAGACCAAGGATGACAAGGACTGCAAGGTCGAGCCCCATCATCCTTGGGTGCTAGGGCCGGGAGGGCGCAGGTGAAACCTCCCGGAACAAGCATGTACAAACGAGCAGCACAAAGAGCACTCAAGAGCACGAGCTTAGAACCCCCTTGCGGGGATATATATATATTATATATATATTATATATTATATATAAAAACTTAACGTATATATATATATATATATATATATATATATATATATATATATATTGTTTCGTATTTTAAATTAAACAAAATAAATTAAGAATTTAATTTATATATTTTTTTTTTAATTTAAATATTTGCATAAATTTATGAGATAAATTTACCCAAGTTTACATTCTGAAATGATTCATCAAAATTCACAAATAATATCAATGGACAACAAATTAGAACATTTTTTTCCTGTTCCTCAAGTAAAATAGGGTGATTCTGATAGATTTTTGCGCTCGGAATACGAATATGGACGCGAAATTTTTCCCTCACCCACAGTTTTTTAACAAATTTAATTTGACTTTTGCTTCATAAAAGGAATGTGTAGGTAGAATTAATAGCATTAGCATTTAGCACTACACTTTTCGGGAGGCACTTGGGCCGGAAATGGTACTGTGGCACTGAAAATGGCTAAAATGACAGTTAGATGAATTGAGCTTAATGGGGTAGAACCAGTGGTTTGCCAGCAAATGGGGGTACAACTAGAAACACTGGAACGGGAGTTATCTTGCGGGATAATATATACAATGTGTGTGTGTGTGTGTGTGTGTGTGTGTTTGTGTGTGTGTGTGTGTGTGTGTGTGTGTATATATATATATATATATATATATTATATAACCAGTGGTGTAGTGCTGTGGGAACGCGTGGGAACGGCGTTCCCTTACTTTTTTTGGTAGACGGAATGGCGTTCCCTCACTATTTCAAATAAATCCGAACTTACAAATCTCTAACGTCATGAAATTTTAATTCCCACCCCTAGAAGAAATATGAGAAAGAATCATTAACTGTTTCATTTCTTTTAGCTTCGACTGAGGCAATGCTAGCCTATAAAGATCTGATGAAACAGTCACCACGGCGTACCAGTTGTTAACTTTTTTTTAGTTAATCATTCCAGTTGTTAGCTATTTTTATTGATCGTACTGGATGTCGTATATCTAATGACACTCGAAATACTGCATCTTCAACCTTGGAATATATCCTAATATCCAGTGCATATGACCTCAAAATATCCCTGAAATTGGTCAGATTTCAAAAGATTTCCCGGGGGGGCTTACAGTGCCCCCGGACCCTCAGCTGTATGGGCTCGCCGCGCTCGCCATTGTCCCCCCCCCCCCGCATCTGAGTAACACTTTCAAAATGCGTTCCCTCACTTCTTTATTTAGCACTACACCACTGTATATAACTGTGGGTGATGGAAAAATTTCACTCTTATTTTCGAAATGAGCACACTAAAAAGTCAGTGAGGAAGACCCAAAACTACGAGAGGAATAGAATCTTTGTTGAACAGAAATATAATGCAGAAATATATACTTCATAAATATAATGCAGAAGATTCAGTCACTTCAAAGTATTTTGTATAAACATATACTGTATATATAATATATATATATATATATATATATATATATAACTTATATGTGTGTGTGTGTAACTCACTTTCATATTAGCTATTGCCTGTTATTCTACCTGCAACAAAAAAAAGGGTCCCCAAACAAGACATCAATTTGAAATTTTTTGTTTTTAGTTCTAATGTATTATTTTTGTAAATTTAATTTATAATAAATTTTCCTATGAGACCGGACTTATGGGACACCCTGTATAATTTTTTTTACTTGATTATAAAACTCAGTAAATAATAACAAATTTAATGAATGAATAAATGCAAAGGAGAAAGGAACACGATTTTAAGTACATTGATTCGATTCATTTGTTATTATTTATTGGCTTTTAGAATCCAATAAAAAATTTAGAAACGAAGGCGTCTATTTACTTTTGTCAAATATATATATATATATATATATATATACACACACAGGGCCTATCAGAGGGGGGTCTAGGAGAGCTATTTGGCCTGGGCCTCAAGCTTAAGGGGGCCTCAAATTTAGAAACTTTCAGGTTTGAATATAATGTTTTGCAGTGAAAGTAATAATTGGGTTTAGCTATGGGCCTCAAAAGCTGGAAGTGACCCGGGCTTCTCTGAACCTCTGAGAGGGCATATATATATATATATATATATATATATATATATATATATATATATATAAGGCGTCGCCTAAAGAACTGCGTCAAATGACCAAATTTTAGATAATGGTCGCTTCGTTTTTGTATATTAAATTCCGCGTCGAATTAATAACAAATAAAATGTACTTATTATATATATATATATATATATATATATATATATATATATACTAAAGTTTCCCTCCCTGCATGCAATTCAAATCGAAAAATGACTGTAAGAATCTGTTTCATTTTTAACCTTTTTCCTATTATACGCAGATATTGCGGGGCTCGATCATGGGACCAGACCAATCTTCGAAATTCCCACGAGAAAATGCAAAAGTGTCACTTTCCTCACCAGCGACGGGGCCGGAGAAATGACGTACCTGAAAAATAAAGAGTTCCCCTCGCCCCCACCTTGTAAATGCATGAGGGATTTAACCTCCCCCCTGAAAAACAAGAGGAACATTTCTGAACTTGATCCCCCTAAATCGAAAAAATCTTTCCCTATCATGAAACCGTTAGTAAAAGATGAGGGAAATAATTTGTACTTGGATTAATAATGTTTGTCAATAAAGATGTATTTACCATACTCAAACGGTGTTTCATGTCCCCTTTCCTCCTCCTCCTCCTCTCTCTCTCTCTCTCTCTCTCTGGATACAATACTTGAGTGTGTATGATATAGATAACACCTTGATGTTAGACTCTCTGTAACGTCCGTGCGATTTACTTCGATGCTTGTAACTTCTTGTAACTCTCTCTCTCTCTCTCTCTCTCTCTCTCTCTCTCTCTCTCTCTCTCTCTCTAGCAATTAAACAAGTTATAAAAATAAGGGCGTATTTCTCATTTCAAAATTTAATTTGGTTTGGCTTTAATTCTAAAACTCTCTTTTCAACATCCGATTAAACCCAAACTGCACAAAAGAATTACTTCTAAAATGATCGACTCTTCATTATAAATTAATGACGTCTGTCATGTCATGTAAAGGAGTAATATAAAGATATATTATAAAGAATGTAATAATTTACTTTTCTAGAGTTAATTCCGAAAAGCTTTTGTATGAAAGTTTCGGTATACTTTATTATTAAATTTAGATTAAACGTACCTTTCAAGGTAAAGAAACATTTAATTTATAAATAATTATAATAGAAGCACAGTCGATCTTTAGATCAAATACAGGGTGTCGTAAAAGTTACGGACCTCAAATTTTTTTTTTAAATTTTGAACACTTTAATAGTAGGCTCATAGTAACTGACTATATTTTAAGTTAAAGCTTGAAATTTTATTTTTCGAGTGATACGCAGGATATTTTGCCACACTTCCTGCTATCTTTGTCATTTTAGCAAATAAACATGACAAGATCAGAATTAAAAAAAATCTGGGAAACGCCGGTAGGAGACTGGAGAGAGTGCAATACACTTGCCGCGAATACAGAAAAGTGGCTTTAAGAGTTTAAAAGCTTAACCCCCTTCGCTGCGGCATAACTAAATATAGTTTGTCTGAAATATGACGTACGACGTACGTCATTATAGTATCGAGTAGGCCAATTTCTCATCGAATTTGCGCCTGATGTATGTACCAAACAGATCCATTTTGGACACATCTATGAAAAAATAGTCTTTACCAATTGCAGCAGAAAAATCCTTATATTTCTTAACCAACTGTAGTTCATTTTGACGTTATCCTCCTTTGAAATGTTTTTTTAATGCAATCGACCACGAAATTTAAGGCAAAATTAGGTCATTTTGGTATGCACATGAAGCGCAGGCTCGATGGGAAATTAACCTCGCAGTGCATAAAACCTTCTGTGAAACACGCGTGCAGGGAGCTCCATAATGGGTATGTAATTTGTTTCTTTGGATATAGCACTCGAGACAATGTAAACTTCAACGGTATCATGAAAAACGAACAGTACTAAAATGGTCAACGCATAACCAGTCAACACTTCATTTTCCGACAAGATAATGACCCAAATCACAAATCCAACCGTTGTATGAATTATGTGAAGCATAAAAATAGAACATGATACGCTAATCATTATGGAATAACTTTTATAGTCGTCTGATCTGAATCCTGTTAAGCATTTATAAACATTGTTCACATCTGAAAAGCAAAAAGCACACTCCTCACAACTTTACTAAGCTATGAGAAATGATACATCAAAGCTGGAACAAAATCGCTCAAGATACCATCAATATAAACGATGGTGATTAGTGCCACGGTGAAGGGTTGTTGTATTGACGGCAAAAGGGATGCATACAAAATACGATATTATAGCATTCATTTATGGTCGACCTTGTTTTTTTTTAAATAATAATGATCATTTTCTTTCGTTATTAAATTACGAATTAATAAAATTTCGTCGCATCTCCATGTTATTTTCCAGCTGTCATTAATGAAACATACTAAAATGGTTGGTCACTAACTGGCACTTAAACTGACATAAAAACAATCAAATGAGGTCTGGGTTGTTTTTTTTTGTTGTTTTTTGTCACTGAGCGCATCATTCTTTGCAGTAATCTAGAGAAATTAAAACATTTTTATAAAATACAAAACATTACATACAACATCGTCATTTCCCCTGTAATTTTTCAGCCATCTAGAATATTCTTTTGGGGTTGCACTTTAATAAAAATTATATTACAGAAATAGAAGAAAAGTTGTTTTTAATGTATAAAAAAAAACATTCGCATCGTTTAAATAACATAATAATTCAAGAGGTAGGATAGATTTTCGCTCTTTACCTTTACGAGTTAATTAATAAAAGAGATAAGAATAATTATAAACACCAAACTCTTAATAAATGCAAAACTTCACCTTTTTTACGTGGAGGTCGAAATATGACAATAAAACCCACACTAACAGACGGAGTTTATTTCCACAACAGTTTCGATGCCCACTGGTATCCTCTTCGGGTAGATACGGAAAAACGAATGAAATAATCATGCCATAGATTGGGAATCAAGTAAGTTACTTTATAAATGTAATAATTATGTCAAACGAAAAATAATAGAATCTGTATGTATAGAACTAGAAGATAATTTTAATTTGTGTACAGGTACTTATAAGCTGGACCCTTTAATGAGATTCTTGGTCAAAAAATCCCTTCCGGTGTCGGGTGAACGGGATCTAACCTAGGTGTGAATTTCTTAATGGTCTCTGACCTTCTAAAATGTTCCTTACCTTTCCTGGATTGTTTCCTTACTCACTTTTGTTCATTCGTTTTTCTGTATCGATCCGAAGAGGATGCCAGTGGGCAACGAAACTGTTGTGGAAATAAACTCCGTCTATTAGTGTAGGTTTTAGTCACCAAACTCATATTTTAATTAGGAAAATTTAATAGCAAAACAAAAGTACATTTTAGTGTGTGGCGATTTTAATTTCCCTTTTGTACATGGAGGAAAGCTAATGACGTAGTTTATAGAGATAACAATATAACTTATTCAAAAAGGTACAGACATAAGACAGTAAGAAAAGACACAACATGAATTTATTTCCTTATAACAAGCAATGATGGATGCAGTCATAAATATTGATATCCTCCAAGCAAAAATTTCAGTTCCAAAAACTTACAAATGAAATTTGATGTTAAAAACAAAAGCGCGAAACTAACTGAAAGTTAGCGAAAAACTAATTGGTTGCAAGTGACCTAGGGTGTGCACCCGGTTCTTGCTACCCGGGAAATTCCCGGTTCCTAGATTTCAGGAACCGAACCGAGAACCGAAAAGATTTCCCGGTTCCTATACACTCTAAAAACAGTTGCATTGTTTTTACTATGCAAGAGCTGCATAAGTAGATTCTACGTATTTTAAAAATAAAAAAATTTAATAAGTAGATTTCTACGTATTTAAAAATAAAAAATGATATCTTAAGAGAATATTCCTTCCGTTTAAAACGTATTGTAATTTGTATGGATCGTCGCAATCGCAAGCAGTGCTTACTGCTTAGACGTAACTTTGACTACTTATGACGTAAGCAGTGTTTACTGTTTACGTCATAAACACGTTTTCTTTTAAGCTGCGCAGTGCGCACTGCGCAGGCGCACGTGGCGCGGAGTCTAATTTGTTGTCATTTGGTTGCCGACTCGCCATTGTGCTAATTGCATCAGATTTTGTGGTGTGCTAAAGCTGAAAATTTTGAATCTAGTGTTTTTCCGTGCAATAAATCCCTTTCAAATATGTCAAAGTCGATTGTATGGGAATATTTTAAGAAAATTTCTAAAAATGAAGCCGAATGTTTAACTTGCAAAGCAAAATTAATGTGTTCTGGTGGTACCACTTCGGGACTAATGAAACATTATAGATCGCATCACGGAGAAATGAAAGCAGAAAGTGATTTACCTGCGTTTAAAAAGCAAAAAACTCTTTCAAGTTTTATTAAAAGTAATTCTCTGGATGAAGAAATCGCCAAACTTACCTGTAAAGATGGACTAAGCTTTCGAGCCGTTGCTAATAGTGAATTTATTCAAAAAAGTTTTGCAAAATCCCAATACGACAAGAAAATTCCGAGTTCAATCAATGGTGTTAAAAATTCTATGATGAAGACGAGCATTGCGGTGGTGTGGGAGCAATTCCGAGCCCATTGCTGGACGTCTAGCATGTAAACCACTTTCCATAAGCCTCCTTCTAACGGTTCGCTCCGATACACTGACGTCTCGAGACCTTTCCAGCTCATTGTGGACGTTTGTGGCAGTCAAGCGACGATCTCGCAAAACACTCAAGACGATGAAACGATCGTCACGGGCAGATGTGCAGCGCGATCTTTCAGATCCTGGTCTTTGGGTATACTCTCCTGTCTCCACATAACGTTGGTAGACACGTCGAACCGTTGTTCTTGAAATTCTTAGCTCATCGGCGACGTAACGCTGGCTCCGACCATCTTCAATTAGGGCGACGACTCTTGCGACGTCCACAGCACTCAAATCCATTGTAAATGTCCAATTCTGAAACCCAAAAGAATTAGAAGTCTATCTGTTACTAAACGCAAATGCCTACTTCCACTAGTGGAAGAAAAAAGTGGCACTAGCAGTCTCAGAGCAACTGAATGTCAGACTGTCGAATTCTTAAAATAAGACGAAAATTCGTTACAGCTAGTGTGTTCGCAGCTGACGTTGTTTTGTTTCGTTATTTGATTGCCTCATAGACTATATTTTCGAATTTTAAAACTTTTATAAACAGAAGCTTGCCCACCTTTTTGCTATTCCAAGTGGGCCGATTTTTCCGCCGCTCAGTATATATATATATATATATATATTAACTGCAAACAACACACAGTATAATTAATGTAAAGAACGACGCTTGTGTAGAAGAGCGTTCCGCACAAGATGAGGAGGGAGAACGAGCAAATGAAAAATGAGGTACCTCCCAGGAATCGAACCCAGGATCATCCACTTGCCGGTCGGATATACTAACCACTGCACCAAGGACCCGATTAGTCAGTACCCGTAATTCTCCTACATACGAGCGGAATCAAATACCCTGAGGGGGCACCTTCGCATGCCGTACATATATATATTTTAACTGCAAACAACACACAGTATAATTAATGTAAAGAATGACGCTTGTGTAAAAGAGCGTTCCGCACGAGATGTATGTAGGAGAATTACGGGTACTGACTAATCGGGGTCCTTGGTGCAGTGGTTAGCATATCCGACAGGCAATTGGATGATCCCGTGTTCGATTCCTGGGAGGTATCTCATTTTTCATTTGCTCGTTCTCCCTCCTCATCTGGTGCTACTGTAGTATGCGGTCTACCTACGATTCGGCGGTTTACCTTTCAAGTATAATTTCTTATCTTGTTTGCTAATTGCTTGTTTACATCCCATTGTTAATCGCCCTTGACGATTGGTTAGGTTTAGTCATGATATTTTCGTTAGTTTTAACGAAAATATCATGATTAAACCTAACCAATCGTAGGTAGGCCGCATACTACAGTAGCACCCCTCATCTTGTGCGGAACGCTCTTTTACACAAGCGTCGTTCTTTACATATATATATATATTATATAGTGTGTGTGTGTGTGTGTGTGTACGGTGGCGCAAAACAAATTGACCAATTTTTCATTGCCCGTGTTGTTGTATATTCAAAAAAATGTAAACAAGATTTGCACAGGTCAAAACAATTTAATTGGCTTCAAATTGGCATACTGTTTATTAAAAATATTTGTAAAGAAACACGAGATATTAAAGTTCATCTAAATGCATGGAAAAGTTAACTACAAATCCTAAGTGCACCGCAGAATAGCAATATATGATAATTCTATGTAAGCGCAAGAAGTTACAGACAAAGTGCGCAGACTTCACTAACCTCATATTGCTATCTGGGAACAAACAGCTCGATTTAAACCTTCTTCATTAATCGAGTTGTGAAACCATGCAGGAGATAATGTATCATGGAACTAGGATCGAAGGAGAGGATTGGGTTAATATTGGTTTTAACGTCCCTTTCGTTTTCGATAGAAAGAGTTCATTTTCTGCTATCTTCAACCAAAACAAGAATACTTTATTCTATACTAATTTTGACGGAAATTCCTATTTATCGAGATATTTACTTTCCGAATTATTAAATTTTGGCTCCATTATTCACTCGTCAAACCATCTCGTCCGTGTGTATGTAGTCATGTCAAATTATTATCATTAGCCAATCAGCGGCTGCCCTATTGTCACGTGACACCCCCGCGCATGTCCGCCGTCCGGCGCTGAAATTTGAATTCAACAGTTGCTTCAAAATGGCCGTGTATAGTGCGCGCTCTAATCCGAGTGGGACGTTATTAAACAAGTTTTGAAGGACGATAGCGCTGCTGTCGCTATATTTCGAGCTCATGGCGTGCTCAAGACCTCTCTTACGTGTCCTCAGTGTGGTAATGAACTTAATTACCGTGAAGCCTCCCATAATTAATGTAAGTGCACTGATAATATTTCCGACTACTTACCTTTCCAGGTCCCGAATTCATTATGGGTTACCCATGCCCAGTTAGGTCAACTGTATGTCCTTGACAAGTGGTTAGGTTAAGTTGTGTTATTTTCGTTAGTTTTAACTGTATGCTCTTGACGATTGGTAAGGTTAGGTTACGTTTGCCGTGAATATTACTGACGAAAATAGGTTTCTCTGGCGTATTTCATGCGGTAAAGATTCATTTTAACTGCCCCCTCCCCCCTCGTTTTTGACACGAAAACATATTTTTCTGGTGTATTTTTGT
The DNA here is from genome assembly GCA_023014485.1 of Bathynomus jamesi. Classification (NCBI taxonomy): domain Eukaryota; kingdom Metazoa; phylum Arthropoda; class Malacostraca; order Isopoda; family Cirolanidae; genus Bathynomus; species Bathynomus jamesi. The sequence continues at coordinate 433,452 of JAJOZX010003442.1, read as the reverse complement.
GTTTTCTTCAAACGTGACCTTCATTTTCCGGTAAAAATCGTCATTTTTGGAGGATCTGTCAGATCGTCATTTCCTCAAAAATGGGGATTTTCCCGAGGAAATGAAGGTCAGATTTGAAGAAAACACACCAAAATACAACAAAAAAATGTGTTTTCGTGTCAAAAACGAGGGGACAGTTAAAACGAATCTTTACCGAGGATTGTATTCAAGGGGAGGTTAACAACATGCTGGGCTACTGGGCGCGGACAAATCAACACTTTATCCAAGTGTCAATTTCCAAGTGGCGCAAAAGGCTATATAGGCTGTTTTTGGGGCTGACTTGAAATTGATATTTTGCAAAATTTTATTATAAAATATAGTTTTAATTCGTTTATGACTGAGATAACCTCGATAGGCCTAAGAGGCTTCATGTTTTCCAAATGTAATGTAATGCAATGTAATGAGGCTGATGGTGGACGGACTGAACCATTCTACGACCAGAGCTGGGCAGTATTTAAATACATTTGTATTTAAATACATTTGTGTATTTAGAACTGTATTTATAAATACATTGTTTTTCATGTATTTAAATATAGTATTTAAATACTTTAATGAGTATTTAAATACTCAAAATATAAAAATGTAAATACTTTTACTGGTTTAATACACGTTCTGTACTAGCACAGTACGGCGCGTCGACAGTGTAGTACAGCATGGTTCATGTTTCAACGTGTCAGTTCAATCAGTTGTGTGCCACTCTTAGTCGAAAGCGGTTGATTTCTTTATCGTGTGCGTGTCATGGCTTCAACAAGCAAATCCGGTGAATCAAACAGTGATAAATGAATTCGTAAGGTGCCTTATGTTTATGTTTACGTCTTATGTTTACGTTTATGTCTCATCTACTCATTAATTGTTACTCATTTTGCAATGATATAATGAGTATAATATGTCACTGGTTGAACATCGTAAGTTCTAAGTTCTTTTGTTTTGTTCTAAAACGGGAAATATAATTAGAATCGGAAATTAGATTGTACTATTTCTTTATCCTTTATCAAGCATTTCATATTGTTGTTACTCATGAATTAGTGAATGCATGTTAAAATTTGTATGTATTTACATTTTACAAATGTATTTAAATACAATTGATGTATTTTGTATTTAGTATCTAAATACATTCGTAAAATGTATTTAGTATTTAGTATTTAAATACATTTCTCCCATGTATTTAGTATTTAGTATTTAAATACATTCAATGTATTTATTGCCCAGCTCTGTCTACGACCAATAATAATCGCCTCAATACACCACTCCAACTGCAAGCAAGCAAGCACTTGATAGTCAGTAGCGACAGCGAACTCTGTTCATGCGCTTTAGAAAATAATGAACTTTTTTTTTTTTGTGAATACGTTAAGAAAGTAGTATATCAGTTTGAAGCCATTTAAGCCAATTTTCTATCCGACTGTGAAAAGCCTGTTTAAATATTTTGTACTGCAAAGATACGAGTATATGCAATGTAGAATAGGCCAAGTGGTTTCGTGCCACCGTATATATATATATATATATATATATATATATATGAAAATAACCACGAAGGAAATTAAAACACGAAATAATGCTCAAGCGCTTTCGTCTAATGACATCCTCAGGAACACTGTTCCTGAGGATATATATACACTATACAGTATATGTGTTACGGCCTTTTTGCGAAATCGTCCTTTTTGCGAAAAGAGTCAAGTCGTGATATTTTCGTTAAACAACGTTAAACAACGAAAATATATGACAACCTAACGAATCGTCAAGGGCGGACAGTTGACCTAACCGGACATTAAATTAATCTAAATGAACCGGGCATTAAATTAACCTAAATCAACTTGGCACATGGGATGGCTCTACTTTCCAGTGTGCCATGTAGGAAAACTGCTGGATTATGGTTACTCTCTCTCTCTCTCTCTCTCTTCAAGAAAAGGTTAGACTAAATCTTGCACACTATTTGAGGGTGTAGAAAATTTTCCCTGCCACCCGTTGCCATTGGTACCTCCTCGGTATGGGCCGCAAGGCCTTTTGAGGTACTTCTTTTCCTTGTAACTCTCTCTCTCTCTCTCTCTCTCTCTCTCTCTCTCTCTCTCTCTCTCTCTCTCTCTCTCTCTCTCTCTCTCTCTCTCTCTCTCTCTCCTGTGTATAGTGATATAGTGAGATTATCTAACTTCTCATATAAAACCTAATTCAAAACTAATATAAACTGGAAGTGCAATAAGTAAGCATTTTTTAAATTCTCCAACGATCAGTAAATCATAGTAATAAATCAGTCATTAAAATTCATACCAAAACACAAATTAATACAAAAACAATAATTGGGCTTCCTACAAAAACACGACCAACGACCCAGTAACCGTTCTATAAGTAGAATTTTACAATATTCTGAATAACAAAAAGGCCAATAATTATCATACTTGATCTGGCTAAACCCTTTGATACTGCTTCATAATAGGGTACTACCCTGAAGATGGTTGCGCTCATACTTCACTAACAGAACTCGATTTATAGCACGTGATTCTCATACTACGCAGACAAGATTCATATTCCATGAAGTGTCTCAAGGCGGTATTTTGGCACCGATCCTGTTCCTCCTTTACGTTACGTAAATGACTTCCACCGGTCATTGAGTAACTCGTCCTTTTATTAGTTTTGTACGCAGATGGCACGACAATCACTAATTTTAACAAAGACTTATTCCAACAATACACTCGTCTTTTTAATAGTAGGCAGATGGCGCGACAATCATTAATTTTAATAAGGATTTATTCCAGCAATGGACTAACTTCCAACAATGGACTCCAAAGAATTTATTTTTGTCTTAATGCCAGCAAACTATCCTTAAATATAGTGGCATATATATATATATATATATATACGGGGCTCCAATAAACCTTAGCCTCCCCCCCCCCCCCCGCCCATGACCTAAACCATTAGAGGTACAGTAAAACTAAACATACCTTACAAAAGAGAATTTAATCCTGCATTTAATGAGAAACAATTAAAACTTGGTGTTCCCGCCATTGGCTTCCAAGACAGCCTGAATTCGCTTTGGGTAGCTTGCCAAAAGTGACGTGAATAGATCTTGATCGTTACACAAATTTGCTAAAATAGTTTCAATGTGTTGCGTTATTGTATCCTTCGAAAATCGATTTGCTGCAGGTTCTTGAAACAAGAGACATTCAACCTTGTCCTTTATAATTGATCTAATATGTTCACAGACTTTCAGGTCAGGAGAATTTCCTGGCCATTCTTCATTTCCAAAGAAATCGATCTCATGGTTCCGCAACAACTGTTGAGTGGCTAATGCCTTAAAGCAGGGGGCCTTATCGTGCAGAAGTGTGACCTGATCGACATCCATAACATTGTTTGGGTTTCTTAGAAAAGGAATGACATGCTGGGATAGAATAATATCACGAAAATACTGTCCATCCCAACTCTGACCATTTGTCTTCAGCACCCACATGAGCTTCTTTGCAGTGAACAAAACAAACACACCAACACAGTCTGGACTTTTTAATAATTCGCGATAATGTTCATTGTCATCGATTTCATCTGGTGTTGTGGCCCACACTCGATCATTTTGGTAGTTAGACCGACGTTAGGGTGCATCAAACGCCCTTAGGTTCTTGGATTTTAATGTCTATTCTCTCAAATGTTACACTTGTTGCTAGAAGTGTGTATGCCAAACATTAATTAAATCGGAGGTGGTCCTGGGTGGCCACCAGTCACTTTTATATTTTCGCCGGCAATTTTCGGGGGCCGCGCTATGTAAAAATATCTATTTTTTTTATTTACCAACCAGTTGACTACTTACATTGTTTCTTTTAATATAGAGTTGCTAAGGGGTGATTTACATAACATTTGAGAGAATAGACATTAAAATCCAAGAACCTAAGGGCGTTTGATGCACCCTAAGGGGTGGGTGATTACATAAAACATGTACCATAAACGAAACTTCACTTATAGTCTAATAATATCCTTTATTGTCTTTCAGAAACAATGGAAGCTGTAACAATGGAAGCTAAGAAGACCAGATTAGCAAGTGCCATTTTTGGTCTTGGCAATGCTCTTACAGAAGGAGATGGTACATTGACAGGAGTCCGCCTCCCAACTTGCCGGCAGGTTCTTCGATGCGTGATGTGGCACATCCAGAAAGAATATGTGAGGCAAACAAACACAGCCACTCAAATGGAAATCTGCCAACATAGTCCTTATCCAGCTGAAAACATTCTACACTAAAGCAAATATTCCTATGCTTTCAGACCATCAATGCTGCAAACTAATACTTGACCTTCTTAATGACAATAACAAATTGCGTCAAATACCTGTTTCTCGCAGAGAATCTCCAAACACTTTGGCTAAGTTGCAATCCATGAATGAACGTCTTGATAAGACCTTTGGTGTATGGACAAAAGATGCAATGACAAACATTAAGAATGAGGAAGATAGAGCATTTTTAGAGTCAATGAAATCTGACAGAGTAGCCTCATTTGGTAGTGTTGACAAGAGAAAGCTGATAAAGATCGTAGAAAAGAAAAACGCATCTTAGCGGAAGCTTCAAGACGAGAACGTCATGAATCATCCAGTGTACAAGAGATGAAAAGTTCTGTATGCTCTGATGATAGTGCCTCTGCAGATAGCTTGGAAGAAACTGAAGAAGAGGCGATTCCAGAGCTTCAAAGGAAGCGTAGTCACCACAGATCAACATATGCAGGTACGTCTGCCTTTATTCCTCATGATATTCTGAAAAGGCCTTCAGTCGTGTCTGTTGCTACTCGACTAAACATAACTCCTGTTCAACAGGCTGTGCTCACCGAAGCTGTAATTCAAGAGGCAGGAGGTGATCCACGTCGTGTGGCCAAGTCGTATTCAACTGCTGATAAGGCTCGACGATCAATAACAAGTGCTATCGCCAAAGATATTCGAGAAAATTGGATCGCCCCAACAGCTGCAACACTTCACTGGGATGGCAAGCAGATGCATACGCTCACAAACAAGAATGGCAAGGAAGAAAGATTGCCAGTGTTGGTTGGGAATGCCACTGATGTAAAGCTACTGGGAGTGGCTAGATATCCTCGTGGAAGTGATATGTCATCAGGTGACATCATTGCCGAGCACACTTACACGTTTCTACATTCATGGAAGTGCAAACAGTCAGTTGTCAACTTATGTTTTGACACAACAGCATCAAACACTGGACACGTTACAGCTGCCTGTGTTACCATTCAATCAAAACTGGACCGTGCTCTTCTGTGGTGGCATGTCGCCATCATGTTGGAGAGGTAATCCTGGATCATGTGTTTGACGCTCTCAAAATTGAGACATCAAAGTCTCCAGAAGCATCTTTGTTCCAAAGATTCCAGAAGAATTGGGAACGCATATCGCATGCAAAGGATGAAAGTTTAACCAAAATTGACATTTCAATGTACAATGACGATGCACAACAACTGCTTTTATCCTGCAAAAACAAGGTTTTAAGCACAATCCGCACAAGCGCTTCATACTGTAGGGAAGACTACAAGGAAATGGCACAACTCTGCCAGGTAGTCCTCGATGATGATGTCACAAAACAAGGAACACTCCACAGACCTGGGGCCATGCATAAAGCAAGGTGGATGTCAAAGATTCTTTATTCCATCAAAATATGCCTACTTGAAGAGCAAATTTCTGTACTACCTCGAGGAACTGTAACAACACAACATCAACAGGAAAAACTGAAGGAGTTTGTTGTTTTTGTTGTTTATATTTATTGTGATTGGTGGCTCATATGTCAGTCTGCTTCAAATGCCCCATGGTTTGATTTGTGCTTATACAAGACTGCTCAACTATAAAGCTGTCAACTCAATCATTTCAGTCAGCACTGTGAAAGCCTTTGATAGACATTTGTGGTATTTAACTCCAGAACTGGTTGTTTTGGCACTGTTCAGCAATGCAGTACCTCAAAAGGAGCGTCGTGCCCTTGCAGATGTGTTACTGGCCATACAACCAGATGAAATGCCAAGCACTCCAAAACACCGCTACGGTTCTGGATATGGCAAACCGTCATTTCCAAAAATTACAGAAGCGACAACCCTGGCTGATCTTGTGAACGAGGACTCGTGGTTTACAGTGAACCTCCTTCACCTGGATATGACCTTCCTAACAGAGGATGTTGACAATTGGCAGAACAATGACCACTTCAAGGCAGCCAAGTCCATTGTGGATGGGTTAAATGTTGTGAATGACCCTGCGGAGAGAGCAGTAAAGCTCACAACTGATTTTGTCTCAGCTGCAAGAGGAGAAGACCACTTCCAAAATCTTCTTCAAGTGGTTGAATGTGACCGCAAAGCGAGGCCAAATTTGCGGAAACGAGCAAAGTTGGAGTAGTGACATTGGCGTTGTGTTTTATACATTTTCAACTTTCAATCAATGTAAGTATAGTAATACCGAATATTTGTATATTAGTATTATAAGTAATACCGAATATTTGCCGAATATTCGGTGCATCACTACTAAATATATAAAAGTGGCCGGTGGCCACCCAGGACCACCTCCGATTTGATTTATTTTTTGCATACATACTTCTACCAACATGTGTAACATTTGAGGGAATAGACATTAAAATCCAACAACGTTTTGAAAATCATGGGGCGTTTAATGCACCCTAACCGACGTGTTACGTAAACAAAAAATTCATCGGAGACAGCTAAATGCATGAAATCATCCACATCCCAATCTTCAAGATAATGGGCAAACCACATTCTGTCATCGATGTTAAGTTGAGTTTTTCTTGGCTTTGGAAGTTCATGCCAAGGCTTTAAACCTTGCCTATGACGGTACAGTCGAATGATCTCACCACTAACGATCTTTCCTCTCAACACTTCGATCTCTCTAGAAAGTTTAGCACAGCTGTTTTTCCGCTTACACGTACCGCTTTCAATGATGTCCTTTGTTTCCTGAGAGAGTGGCAAATTTGGGCGCCCAGATTTGGTTGTATCCATTTCACATTCATCCAAAGTTTTATTCCAATTTCTTTTGACGAAGTCCTCACTTCTTCGCAACTTTTTTGGCAACCCATGAACGTGTTATAAGGTGGCTCCAGCATCACGAGCTTCCCGAAATGTTATTGCTCGTATGCGATCTATCACACGTTGCCTCTCCGAATCACGAATTAATTGAGAAGCCATTATATTATCACTTTATCAGCTAGAGTAATTTTAATACCTGCAATAAATAAAGAATTTTATATATTTTTATAATCACTAAAAACTATTTCGATATAAGTAAACATGTAAGCTGCAAATGGGGGGTGCTAAGGTTTTTTGGAACCCCTTATATAACCTTTCAACCTTTCAAATGTTCCGTGCGATGGTTCCTCATTTCACGAAGGTCAAGTTTATATAGTTATCACAGAAAAGAAAACAATGACTCTCTTAAACCTAAATATAAATTCAATCCCTATAAAACGTGTGCAGTCAGACAAATTTCTGAGGCCGTTGTCGCAAAACCGTCATCAAAGAGCATAGTGAAGTTCCATGCAGCAAATTAGCTCCACTCCTAAAACAAGTCCTCAGATCCATATACTACTGTACACTACGGTATATACCCACATCCGTAATAATAAATCAGAGCTTATGGCAGTGCATAACAATGTTAATTCAGCCGTTGGTGGCCAAGCAAAACTGAATAATTAGAAAAATGTATAAATTGAACAAGCATAACGAAAGTACGGACATAAGGTTCCACGATTTGAAAAAATCTAAAATTGGAAGATATTTACAAACTAAACAGTGCCTCTGATACTGGATTCAGTAAACTCTTAATAATACTGCTCCGGAAATCATCCGAAACAATATATTAGCTTCCCAAACCCAACACCATTTCGACACAAGTCAGTCAGAAAACCAAATTACACTTTTAGGTTGTGCAGCTAGATTTTTGTGCTCCACTAGAGGCAACCTTTTCAACAAATTCGATCATGAGAAGAAAATATTAACACGTTTTAAAGCTTTCAAAATAAAATGAAAGATAAATTCATCAGATCTTACAAACCATACTATCTCTAATCTGTTGTCTATTTAACTTCCAACTTTCCACCGTTCCCGCCGCTCTTTTTTTTTTAAACAGGAAGGAGGGGCCAAGGGCAAATGCCCATAAAAACGCCCCGCCCATAGAAGAAGAGCTAAATTAATTTTTTTTATGTAGTAACTTCGCAGTGGCGGCTCGTGACTTTCAGTTATGGGGGTGCTGCCTCAGAAATTGCGAGCAATTGTGTCGATTATATATATATATATATATGAGAGAGAGAAAGTCGAATAGATAAATAGATAACTACTCACTACTCAGTCATAAAAATAAGTAAAATAGTATCATAAAATCAATTATAGGGTACTTACGCTTCACGGATAATTTCGAATTTGCCAAAAATTTTATTTATAAACAAATTCCATTCTTCTGTTTTTATTCTGAGCGAAAAAATATTCTAAGAAATGAAAGCTATATATTGTAAATAATCCAATTATTATATAATTAACTTCAATCTCACGACAAAAAATGAATGATAACGAATCATTGATAAATGCAATTCGGAAATTAAATTTCGAATTAGCAAACGATACAGCAACACAACTACCACGTCAAACAAACAAATCGGCACTGCTCTGTCCACAGTGCTGAGTGCTTTGGATCCTCTTAAACCCGCGATTCTGACTCGCTCTTCGTACGTCCGCCACCGAGGTTTCAAGCATTTCGAACAAAATCTGGAACTGTTAAGTACGCAGTTCCACGGGAAGGCTGAAGCTACTTTCGTGATTCATTCGTTTGGCATTGAAATAGTTTAAGGAAAAAAGGATATAATCTGATTTAAAAACTCAAAGTTCATTGAAAAAAAACAATCAGAGAGGCTATTTTAAATATTTAAATATAAAGATCATAAGATCATGGGGGTGCTGCAGTTCCGCAATGCCTACCGACGAGCCGCCCCTGGGTCCCTAGTAAGGAAGGAGCAAGGACCAACGCCCGCAAAAATGCCTCTCATATATAAGGAGGAGTGAGCCAAAATCATGGTCTCTGAGGCCCACGATGCCATTTTATTTATTTATTTTTCTTAATAAACTTTGAAAAGATTGTGTAGTGTGTAAAATGTATGTATATGTAGTGAAGAATAGAGGAAGAAGTGTGAGCTTGAGAGCATGCTGGTCCGCTGGACTGCTCACAGAGTAGATGAGACACGGAAATAGATCAGCTACACGAGAGTTCTAGCACTCTCTGTATCCTGCCTAACCGTCCCTCCCGGGGGGCAGGGACAATTCGACGTGGCCGACTCGATGCGACCCAACTCGATGTGGCCGACTCGATGTCAGGACAACTCGATGTCAAGCCAAGTCGATGCCAGGCCAAGTCGAAGCATATTGTGCTTTATTATCTTTTAAGGGTATTTTAAGAAGAAAAAGTAAAGCATAAAAAATAATTAAGGCATACATAGGGAGCTATTGAAGAATAGGGACCCCAGCCTTCTTTAGTTAGCTTTATAAGGCTAACTAACGAAAATATCATGACCTAACCTAACCAATCGTCAAGGGCGTACAGTTAACCTAACGATTGGTTAGGTTAGGTCGTGATATTTTCGTTAGTTAGCCTTATAAGCCTAACTAAAGAGGGCTGGGGTCTCTATTCTTCAATAGCTCCAAGCATAGTTCCTATGTTTCCAGACTTTTGACTCACCCTGTATATATATTTTTATTTATTTATTCATTTTTATATATAATGTTTTATTTTTAATGTATGATAGGAAATAATGTCTTCTCACTATAAACTATAATTTAAATTCTTGGCTTCAGACTCGACTACAACACTGTTTGGCATCGACTTGGCCTGGCATCGAGTCGGCCACATCGAATCGTACCCAACCCTCCTCCCGGAGTACTTCCCTGATCGATTGGTGTCTACAATCTTAATTTACAATTAAGATAATTCTAGCCGTACATAGCCATAAAATTCTTCTATAACGTCAAGATGCTAAATATTAATATTGGTACAAAGTCAGTTATTTATTATTCTACACGGAGTCGAAAAGTAACTCAGTTACAGTTAGCTGAGTTATTGTAGCGATTACTTTTTTAGTAATTTGACGGGTAACTGAGTTACTTTCAAAAGAGAATAACTAATATCTTAACTCAGTTACTTTCCACAAGGAACTTGTAACTTTGTAAGTTACAGTTATTCTAGATTCGCATTCAACATAAAAGTTTAGTCCGACATGCAATTTTAGGCTTGAAAGTCTGATACCACTACATGACACTGAACAACCGACGAAGGAAAGCTATCCAAATGTTGTTTGATACTTTGGCACTTGTCAGGTAAGCCTACGGAGGCCACGCAGTCTTCTAGCTTTTGTGGGTACGCCTCGTGTAGACGTTTCCGGTTTCTTACCAAGTTATTAAAACTTAAGTCAAAATTTAACTTCTTGATTTAGCCAACATTTTGGATTCGTCAAAACCTAGCGAAAATGGACTAAAATTTTAGACATATTTCAACTTCTTAAACATACTCGGGAATATGGCTAAATTATTTTAAGTCAGATTTTTCAGAAATAAACAAACACGGTAAGCAAACATGCCATCAGCAAAGATCCTCCTCCTCATGAAGTTTAACACGAGACTCCCTCTTAGACAGTGGTGGGCACCGTTAACCAAAAAGTTAACTTCGATAACGATAATCCGTTAACCCCAATTTTTAACTCCGATAACGATAATCCGATAATTTTACTACAAAGTTAACGGAAGTTAACGATAACTGTTTCTTTACTAACATTTAAAAAAATCAAGGAAAAAAGCTTTAAAACCCATAGAAAATGTTTATTTATGCAAAATCCAACAATAAATAGGTATTTAACTGTATTTTTATCAAGTTTTGCAACTTTTTTGCTTAATAACTTTTTTTTATTTTTAATAAAAAATGTACTGATTACATGTTTTGAAACCCTTGTAACCACTAACCATTAACTAAATTTTAATTTACCAGAGAATTATTATGGCGGGAACTGAAGTTATGGCGGTTTGAATTCATTCGCGGAGCAGTGATCTTCCGTGAATGACTCCTCGCAGTTAACGTGTTAACGGACTTTGACAGACTAAATATCGATTTATCGGAAGTTAACTGGTCCGATAACGATAAATGGAAATTAACTTCCGTTAATAGTCCGTTAAAAAAAGTTAACTTCGTTAATTAACTGTTATCGGATTAACGCTTTAGTGCCCAACACTGCTCTTAGATTACAGAAAAGGTAAATAGCCTCTGCTCCATTTACTCAAAATCTGAAGTTTTCAATTTGTGATTTTTTATTTCTTTTATCACTAACTACAATTTGAAAGGTTGCCAGTTCGTTGCAAGATACTAAAGAAACTTAGTGAACTGCTATTTCGTTCGTTTTAAATTTTTATTTGGTCTAAGAAACTATTTTCGTCAGTGGAAAATGGTAAAATTATTGATTAAAATGTAAATATTTTTTTGGTTTGAAATCTAACACAATCCATACTGTACAGGGTGGCCCATAAGTCGTAATCGGTTATAAAGCGAAAATCGATTACTAAGAAAAGAATATTTGTCGAGATGGTTATATTTTGCACTTTGAATAATCAATAAATATTTCTAAACTTATTATAAACTTTTTACTTTGTTTGATTTTGTGTATTTTCGCTTTAATTATAACCTGTTGGGACTTATGGGCCACCCTGTACAGTGGTTTGCTTAAAAAATAATTTTTTTATAAGTATCTAAACTGACTCCTATAAAATTTATGCTATAAATTGTTTCTTTGAAATTCATTGAAAGAACAATAAAACTACAGCGTAGAATTGTTTAAGTTTATCCTCAAAGAGAAAACAGAAAACGAATCGAAAACGGAAATGGCGGATGAGAAGCCATATTTGAAGCAAAGAAATAATAAAAGTGAAAATAGTTTATTAAGTGAATTAAGACTTGAGGATGCAAAAGGTTTTAAAGTTTTTACCAAAGATGACTCCATCAGAAATTCTTCTAAGTTTAATTTCTTTCCAAACAATCAAAAAATAGCACTTTTCATCAATCAATATCAAAAAAATTACTGTAACCTTGAGAATTCTTGCTGCTGAGGATTTCTTTATCCGTATGATGTACAATATTGAAAATTTTGCTCAGTCCATATCAAAATTTGTACCAGAAGTCTGCGAACCTATAATGAACTCATTCAAGGATCAAATCAAGGTAAAAAATATGAATAGTTTATTCTGTCTTACTAGTTTAGTATACTTATACGTCGTTGCCACACCTTAAATTTAATTAAGAGCCCAGTAAAGCTTAAAGCTTAAAGGCCAAATTAAATTAAATAAATAGTCCAGTTTCACAATTATTTACGCCATTGTAAATTGTAAAAGTGCTGTATTTATTTTATTAATAAAGGTTATTCAGTATCAATTATTCAATATTCAATAAATTGCTTTCAAAGATCTCCAATTCCTGACAAGGACGGGAGAGGGGGGAGAACCCTTGCGCGACTCCGTAGGTTTGTAACAAGTATTTACTGTACAAAGTAATTAGATTCTACCCAAAGACGAATCCTAGATAAAAAGGGTTCACTGGGTATAGAAAGTTCAAGGAGTCCTTTAGTCTTTTGATAACGAGAAAGAATTACGGGACCGTTAAAGTAACATATTTATATTGTGGACGTTCATATTTACGAGGGTACTTCAATAAGTATTCGCACTTTTTATTTTAGTGATAATATAGTACATAAGTATAATATATACTCGTAATAACGAGTCAAACTGAGATCTATAGGCTTATTTAGGCTAGCAATAGTATAGGCTTATTTAGGCTAGCAACAGTATTGGCTTATTTAGGCTAGCAACAGTATAGGCTTATTTAGGCTACTCGTAGCTGTCACATATTGTACGAGTAGTGAGCATGGCTGCGCCGCTTTCAATTTGTACTCAGGAAGAACAGAGATCCATGGTTCGTTTTTTGTGGGCAGAAGGTATGAAAGGAGCTGAAATTCACAAGCGTTTATGTGCTCAGTATGGAAATAATGTGTTACCACGGCGAAGTGTGTACGAGTGGATTCAAATGTTCAAGGAAGGTCGGACATGTGTGACAGATGCTCAGCGCTCAGGACGACCGTGGTCACCAGTGGTGACAAGCAGGAAGAAGCCAGAGCCATGATTTTCGATGACAGAAGATTAACAATAAAAGAAATTGCATCTTCATTAATCATTAGACATCAGTCAAGGGTCAGCCTATTCGATAGTTCATGACATTCTTGGTTTTCACAAGGTTTGTGCAAGATGGGTGCCCAAACAGTTGACAGAAGAGCACAAGCTTAATCGTATGGACGTCTGCTCTCGTCTTTTGGCGCGGTATCATAATGAAGGTGAAAACTTTTTGGAGCGTATTATCGCTGGAGATGAAACCTGGATCCATCACTATGAACCAGAAAGCAAACGACAGAGCATGCAATGGAAGCTTCCAACATCTCCCGTTGACTCCAGATTCCTGGGATCTTGGGAGCATTGCTCCAGTAAATTTGACCATGAGAAAAAGTAAATTTGGGTTTGGGTTTTGTTCATCCGCTAGACGTTATGCAATTTTTTTGCGTATACGTTCTTGTACAAACCAATTTTTTAAATTACAAATTTAGTTATTTTAAGTTTAGTTGGTAATTCCATATTTAACAATTATTTTTATTTTTGTTAAGCTTCAATGTTTTGATAATTAAAATTTTATTAAAACGTATATTTTTTTATAAAAATTATCAGGATTGGACTAGGTTCCATTGATCTCGGCCAGGTTTGATAAATTGGCCAGATAATTACTTGTGCGGTTTTAAGTAATCCACCATGACTCTAGAATTGAAAAGTTTAGTTAAGTTTAACTTACTTTTACTTACTTTAACTTACCTACTTTTACTTACTCTTCCTTACTTTTACTAAGTTTAAAGCACTTACTTTTACTTACTTTCATTGTACTATATTTACTTACTTTTACTCACTTTTACCATACTATATTTACTAACTTTTACTTATTTTGTATTTTTTCAGGTAGTCAATAATCAATAATGGATCCTAATATTGATGAAGTTGGAGAGAAAAGTGAGGGTGTTAAAAGGGGTTACTTTTGTGGTCAATGCAAGAACAAATATTCAAAGAAGCAAAACTGGGAGGAACATTTTAATTCCAAAAAAAATATTTGTTACAATACAAGAGGTCCCAGAGTTTGGGCCCACAGCTTAGATATTGCAGTAAAGAAATACCAGGATGAAGTGCAGCAAAGAGATACGGCAAAGCAGTCATTTAGTTTGTTCACAAAATGTGCTAGTGCTAGACCTCAGAAAAATGAACCAACTTCATCACCTGCTAATCTAGAAAATGAAACTTTTTCACTAGATGTTTCACAGACTGAAGAAAGTGCTTCTCCTCCACCTAAGAAACAAAAGGTAAGTGAGGAATCTGCGCATCAGACTAACAAAACTGCTTTAGAGGAATTTGAAAATTCCCAAATCCAGAAGACATTGAATGCAATTTTGCGCCTAACAAAAGAAACTCACCAAGCTGTTGTGGTTAATAAAGAGAAGAGTCAAAATATGCCTTCAAGTTCAAGTGTTGCATCCAAATCTAATAAAGCAAAAAGCAACAAATTTGACATTTCCATAGCCCATTTAAGCAAGTGTAAATCAATACAAGAAATCCTGAACAATGATTTGATCAAATCTACATTCAAATTGGTGGAAAAGAAGGATCTAGGGCATGCTGATGATTCATTTTCAGTACCAAGTGATATAATGGAAAACATTGCAAATAGTGACACTAATATGCCTGATGTAGATATAGCTGTTGAGGATGAAGATGATGATAATCAAGAAGATATTGATGATGCTTCTGATGATAAAATGTTTACATTATATTGCATAGCTTGCACAGACCCCAAAGCATGTGCTTCAGACAAACATTCTAACATAAAAGGTTACTTCAATGTTAAAGATTTAACCTATGTATGCAAACAAGGAGAAAATCAAGAGAGATGGTTTAGAAATCTGAAAACCCACCTGAAGAGACATTTAATTAAACTTCAGCATCATTAAAGAGCTGCTGAATAAATAAACTTAAGGTGAGTTATAAACTGTACATTATTGTATTATTATGTTTAGCTAAAACAATTTGTAATTGGTATGTCGTCAATTCAAGAGTTTACTATCATTAACCTATCTAGTGGTGTAAGGGGAAAAAAAGTAAATTCAGAGCTGTGCTCCAGTAAATTTTTTCAAATCTGGAGTCATGCCCGTTGCAAGGAAGTTCAAAGCGCAGTCGTCAGCAGCTAAAGTTATGCTAACACTGTTTTGGGATACACGAGGCCCTATCCTTGGACATTATCTAGAGCGTGGAAGTACAGTAACAAGTGCATCGTATTCTGACATGCTTCGGAATGAGTTAAAGCAAGCAATTCGCACAAAACTGAGAGGGAGATTGTCGGAAGGTGTTATTCTGTTACACGACAATGCGCGCCCTCATACCGCTTCGCAGACGAGAAAATGTCTTCAAGAACTTAAATTTGAAGTTCTCGACCACCCAGCCTACAGTCCAGACCTGGCACCTTCGGATTTTTACCTGTTTGGACCACTAAAAGACGCTTTGAGTCAGCGATTCCAAGGTGATGATGACCTGAAGGAGGTGGTGCATGACTGGCTACGCACACAGCCAAAAACATTATTTTGTGATGGCATTAGGAAGCTTGTAGATCGCTGGGCTAAGTGTATTGAGAAACAGAGAGACTATGTTGAGAAGTGATGTGTTTATAATCTATCAGATGTGAAAATAAAATTGTGAAAATAAAAAGTGCAGATACTTATTGAATTACCCTCGTATATTGTGGACGTTCAGAAATGGCGTTTAATTAAATATAGAATGTTTTTACATAAGTTACAGACAACTGACATTCGTATTATGCCTTGATGATCTCTCTCAATGAAATTTCAAATTGCATCACGGTTGCTGCACAAATTCATGTATTGTAAGTAGCAAATTATCATTATATGAATAATCGAATAGTCGAGTCGTACTATTATATATAATATATATATTATATATATAATATATATATATATATATATAATATTATATATATATATATATATATAATATATATTATATATATGTCGTGACCGTACACTGTTTCCCCATAAATCAACGAAATTAATCGACAATGGGTTTAGGTATTAGTTAAACTGTCAGTCTCCTCTGTTATATAATCCGCCCCCTCTCTTCTAGGGCTGCTAGAATAAAACGTAATTCACGCAGTTAACAACAGCAGTATGAACTGTTGACCAATTAAGCCTTTAACGACGAATGTTTTTGTTGGGTTAAGAAAAAATGCTTGTATTTGAAACGGTACATATTCGACCCATTCGCGGTAGAGGGTTAACATAGTTGCTTTTTAATCACAATCCCTTATCTACCTCTCTAATACCCAAATACTTAAAAACAAAACAAAATTAATAAATAAACTAAATCTATTTCGCAAACTTCAGAATTCAATTGAAAGTTATTTCATTATAAAACACTGTAAAAACCAACTCTTCGTTATTTTCATAATATTAATTACTGTATTTTGTCAAAAACTCAATTTATTTTATATAAATATTAGTAACAATTTCTCTTCGCGACAAAATGTTTTTTTAACATCTTTGAAAATAAGTTATTTACAACATTAACGCAAATCTAGTAAAATATTTCTAAAAGCAAAAATAAAGTTAAAAAATGGTTAAAAATGTTAAAATGGGATTGAAAGTTGAGGAAATTAGTTTTAGAACTGTTATTAACTGTTATTAATTAACAAAGAAGTTCATTTGGAGAAACGCAAGCTATTATTTTATATTTTGAATTTTTAAAAACTTGTTTTATATATATATCAGTATATATATATATATATATATATATATATATATATATATATATATATATATAACGTAAAGAACGACGCTTGTATAGGAGATATTCTGCGCAAGACGAGAGAGAGAGAACGAAACAAATGAAAAAATGAGGTAACCACGGCATGCGGGAGGTGCCCCCTTGGGGCATTGGTTTCTGCGAGTATGTAGAAGAATTACGGCATTTGGAAGAGTGAGGCCCATGGTGTAATGGTATCGCATCTGACCGGCAATCGGAAGATCCCGGGTTCGATTCCCGGGTGGTTACCTCATTTTTCATTTGTTTCGTTCTCTCTCTCTCGTCTTGCGCGGAATATCTCCTATACAAGCGTCGTTCTTTACGTTATTTATACTGCGTGTTCTTTGCAGTTGAATGTGTATATATAAATATATATATATATATAAAACATACTGTATACAGTAGCGCTCATAAGTATTCGTACAAAGAAATATTTCAGTTATATTCGCCCTTATCTTCTTATCTTTTGTATCATTCATAGAATAATTAACATGTAAAAAATCAAAGAATTTGAGGAAAATGAAAAAAAGTTAAAATACAAAATTTTCGTACATTTATTTACAAAATTATTTAATACTTTGTGTGTCCACTTTTGCCTGAATGACTTCAATGATTCGTTTTGGGTCTTTTTTTATAAGGTTTCAGTAGAAATTCTAGCCCATTCTTCTAAAGAAAATTGTTGCAATTCATTCAGATTCGAAGGGTTTCTCTTGCGGACACCTTTTTTCAAATCAAACCATAAATTCTCGATTAAATTGAGATGTGGGCTTTGACTGGGCAACTTGAGAAGCTTCAAATTCTTTTGTTGAAGCCATTTCATGGTCGCTCTTACTTTCATGTTTTAGATCATAATTTTGTTGCAGTAACTCCCGAACTGAAAGCATACATTTTCTTCTAAAATTTCCTGATATTTCTTCGAATTCAAGGTTCAAGCTTTCCTGGACCAGAAACACTAAAGCATCCCCAAAGAAGCAAATTACCACCACCATCTTTAACCGTATGAAGGATGTTTTTTTTCCTCGAATGCAGTACTTGATTTTCGCCAAACATACCGTTGTTCGTTGTTCCCGAATAATTCAAATTTGGTTTCGTCTGTCCAGAGAACTTTCTTCCAGAAAGCAAATTCATCATTTTAATGACCCTTGGCGTACTTTAAACGAGATTCTTTGTGCGCATTTCGTAACAGGTTTTCTTCGTGCAACTCTTCCATGCAGACCATTCTTTTTCAATGTACGATGACGTACAGTAGAGGGATGGACATCGATCTTAGAGTCTTAATGTTCGGCAAATATCACCCGCAGTCACTCGTGGATTCGCAGCAGCCATTCTTTCAACCCGCCTAGGTGTACGTTCTGAAATCTTGCAAGGTCATCCCCACTTTGGTAGAGTTTTGATTGTTCCAAAGCCTTTCCATTTCTTTATAACTACAGCAACCATCGTAAATGGGATTCGAAGTTCTTCTCCTAAATTCCTACGACCTTTCCTCACTCGTGTGCAGCAATAATAGATCTCTTAAGATCTATAGCGAGCTCTTTACTACGACGACCCATTGCTAATTAATGGCTTGTACAGTCTTCCGCCTTCCATGAAGATTCAGAGGGAAAATTCTAAAATTCAGAATTGCCAACAGTCTCAAATCAATAAACAGCCAAGTCTAAGATGGACACACAAAGTATTAAATAAATTTGTAAATAAGTGTACAAAAACTTTTGCATCTTAACTTTTTTTATTTTCCTCAAATTCTTTATGTTGAAGTTGACCAAATTTTTTTATTTGGTTAAATTTTTCTTAACTATCCTATGCACGGTCCAGAAGACAAGGACGAATATAACAACTATTTCTCTGTACAAATACTTATGAACGTCACTCTGTGTGTGTGTGTGTGTGTATATATATATAGGGTGTCCCATAAGTCCGGCATCATAGGAAAAAAAATTAAAAAAGGCAAAACAAAAGCTTTTATTTACAGAACGTGCTCAATATGTCCACCATTGTTTTCAATACACAAATTCAGACGTGATACCCAGTCAGCAAGCACACGGTGAATGATGTCAGGAGTAATAGTGTTACATGCCCTAATAATGCGCTGCCGCAAATGTTCAACACTTCTAATTTTTTCTCTACGTATACCAGCGCTTTCAAGTGGCCCCAGAGATAAAAATCTAGTGGCGTGAGATCCGGGCTTCTAGCTGGCCATTCCACAGGTCCTCGACGTCCTATCCAATGACCAGGGAATTATTGGTACAGGTATTCCCTTACTTGGGTGCTGTAATGTGCAGGAGCGCCGTCTTGCTGGAACCATGTTGGGAAATTTCCTTCTTCGTTCCAGGATAGCAGTCGCTGTATCATCGTCAGTGGACCTCCTTGAAGGTCCACTGCATGGTTTATCTTCCATGGATCCTGTCTCCTTAAACTTTGCAACAAGTCTGCTAACACAACTCTGTGTTATTGGCTCGCGGTCTGGATGCAGTCTGTTAAATTCAGCAGCGGCCTCTCTTTGACTCCAATTTTCTATGAGTAGAATTATCTGGATTCGTTCTTCCTTGCTCACAGACATTATGGCCTGTAGAAAGAGAAAAATATGAATTATGGTTTGTAGAAATAGAAAAATATGAATTTCTCCTATGATGCCAGACTTATGGGACACCCTGTATATATATATTTTTTCATTTGTTCGTTCTCCCTCCTCAACTTGCGCGGAATGTTCTCCTATACAACCGTCGTTCTTTACGTTAATTATACTGCGTGTTCTTTGCAGTTGAAATGTATATATACTGGGTGATCCAGATAAATGGGACCCATAAAAAAAAGCCAAATATTCTTAATATTTAATTCCTTTCATAAAAACTATATATCATTCGAAAGAGTAGAGTTACAAGTTTATTATGAAATATTTATTTTTTTAAAATGACTCCTTTCAAATGTGCTCCATTAGTTGCCAAGCATTCCAGTGTTCTCGCTTGTAAGTTCTGCATCACTTTTGCAAGAGTGTGCGGTGGTATGGCCTGTATCTCATTTGTGATGGCGGCCTTCAATTCTTGCAAGGTCGTTGGGTTATTTCTGTAGACCCTACTCTTTAAATATCCCCAGAGATAATAATCTAAGGGAGAAAAATCCGGAGACCTTGCGGGCCATTCAACGTCTCCAAATCTTGAGATTAACTCGCCTGGAAACGTTTGACGCAAAACTGCCATGCAGTTCCTCGTGGTATGGCAGGTAGCTCCGTCTTGTTGGAACCAGTGGTTTTCTAGACAAAGATCTCTTAATTTAGGAATAAGGAAATCGGTCAACATTTTTTCGTAGCGATCACCATTTACAGTGACCGTGTTTCCGGTGGAATCCTCGAAAAAGTACGGCCCTATGATCTGAGATGCAGTAAGACCACACCAAACAGTTACACACTGACTATGCAACGGGACTTCGGTAATATTCAATGGATTTTCTGTTGCCCAGAAACGACAATTTTGTTTGTTTACAGTTCCATTCAAGTGAAAATGGGCTTCGTCTGACATAATCAAAGTTGCTAGAAAATTGGTGGTGTCATTTACCTTCTGTTGGATCCATTGACAGAATTGTCGTCTTCGTGCGAAATCTCCATCGTTTAGTTGTTGCACTGTTTGAATTTTATATGGAAAGAGCACTAAATTTTGTTTGAATATACGGTGTGTTGTTGTTCCATATCCAACTCCTAACAGCTGAGAAGCACGTCTGATGCTTATGTTAGGATTATCCTGTACAATTTCATGAGTTCTGTTAATGATCTCGTCTATCTTTGCTGTGCGCACTCTTCCAGTTGGTTTTCTTTTTCCAATGCTGCCAGTTAGGGAAAAATTTCTGACACACCGACGGATTACTTTCTTAGAAGGTGATTTTGACATCTGAAAATTTGTCTTGAAAGATCTTTGAGCTGAAACTACACTTCTTCCATGCTCATAATATTGCTCAGTTATGAAACGCAGCTGTTCCACAGTCCATGCATTCATCTTGAAGGGTTAGTTTTAACTAACACTTTTATTTTGTTTGTATCTTATCTTGTCCTGTATTGTCAAAACCTATACAATCCTGTACAAACTTGTAACTATCCTCTTTCGAATGATGCGTATGATTTTATAAAAGGACTTATACTTTAAGAGTTACAGGGGTTTCTTTTGGGTCCCATTTCTCTGGATCACCCTTTATATATATATATATATATATATATATATTATATATATATATATATATATATATATATAATATATATATATATATATATATATATTATAATATATTATATATATATTTAAGTTCGGGAAGAACCGATTCGCCTCTATTTAAAAGGGCATATCTCGGCGGAAAAACAAAGAAAAAGTGAGAGGAAAGACAGAGGAAAAAGAAAGGGTGGAGGGGGACAGTCGAAGTGGAAAAAGACCAAGGATGACAAGGACTGCAAGGTCGAGCCCCATCATCCTTGGGTGCTAAGGCCGGGAGGGCGCACGTGAAACCTCCTGGAACAAGCACGTACAAATGAGCACAAAGAGCACTCAAGAGCACGAGCTTAGAACCCCCTTGCGGGGATATATATATATATATATATATTAATTATATATAATATATATATATAATAGATAGATAGAAAGATGCGTGTGTGTATGACCGTCCATAAAAAAAAATCAATTTAATAAATATTTCACAGAGAAAAGATTAATTTTGCTCCATTTCTCAGACCGTCGTAAACAGATGTTATACTTACCCATCGTCCCAAAGTATTGGGCTTTTTCTATTATATAAAAACGTCCATAATAATAAAATTAAAAAAAAAAAAATAACAAATAACAAAGGATGAATCGTCTAAATTTTTCGTTCTACGATTTTGTATGAACGAAACAACCTTAAAAAATTTGTTCAGTAGAAAAATGTATACAAAATATTGTGCTTCTTTTTATTAAAATAAACTTATTTATTGCTCTAAAACAATGCATCGCTCACAAACTGTATATAATTTTGGTTTTCTTCCCATTAATGTACAGTTCTTTATATTCTCTTAGAAAGAGAGAGAGAGAGAGTGTGTGTGTTTGTATGTGATGTTGTGGTTAGCGTCGCTGACTACGAATCCATTGGCCTCGAAATCGAAACCTGGTAATGGCAGGCGGCGCGCAGCAAATCCCAGTTGTTCATCCTTCCATACAATAAAAATTGGTTGGTGGGTATCTTGGGTTGCCTAGTGGTTAAGACGCTGGGCTGCTGGTGGAGCGTGGTTCGAATTCCACGTTAAACTGTAGGTCTTCTAAGGTGGAGTGACAAGCTTAACTTTCGTCAGAATAACAATTCGGGCGTAAGCAAAACCAAAGTTAACGAAGGTTTTTATATATATATATATATATATGTTATTCATGAGCAGTCGCTATAACATATATATATATATTATATATATATATATATATATAATATATATATATATATATTATATATATATATATATATATATCGAATGTTTTGTTGGAAGGATATAAACGTATTTTTGTTTCGTTGGTCGTCTTTTCTATGCAGAATTTTTATTATTATCTTTTTGGTTTGAAGATTCGGTTACAATAGATATACGAGCATTGTTCCTTTCCAATAAATGTTACCATAAAATTTCAATTAAAAATGAACGACAAGCGTGTGTATGTTTGTGTGTGTGTGTGTGTGAAAGACTGAAATGGTAGTGTGTGTATCAGTTTACAAAACTTCTTTTCTGCGGACTTGTAATAGGAGAAATTAAAAGCAATATCAGTATACATTATGTAGAAAGTATACTGTTCCTTTGTATGGGGAAATTACGTTAACAACGATTTAAACAGTATCTTTGTCATCCAAAAATGAACAATAAGGTTATTATCTGATGCTGATTTCCTTGATCATTTAAA
Organism: Bathynomus jamesi; assembly: GCA_023014485.1. NCBI lineage: Eukaryota > Metazoa > Arthropoda > Malacostraca > Isopoda > Cirolanidae > Bathynomus > Bathynomus jamesi. The sequence continues at coordinate 410,597 of JAJOZX010003442.1, read as the reverse complement.
TATATTCTTTAAAGATCAATAATTTAATTATTAATAATGTAACTGATCAAGAAATCTACTCCTATCAGACTAGAAATAGATCAAAGCATGTTATACCTCAATTTAGATTGTCTTCATCTCAAAAATTACCCATTTTTATTGGATTAAAACTGTAGAATGATTTAAATAGTGATATAAAAAATTTCAAACGTAAATTCATTTAAAAAAATTTTAAAATTTTAACATTTATTTTATAAATTATAAATAAAGAATTCTTCATTCATTCATATTATGATCGACCCTGTTTTGTTATATATATATATATATATATATATATATTATATATATATACAGGGTGTCCCGTAAGTCTGGACCCATAGGGAAAAATAATAAAATTACAAAATAGTCCAAATATTTATTACATAATCTGTTCAAAGTGTCCGCCGTTGTGTCGCACACATAGTTGAAGACGCAATCTCCACTGCGACAGCACTTTCTGAATCACAGTAGCAGAAATTTCTTGACACGCCGCCACAATGCGTGTTTTAAGGTGGAAAATGTTCTGAAGTTTGACCTCGTACACTTTGGCTTTCAAGTGGCCCCACAAATAAAAATCATAATAAAAAATAATAAAAAAATTAATAATAAAATAATAATAATAACAATAAAAAAATATATTATAAATCCCTATGGGTCCAGACTTACGGGACACCCTGTATATATATATATATATATATATATATCAGGGTTGGGTCAATTAAGTTATTTAACTTAACTTTTTTGCCGATTAACCAATTAAGTTAATTAATTTAACTTAACTAGTTAAATTTTTAAAAAAAGTTTAACTTAATTGAAATAGCTCCAAATTAATTGATTAACTTCAATTATTTTTCAATTAATTTTCCTATAAAAATGCTGTTTTTAGCTTTCTGAGTGAAATGTAATAGACTAAGAGATGAAAGGTTTGAGCACCTCATCTTCTGTAACGTTAACAAGTACGTTTAATTTGTAAGTGAAGTATATATTTTGTGTATCAAATTTGACTATTGTTGGTAAAGAATCTAGATTACGTTCAGTGGTTCAGTGTCAATAATGTACAATATAAAACATACAGTTTAGAAAACAATTTGTTATTAAATTCATTTTGCCTAAAAGTTAAGACTTGTTGAGGAAAGTTGAGACTTGTTGAGGAAAGTTGAGTTAAGACCATAAACAAATTTAATTTATTTATAAGAAATAGAAAAATAATAAAAGCTTATAGAAAAAAATTATCCTTATGTTTTGCTCTGTATAATATGCAAAAAAATATATATAATTTATCAGACATTGACAACCACACATGCAAAGTGATCCCACATAATTACGGGTTTATCATTACTTTGATTAGTTATATATAATGATGATTCTACAGACTACTTCCAAGAAAGAAAAAGTTAATTGATTAATTTAATTGATTCACTTTCAAAATTAACTTAACTAGTTCATTTTTTAAATTTGCATTAACTTAACTTAATTGGTAAGAATCTCAAATTAACTTAACCCTTTAACGCCAAACTTTTTTGAAGGGTTAAGTCTAAATGCGTGTATTTGAAACGGTACGTATTCAACCCAGTCGGCGTTAAAGGGTTAACGAGTTGATTTTGGAAATTAATCGACCCAACCCTGTGATATATATATATATATATATATATATATATATATATATATATACGCATAGCCGCGCCGTTTTGCATGTGCAAAATCCCTCAGGTGTTGAAGTGTTGAAATGTAGGCAGGTTGTTATTGACTTTTATCCTGTCGTAGCAGAATGATCAGCGACCTCGTTTCCGAGTCAGAGAGCGGGTACGAATCCTGGTGAAGGATATATATATATATATATATATATATATATATATATATATATATATGGGATGAATTTTACAATTAAACACGTGAAATGAATGAATGATGCAAACCACAAGGAAAAAGAAAAATAATTTCGACATCATTTTTCTTTTTCCTTGTGAGTTTGCATTATATATATAATATATATGGGAATGGACTCAGAATGGTTCCCTGAGGTTTTTTATGATACACACAGACCGTGCATGGAACAAGGAACTCTTCTAGAATAATTAAATCCACTATAGTCCGAATAAGTAATGGTAAATGACAAATACTATAGTTTTTCTTTTTCACCCGACGTGGGCAACGGGTCACTCGCAAAGAGGTCCCAAAAATATAGCTTCCCTCACCAGCTATCTGCATTGCAGATAGGATCCAGCTTTGGGACAGGATCTAGGGTTTAAACCCTATAAACCCTAGATCCTGTCCCAAAGCCGGATCCTATCTGCTTTGCAGATAGCTGGTGAGGGAAGCTATATTTTTAGAACCTCTTTGCGAGTGACCCATTGCCCACGTCGGGCTAGCATCATGAAAAAGAAAAACTATAGTATTTGTCATTTACCATTACTTATTTGGACTATAGTGGATTTAATTATCCTAGAAGAGTTCCTTGTTCCATGCACGGTCTGTGTATCATATATATTATATATATATATAGTTATACGCGCACGCTGCGTGTGTGTAACCGAGATATAATTATGCAAAGAAACTGCAAGTATGAGAATTAATCTCAAGCGAGCGGTACACTCTTTCCCACAAACGACACAATTACCTTTTGTAGCTTTACTGAATCGTCAAATATTACCTTACGTTTGATTTTATTTCCATTTGCATATAAAGTTTCATGGCCTGAAACATTTAGTCTCATTTAAGAGACTGTTGATTTTTGCTATACAGTTTAGATTCAATTATCCGAATGGGTTGGGACGACCAATCAAAATTCGTATAATTGAAAATTTCGGATAACCAAGTCGAACTCGTAGGAAATAGCTACAGTACGTGTACAAACAATATAATGTATTCCCAAATGTTTAAGAAGTATTAAGATAATAATTGAAATACATAGATGTAAAATACTGTACTGTAGTCATCATCATATATATATTTCTTCTCCCAGCTTACTGGCCCTAAAGGTTGAGTAGGCTTAGAGGCCATTTTTAGGGTTTATTATGGGCAGATATTAAGCGAAAATGTAAAGCTTTGCAAATGTGATCTTCACTGCTCAAAAACAGTAAACGAAGTGATCGCAACGCCAGCGACATCAAGCGGACACTAAAACATTCGGTTGTTTGGGTTTTATCCGATTGAGGAATTCAGAGCAAACATTGGATGTTTGCAAGATTCAGTTGGTTGGAATTCGGATAATTGGATCTTTATTGTACCTGTTTTAACACATTTTTTATAAAAAAAAATTCTACCCTTATCGGTGCTAGTGTCTCCGAACAACTGATACATTGAGAAAGCGGACATAACATAACGGACATCACCAAAATGTAATTTTTTTGGACTTCAGCTGTTCACCAACAAATCCTTACTTAATTTGTTTAGTATTTTCAGCGGTGTTTCAGAGACCGCCTTTACTCGTTCGGTGACCATCCGTTATTTTAACTGTAAGGTGTATAATTAAGACCAGTAGGCTATACATGAATATGTGTAGAAGTAGGGGTCAGTATAAGGCGGCCATAAGGCGATGTAAACAGGAAGAAGAGTTTATTCGAGCATCAAAAGCCTGTGAAGCTCGCATAAATAACGATAATAAAAATTTTTGGAAATTTGTTAAGAATCAAACGGGTGTCAAAAGTGTCCTCCCTCCGACAATCGATAGGGTGTCGGGGGGAGGATGAAACTGTAAAGCTGTGGAAAAACCACTACTCTAACATTCTTAACAGTGTGAGTAGGGATAATCTTAAGATAGATTGCAGCGAAACGCCTGTGGGAGGGACAAGGGAAAATACTTTGATATCAGTTCCTGAAGTAAAGGGGTGAATTAAAGAGCTAAAGACTGATTCTGCGTCAGGGGTAGATGACCTATCGAATGAGCACTTAAAATATGCCAATGACGTAGTATGTCTGCATATATCATTGCTCTTATCAGCCATACTTGCTCATAGCCATATCCCTGCAGAGTTCATGAGGGTATATATCTTGCCCCTGATCAAAAATAAGATGGAGATTTCTGTCCAACAATAATTAGAGGCCTATTGCTGTCGCTTCCTGCTTCTCGAAACTACTAGAAAAACTCTTGTTACTCCGATTAAATGATTACCTATGGTGGCTATGGACATCTCCTAATCAGTTTGGTTTTAAAAGGTCCCACTCAACTGACCTGTGTATCTATGTACTTAAAGAAACAATATCTAAATACATTGACAGTAATTCAACTATTTATAGCTGTTTCCTAGATATAAGTAAGGCATATGATAGAGTGAACCACAATATTTTATTTAAAAAACTAGACGAGAGGAACGTTCCCATGTACATATTAAATTTATTGAAATTTTGGTATTCCCACCAATCTTTTACCGTTAGGTGGGGCAATATACTATCCGAATGTTTTGGCTCCTCTTGCGGGGTGAGACAAGGCTCCTTGCTCTCCCCTATGCTGTTTAATGTGTATATTGACGGATTAATTGCTTCACTTAATGAGGCAACAGTGGGATGTTGTATAGATAACACAAGGATAAATAACTTAGTTTATGCCGATGATATGGTGTTAATAAGTCCCTCTGTTAAAGGTCTGGATCGGCTACTAAAAGTCTGCCAAGTGTATTCGCAGAAACATGATATTCTTTTTAATGTTACAAAAATTAAGGTTATACAATTTCATCCTAAAAGCTGTAATCAGCCAGCTGATATTAGGTTTAAAATGAAAGGTGAAGTAATTGAGGAAGTACAAGAGTTTAAGTATTTGGGTCAAGCTATTACAAGTTTCTTGAGTGATGACTCAGATATAAGAAAACAATCTCGAAGCCTTTGTGCTAAAGTGAATATGACTATAAGGAACTTTCGGTTCTGTACAAGTGAAGATAAAGACACTCTCTTTCGTACTTTCTGCAGTAATATATACGGACAGCAACTCTGGGTGAATTATAAAAAAGGTTCTGACAGAACTCTAAATTTGCTGTACAACAGGTTTTTTAGACTCTTACATAAATTACCCCCGAGATGCTCAGCTTCGCAAATGTTTGCTACCCGCAATGTCCCGAGCTTCCCAGAGGTCACAAGACGTGCTCAACACAGTCTAATGCAAAGAATTAAAAAATCAACGAACCCGATTCTCCAAGCTATCCATGAGTCCTGCCATTTATCCTCTAAGGCCTAAGCTATGGAATTCTTGGTACGAAAACGTCTGTCTGTAGCTCCACTTAACTTCGACATTACTGTATTATTTCTAATCAACTGTATATATTTGTATCCTTAGTATGTGAACTGTCATTGTATTAATAATATTTGTCATGGACTAGAGTCTGCCAATAAACCTTTTCATTTTCATTTCATTTTCATAATTAACACGATCTATTTAGAGATAGGCCCACGAGCCTGACTTCCGTGTGATGAGGGATCGAAGCATGAAACACCAACCGAGTTACCAGGTGCATAGAATTTTATTAATTGAGACACTGTTTAAGACTAAATATTCATTATGATTTAAATCTTCCATCAGTGGATGCTATTTTTTCCTACATATTTATTTTTAGCAGCCAATTCACACACACACACACACACACACACACACACACATATATATATGTGTGGTGTGTATGTCATATCCGCATCCGCATAAAATTCAACATCCGCGTCCGCGTCCGCACCTGCGGGATGCGGATGTGTACTATTTACTAAATTGCTATTTTTGAAGCCCAATTTGCCCCTCATTCAGTTCAAATACTGAATCTTATGCAGCTTTCATTTGATCTTTAATGTAATTGGCAATGTCTGTTGCGTAGTTGTATAATTAATTGTTCATGCTACAATACATAACAATATCATAAGCACACTACTTTCCAAAGGGTGGTGGTTAGGGAAAGTGGTTGGTGTTATGCAAGACGAGTTGGGTCCCCGTCCCGCATCCTGGTAACACACAGTTGTGTGGCGAAAACTCGTCCAAAAAGAGAAGAGTGTATGTAAAAAAATTATACTTACAAAATAATATTATCTAATATCTAATATTTATAACTAACCAAAAATCGAAAGTCGATTAATAAATTAAGTATAAATTTATACCAGTGGTTCCGAACGTGGGCGCCCCCCAGTGGGCGTTTGAGAATCTTAGGGCGGGGCGCTAGGAAACTGTAAAAATGTTACCTTCTATTAATAAATCACTTATCACTTATCCTGTTATATTATCATCTTTATGAGGGGGCACCAGCAAATATTGATGGACATAAGGGGGCGTTGACCTAAAAAAGGTTGGGAACCACTGTTTTAAACTATCATATTATCAAGCTGACAAATTTATGCATAAACATCCGCATCCGCATTTTCCCACTACATGGGGATGAGTGTGCCTCAAGGGTTACCTGAGTGGCCAACCTTACCTGAGTGGCCAACTCGACTCCACCCGATGCCAGTGGTTGAAAGCGAACCAGCGACACACACATACACAGATATATATATATATATATATATATATATAAGGAAGAGATCGACCAGGAAAGTACTCCGGGAGGGACGTTAGGCAGGAGGCAGAGTGCTGGAACTTCCGTTTCTACTGTCACTGTCCTCCTTAGCTGATCTTTCTTCGTGTTTCATCTACTCTGTCAGCAGTCCCAGCATGCTCTCAAACACACCCTTCTCCCTCTATTCCTCACTACACATACATGCATCTTACACACTATATAATCTTTTCAAAATAATAATAAAAAAAGGCATCGTTTTTAAGAGCGTCGGAGACCTCTCTCCTTTTCCTTCTTTGCGGAGGAGGGCATTTTTGCAGACATTTGCACTTGGTCCTTCCTCCATATATATATATATATATATATATAATAAATCTCCTACTATTCAAAACTTTCTGCGTCAGTTCGACTTGCCTGAAGCTTGACGTTCTTAGTATATATCTTATACGCTGCGACTTTCACTGTTAGTTGTATTTCCGCCGCCTGAATGATGAAAGGAGTTGCTCTCGAAAAGCTTCGACTCTTTTGTGTTTTTACTCTTTTAACTTTGGGGATTTTATTCTCTAATCCATTCTTACGTGGTTATTGTGTTTTTAACTATATATATATACATATTATATATATATATATATATATATATATATATATATATATATATATATATATATATATATACTAAAAAATCCATGGAATACAATATCCCATATAAACAGGAAATTCAGAAAAACTCTTAAAGCAAAAGATTTTGGAGGTATAATGACTGATGGGGAGGCGCCGTGGTGCATGATGTATGCAGACGATGTTGTGTTGAGTGGGGAGATGAAAGAGGATGTGGAGCAGCAGTTGGAAAATTGGAGAGAGGCGTTGGAAAGTAGGGGGATGAGAATTAGCCGAAAGAAGACCGAATATAGAGATGTGATGTGCAGCAGGACCGAGGAGGGGAAGTGACATTGAGTGGAGAGCGTGTTAAGACGGTGGAGTATTTTAAATACTTGGGGTCAACAGTGGATGCAGAGGGGGGAGCAGAGAGAGAGATAAACTGTAGAATACAGTCGGGGTGGAAGAACTGGAGGGACGTATCAGGGGTGCTCTGCGATAAGAGGGTCCCAGTGAAACTGAAGGGAAAGGTATTCAAAACAGTGGTGAGGCTGGCAATGTTGTATGGAATGGAGACTGCCAATGAAGAAGAGCAATGAAAGAAAAATCGATGTGGCTGAAATGAAGATGTTGAGATGGATGTGTGGAGTGACGAGGAGGGTAGGGTCAGAAATGAGTATATAAGGGGAACAGTGAAGGTGGCGGAAGCATCTAAGAAGGTGCAGGAGGCCAGGCTGAGGGTATGGACACGTCGGAGAAGAAAGGAGGAGTATGTGGGGCGCAGAGTGCTGGAGATGGAGTTGCCGGGACGGAGAAGAAGAGGAAGACCGAAGACGAGATGGAGGACTGTGTGGTGGCGGACATCAGGGAGAAGGACTTGGAGGAGGACGCGGTATACGACAGAGGAGAGTGGAGAAGACGAACCAAAAACAGCGACCCCATGTAAAGATGGGATAATAAGCTGCGGAAGAAGAAGAAGAAGAAGAATGACTGATGACGTCATTTGAAACACAAAATAAGATAGCAGTAAACGAAGCAAAAAGAATAACTGGAACAGATACTGAGAACCTTTAAAAGAAGGAATAGGAATATAATGATTCTGAAATGAGGACTCATCGCACGGAACATTTGAAAGGTATCTATTAGCTCCAATTATAAGATCAGGTTTTTTGTTATCGCACACAATATCCCATGTGAACAACGAGCGAATTTATATTGAACTTTACGTCATATTAATGTCTAGCTTTTATTATAAATAACCTCTGTGTTTTGCAGTAAAAGGATTTGTCAAATAACTCCATTCTGCCAATAAAGCATAATATTTGCTTGCAAATGATTGTTTTGAGCTATATATGTACAGGAAAACATTTTCCAATTCATTTTCAAATATTTCTTGGTACATTCATTGTGTTTCTTCTACATATAGGGGACGGTGGGGCAACTCGGAACCCGTAAGGAAATAAAGTTTTGTAGCTAGACAGGACGATTATTTGGACTCATTAAATACAAAAACATTTATCATCACGTTTTCCATATTCTGTATCACTTTTTTATAGCGTTCGAGCTTTGCATTAGGTGTAACTGGAATTTGAGAAAGCCGTTGCAATTTTTGGTTGAAAAAAATCGTGGGCAACTCGAACCCGGGGTTCCTTTTGCCCCTTTCCCAAATTTCAGTACCACGCGGTCACTGATGAAATTTCAGACACGACAATACGTGAAAAAAACATGATCCATAAGTAGCCTACAAACAAAAAGCAACAAAATAAGTTCTTACAACTTTGGAATTATGAATGAAGAAAAAATTCGCTGATGATAGATGAAATGGGAAAAAATTCTTTTTTCTAATTTTTGCGGAGCTGTGTGGCGCAACCCGCCCAGTACCACTGTCTCAAGGTCACTGATCAGTGTCGGCACCGTCACAGGGTTGCCAGATAAATTTCACAAAAAGTAGCATAAAATTTCGAAAAAGCCAATTTTGTCAGAAAGTAGCCCAATCTAGAAATTTATTTATAAAATGTCAACAAATACAGATAATGCGATATTATGGATTTAATTTACTTATTTTTATATTTATAGGGTTCTTTACTTTTGAAATTAAAATTCCAAAGTGCTGAGTATTTCTTCGTCCTCTTCACTATGTTCTTTTTCATATATGCTGAAGTATAGTTGCAGCATGGCTTCAGTAGGAGTAAAATTGAAGCAGCAAATATTTTGTTCCTCTAGTGTTATTTTGAGTCTTAGAATTGAAGAAAGGAGATTCAGCCCCATCCGATTTCGTAGTTTAGTTTTGGTTGATGTTACCCTTGAGAACACCCTTTCAACTGTGGCATTACTTATCGGTAAGCTATAGGCAGTTAATGCAAACTTTGACAATTCCGCTAGTACCAGTTCACCTGCTGCATTTTTTATTGTCGCTGCCTTGCTCCAAGGCCATTTAGGTGACACTGCTGGCTATATTACTTACTAGCTCGAAGCGATCTGTGTAATACAAGTGTAATAAAATTACTAAATAATCTTGCAATTGTTAATCTTGAGAAGTAATATAAGAAACAGGTATAGAAAGCATTTCCCAAGTGAGATTTGTCTGAAAAATATATTATTATCTCACAAATCAAAAACTTCCGCCTGAAACATAGAAAAGTAGCAGATAATCATAATAGGTAGCCCAAAAAGTAGCAAGTAGCCCAAATTACAAAAAACGTCGCCAATACCTTTCAGAAGTAGCCCAATTGGTTACTTATAGCCCAATCTGGCAACCCTGGGGCACCGACGGAGATAGATTAAAGCTAGATGGCAGCACTAGTTTGGGCTGTAGAGGGGGTGTTTGTTCCGAGTTGCCCACCTTCCCCTACTATAAATACAGGGTGTCTCAGAATCTGGACTCATTTTACATTAGGATCAAATGTAAAATGAGTCCAGGCTTTGAGACACCCTGTAGAACAATAAAAAATAATAATAATAATTATTATTATTATTATTATTGTTATTATTATTAAATTTCTGTACTGACATTTTAAAGTGGATTTAAAATAAGTCTAAAATTCAGATGTTTTGAATTCTTCCTTTGAAGAAGGTTGTCGCTTTAAAGAACAAAAATCGGATTACAGTTATTATTAGTGAGCGTGACTGAACAAAGGAAAAGTAGCTCAACACGAGACCTCTCGCTTCGCAGTTACTTGGCAGTTTGGAAGGCAAAAGGTTTGCTTAACCCAATTTATATTCCGATATATACATATATATATATATATACTGATGAAGCAGGCTTGTTTGTTAGGGAAACGCAAAAACAGCGTAAAAATAAAGGTCAAAGCGACAACAAACATCAATTTATTTTTACAAAAACGTTTCGGAAACCAGAGAGTTAAAGCTGGTTTGGTTGGTTGGTTGGTTTGCTCATTGTATCAGTTGCTCGGAGACACTAGCACCGGACCTGATTTCGAATATCTTTCTAAAATGCAAGAAATAAAAGCTTATTCCTAATTTCGTAACATTTAAACTTTGTAAGTATTAAAACTTTACAAAATATTAATTTATTAAAAATTTATTAAAATTTATTAAAAAATATTAAAAAAAAAAAATTTTAATATTAAAAAATATTAAAATTTATTAAAAATATTAAAACTTTACAAAATATTAATTTATATAGACCATGGTAACAAAACTTCAAGATCACCTGAAGATCAGGCCCCCAGTCTTCTTTAGTTAGCTTTATAAGGCTAACTAACGGAAATATCACGACTTAACCTAACCAGTCGTGAAGGGCGTACAGTTGACCTAACGATTGATTAGGTTAAGTCGTGATATTTTCGTTAATTAGCCTTATAAAACTAAACTAACGAAGGCTGGGGGCCCTGATCTTTAGATGATCCAAAGTTCCTAATTGTAGATATTAATAAAAACGTTAAACTGTACAAAACTTTTCACGTTTCGTGATACTTCGCTTTCCCAATTAAAGATATCTGAATTTTAACTGGATTTTAATTTTTTATATCTAATTTTATTTCCGACAATGTCCGAAGATTAGTTAACAAAACTCATTCAGAAGAGAAAGCAAAGAAATGTAGGATTTGCTAATAACTTAAGTGGCATTAACCCGAGTGAGGTGATCTTCAGTTATTATAAACATATTTTTAACTCCTCACCAACAACGTATTTTAACTTTAGAGTTAACTTTTAAATTCATTATTTTTGAAACTTAACTTTTTAAGTATTTTTTATCTTTTAAAATGTTTTATAATACCCTCAAATATTGTACAATTACCGGTGATTCTGAAGTGAATTTTTTTTAGTATAACTATGCAAATTTGTAGTTTCACTTGGAAACGATAAATTACTGAGATTTCTGTGATTTGCAAACCCTACTGAGGTTTCTGTTGAAGGAGAGAGTTGTATCTCAGATGTAATTTGCGAATTGCAAGTTCAATTCTTATGAAATTTGACGTTTCAAGTTGGAATTACTGTATTAAAATAATTTTTGGTAGTAATATTTAATTTTTTTTTTAACTTTTTAATAACTGTTTAGAAAATTATTATTGTTTAAACCTTCAGTCGGAGTTAACTAGTGCATTTGAAACATTGACTCAGGTGTACACTCGGAAATGGAGCCTCATAGATAGCCAGTAACGTTTTTGTGGCGTCTTTGTGTGCTCCTCCTCAAGGCAAGAGGGTTCATGATTGTCAGAGAATGGATGACATGAAGTTTCTGGGGTTCATTTTTGTCTTTTGTATTTAGAGGTATTGAGGTGATTTCTGACAATAGTTTGAACAATAATAATTCTTAAATTATACAAACAGTTACTATGTATGGGCGCTTTTATATTTATACTGTACAATTTTGTTTAGCGTTTTATGACTTTTTTTATCTTCTCTGCTGTGACTGCCATAAGTGACCTTATTGGTAACTAGATTTGATTAAATTTTTGCGAAATTTTTTATATTTTTTTTCCGTGAATTTGGCCAGAGCAAATGTGTAGTTAGTATTTCGAAGTGAATTGTCGAAAGAATTTGATAAATTAAATATGAAATGATAAGCAGTACAGAAACACGTTTAGAATAAACTTTTTTTTCAAAATTGCAAGGCTCAATTTGGGTCAACCAAGTTGAATCCGAGTTCCATCAAGTGAGTTTAGTCGACCGGATAGGTGATCGATCACCAATGAGAGAGAGAGAAGAGAAACCAGAATGCGCATGGACTTGGCGCAGGATGGTTTCGGAAGAGAAGAGAGGAACCGAATGCGCAGGGACTTGGCGCAGGACAGTTCCGGAAGAGAAGAGAAATTTACGTCTGCAGGGTCTTGGCACACGAAAATTTCGATCGAAGATGGTCTACTGGTATTTTTCGGGCAGTAGCTGGTCACGTTGCTCGAATGCTTCGCTAAATATGTGTCAACAAAGCGCGCGGTAAACAAGCCACGAGAGCCTTGAACGGGCGCCTACGACTGTACTGTCCATACAGACATACAGTAGGTTCGTTGGGAAACGGCCTACGGCGGAGTCATCGTTTGATTGTTGCCAGTGGAAGAGTCTTTCAGCTGGACGTAGGAAGAGCAGCGTTCACCGACAAAAGTGGAGATGAGACAAGGCGAGTTTCTTCATCGACTTCTAGAATTGCAAATTCCGTCCAATTCCAGCGCGTGGTCCCGCTTTCAGATATCTCCCCCCCTGATCCTTTTAGAGTTGGACGTCTCTTGTTTTTTTTTTCGCCATTGGAGAGAGAGCGGAACCATTATAGCGTGCTGCCCTGTTGCATATTGATTGATGCAATCCCTTGCATTCTAGCGAAGTGAGCAGGAGAGCTGCGATTGAAAATTGAAATCCGTTGTCAGCGTGCGGAGTGTCATCTAAACAACGTCCAGCAAACAAATGTACTGATTATTATCTAATGAAATTATAAGTGAAAAGGGTCCGATTATTGCCCATATTTGTTGTTTTTCGTGAAATAGTATGTGCGCTCTTGGTCAGTATTTTATGTAAACTTTTTCTTATATTTTTCTATGTTGCCCTGATAGTAACTGTATAACTATAAATAATTGTTTCGAATGTAAAGCGATCGTTGATGAGAAATCGCTGGAATAGATTGTGAACTTGGGATTTGTGTAGCCACTGTAAGAAAATTTTCTGTTATTTTTTTGGCATGATAGATTAGTTACAGGTTGTAATTTAATTATTAGAGTGAAATGTTATTTTATGCAAATGTGAAAATTATAAAGTTTCCGGTTTTATAATATGATACAATATATGTATGGGAATTGTCATTCTATTATTTCTTGTCTATTTCTAAACTTTGAATAAGTGTTAAGAAAGAAAAAAAAAAAAAAAAAAAAAAAAATTGCAAAATATATAAGTGTTGAATAAATTTATTGACATTGTTAAACGATATTAATAAGTTTTCCTAATGGAAAAACTTATTTTCAAGGGGGTGATGCGAGTGTAGTAATGCTTAGTTAAGATTATAAAATTCTGTTTAATTAAATAAGATAATGTTTAATATAAATTTACTAAAAATTGTGATGTTTTAAATTGTTTAAAATGGGTAGGGTTGGTAATCCTAAATAGGCCCGGAGAGTGGACTCCCCTATAACGGTTTTCAGTCTTGAGGCAGACGCGATACGCGTTAGATTAGAACCATGTGATCTTAAAGTTAAATTGTTTTGCGCCCTCTCCGACCGAAGTATATTTAGTAATATTTCATACTCGCATATCCCCTAATTAACTAAACCATTTTCGAAATTAATAAAACGTAACAAGTGTTAATAAGGAGTATTAATTAACCTCCCCCCCCCTTCGTTTTGTAACGGTCTTTTAGAGTCAGGTCTAGGCGCGCTACCATGATATATACGATACGGCAAAAAGAGTGTAGAGAAACAAAGCGATAAATGAAATAAAGAGCAATAGAGATATAGTAAAGTAGGAAGAAGCGTAAATTAATAACGAAGAAAAGATATAATAAAAGCGTTCACTACAATGCATTATTTTTAGATTTCAATTACTGTAACTTTTTATTATAATTGTGACCTCTTTAATGTATAATATTGTAAATAGTCATCTGCAAGTAGTTTTTTATCACTGAAAATGGAACGAGTACTTCCGAAACGTTTGTTTGCTGTCGCTCTTGTCTCTCTCTCTCTCTATTTTATATTATATATATATATATATATATATATATATGTAAAGAACGACGCTTGTGTAGAAGAGCGTTCCGCACAAGATGAGGAGGGAGAACGAACAAATTAAAAATTTGTTCGTTCTCCCTCCTCATCTTGTGCGGAACGCTCTTCTACACAAGTGTCGTTCTTTACATTAATTATACTGTGTGTTGTTTGCAGTTAAAATGTATATATGTACGGCATGCGAAGGTGCCGCCTCAGGGCATTGGTTTCTGCTCGTATGTAGGAGAATTACGACTTCTGATTGATCGAGGTCCATGGTGTAGTGGATAGCATATCTGACCGGCAATCGGATGATCCCGGGTTCGATTCCCGGGTGGTACCTCATTTTTCATTTGTTCGTTATCCCTCCTCATCTTGTGCGGAACGCTCTTCTACACAAGCGTCGTTCTTTACATTAATTATACTGTGTGTTGTTTGCAGTTAAAATATATATATATATATATAATATATATATATATATATATATATATATATATATATATATGTGTGTGTGTGTGTGTGTGTGTGTTATACCCTTCTGTGGCTCCGCTGGAAGCTCTTGTATAACAAACTGTACTCTGTTCTGCTTCTATAGGAGAGGTCTTCTCAGTGTATTACCTCTCTACTTCTGCCGAATATGAGTGCGCAAATTTAACCCTCTAACGCCGACTAGGTCGAATACATATCGTTTCAAATACACGCATTTAGACTTAACCCTACAAAAACGTTCGGGTTAAGGGATCGAATGGGGTCAAGAACAATACTTCCACGAAGTAATAAAGCTTCTTAATTTTAGTTTATAATATTAAGATATCTTTGAGTCAATGAAACCTAGGGCCGACCTTTTCCCTGCCGTCACCCACAAATACAGGACCCTTATGATACCGAAATCTCTCAATTCAAAGTATGCTACGTTATACAGATTGACTCTCAAGTCACAATCCGGAGACCCGTTAATTAACCATGTGTTTCAACCTTTAGAGTTTAGTGTCAAAGTCTAGCTGGAATCTGCTAAGGGGGCGTAGGGCCTTTCCTTATATACCCGAGAAAACGGAAATGATGACTACCTCATCAGCGTGGGAAGCCAAGGCGAGGAGGGAGTTCATGACTAATCCCACATCGTCTATTCACACCCTTTAACCTCACTGAATATGCATAACCAGCGTGGCTTACGGAAATGCATAATCCGCGTGAGAAGGCGAGGAGAGTTCATGGCCGAGCCCTCATCGTCTATTCACACCCTATAACCTTACACTTGTTTTCTCGAGCGTACTCTATGATCTTACTAAATAATAATGTATAACATATATATATATATATATATTATATATTGTTACATATGGGAATATGATATGGAAATTGATTACTTAATCAAAGGCTAATTTTAGCCGATAAACAAAGCATTGTTCACGAAAACAAAACTAACACACCCAAAATGGCGATGGACATTTTTGTATAGACGAAAACATTTTCGGATGTAAACGAAACAAATTGAAAAATCTTAAGTACGTGACTATTCCCATGTAACTGAGAACGTAAGATAATGAATTTCTTTGTCTGTTTAATTCTATACAATTTCAAATAACAATTATGAAAATGCTGGTCATTCTTAATCCTATGAAAGAATTATAGAATTAATTAATTAGTAAGTGAGGTAGAAGGCTAAGTAAATCTTACGCCTGACAGCGTCGCCCCAAAGAAGGCCGTCGTCAAGGGAGACCAAGAGAAGTATTGTACAAAAACAAATTAAATGTAGCATAATGTAGCATAATTTTTTTTTATGGAAGAAGTAGGGGCCAAGGGTAAATGCTCGCAAAAGCGCCCCTCCCATAGAAGAAGAAGAAGAGCCAAAATCAAGGTCCGGGATTTTCGAGATGCCTAGACACTCTGTGTTTCAATGATGGGAGGTCACAGACAGGAGGAAAGATGGATTGAGGAAGATTGCTCTAGAGTTGACCGGTTGAGTAGATGAAACACTGAAAATACCGATTAACCCTTGCATTAGATAGTTGGACACAAAAGGAATGAGACAGTGTAGAAAGTCTGATACTGCGTGCTCTCCTTGAAGGAGGAGGCATGCAGTTAGAGAGTTCAAAAGAGCAAACTTTCCAACTGTATGCCTCCTCCTTTAAGGAGAGCACGTAGTAACAGACTTTCTTAAGTACTTAATTGTTAGTTAAGATATGGGATTAATGTGTTTATAAAAATGTAACATTCGAAGCGAAAGGCTCCAAATAAAACCAGGAAAAACGACCTGTTACAACCACCCTTGCTGGGGTGAAATAAGTACATTTCAAGACTTGTCGAACGCATCTGCTCACACAAAATTTGTGTTTAGAATTCCTAACATTAAATAGGAATTGGTTCACCCAAAAGATTAAACGAAGTTAGATTAAATTCCTGTTTTTGAAATTTAACTTAAATGCGTACATAAGGAATGGTGTGTAGCTAAAAATAAAAGTGAAATTGTTTCTCTAAGTTGAGTAAATTACTCTTAAAGCGAATAGGTTGGCTTGAATAAATAAAAGACGTAAAATAGTCTTTCCTTAAAATTTAACGGAAGAAAACGTAGAACTCCAGGTTACATTTGCGTAACTTAAAAGGCTCAAGAAATAGTCTACCATGTTTTCCCATAAAGAAAACGGGACGGAGTTCTTTCGATTGAGTATAGATTTACTGTACAGTATATGGAATTGGGGTAATCTAAATAGTGTTATTCCCAAATAGTGTTATATGCAACGGCTACTCCGATCTAGGAAGGTCTTCCTAGCAGATAAGTGGTTCTAATTATAATTCAAGTAGTGCGCAATTCATTTATTCTAATCGCATTATGTATGTTAGCTATGCGGTAGGAAGCCAAACAGGCCTATGATTGTAACTTAAATTGTTATTGGTCCATTCATTTTAATGATCTTGCGTATTACAGTTATGGCTGTATTCAGTAAAATAACTACCAATTGTAAATTAAATTCCTAACTTGTTAAGAATTTAATTTACAATTAATTTGTTTATGCATTTTCTTTTAATTGCCTTGCATTAAATTTGAATTTAAAATTCTTAAGGCAAAGATATATTAACTTAAGTGTTATTCTTCGACAAATTTTATAAATGTCAAAGCTTCATTTTTGCATTATAAATTATTTAGTGTTAAGCTTTTAACGAATATATTATTTTTGTAAAAGGACCTTTTAATGATTTCCCCCCTCCCCAGAGGTACCAGAGAAACGAAAGTTTGAATTTTATGTAAAGTGGTTTGAAGGAAAACAGGCTGAAATAAAAAAAAAAAAATCATAGAATAAATGTAATATAAAATACCACATTATGTAATAATATATATATATATATTATAAGCAAACAACCACAAGAAAAGGAAACACAAAGTCCGAGCGCTTTCGTGATATATTCACATTATCAAGGAGGAACAGAAAATTTTCTGTTCCTCCTTGATAATGTGAATATATCACGAAAGCGCTCGGACTTTGTGTTTCCTTTTCCTTGTGGTTGTTTGCTTATTAATAAGGTCACGTGTTATTTGTGATTCTAGTGCATATATATATATATATATATATATATATATATATATATATATATATAGATATAGATATATGCTTTATTTTAACGGTCGTCCGAGCCGAGACGACTAAGTATTCTAAACCCCTGGGGTTAATTTGGAAATGGTTAATTTAGAATACTTAGTCGTCTCAGACGACGGTTAAAAAAACCTTATATACCTTACAACCTTACAACCTTACAAAGGTTCCACGTGATGATTTCTCATTTCGCGAAGGTCAAGCGTGTCGCCCCTCCTCTCGAGTTGGCCTGGTGAAGTAGTGAGTTGGATTCTTGCGCTCTCCACCTCACATAGCCAGGTACGCCCGGCTCATCGGGGATTGTTCTGAGCCAGGCGTCAAGTCTTCTTTTGAAGATTTCCACTGCAACTCCCTTCGTGTTTCTTAGGTCTTTGGGCAGCTGATTAAATAGTTTTGGTCCTCTCACTACAAAACTATTTTCTTTCAGGGTTAAGGATGTTCCCTGTCTCGCCTTCAATTTGGGAATACGACACAGTCTACCGTTTCTACCTTCCACCGTTGTTTGGGGAGTTATGGGATTCAGAGTAAGATTAGGGACTAGTTTCTCCATTATTTTCCAAGTGTAAATAATGGTGTATCTCTCTCTTCTCCTTTCCAGTGAATATAGGTTTAGTTCTCGTAACCTTTCCCAGTAATTTAGTTCTTTGCACCCATTGATCTTGGCTGTGAAACTTCTTTGAATCCCCTCCAGCTGTCTAATGTCTTCTTTTTTATATGGGGATGTTAGGACCGAGCAGTATTCCAGTTTGGGTATTATCAGGGTTTTCAGTAGGGGGATCATTACATTCCTATCCCTTCGTTTAAAAGTTCTCAATATCAGACCCGTTATTCTCTTTGCTCTGTTTACTGCTATCTTATTTTGTGTTTCAAATTTCGCATCATCTGTCATTACAACCCCTAAATCTTTTGCTCTGGAATTTCTCTGGACTTCCTGTCCATTTGGGGTATAATATATTATTATATATATAATCAATGATCAAGAGAAATTTTATATATTTTACACAGAACACCATTCTGCAGAAACGTCCTCTTCGGGGAATAGAATAAGCAGTTCGCAGCACCATTGCCAAGTAAATGGAGGGCCAACGTACCGACGAGACTTCCGTACGTAGTTCATCACCATGCACGTAGTCCAAAGAATATCTAAATCCGTATCTATTTTTTATAATTTTCATTACTTTGTACTGCAGATACTCCCGGTTATTTTCAGTACTGGTACATGATTCTTCAGGAACAAGATGCACCATGAGTTTGTGTTTTCACCAAAGCGACACAAATATATATCTGCATCAATCAGATACATTCATATCACCTTCATTTATACGAGGTACGGTCACTAAATGCCAAAATTTGTTCCATTAAAAACAGTCAATAAAACCCGTGCATTTATATATATATATATAATATATATATATATATATATATATATATATATATATGGGAATGAACTCAGAATGGTTCCCTGAGTTTTTTATGATACACACAGACCGTGCATGGAACAAGGAACTCTTCTGGGATAATTAAATCCACTATAGTCCGAATAAGTAATGGTAAATGACAAATACCATAGTTTTTCTTTTTCATGATGCAAGCCCGACGTGGGCAACGAGTCTCTCGCAAAGAGGTCCCATAAATATAGCTTCCCTCACCAGCTATCTGCAAAGCAGACAGGATCCAGCTTTGGGACATGGATCTAGGGTTTAAAGCAGCCTAGCCCCACTACATTTAGAACCTCAATATAAGTAAAAGACCCGTTGCCCACGTCGGGCTTGCATCATGAAAAAGAAAAACTATGGTATTTGTCATTTACCATTACTTATTCGGACTATAGTGGATTTAATTATCCCAAAAGTTCCTTGTTCCATGCACGGTCTGTGTGTATCATATATATATATATATATATATATATATATATATATATATATATATATATGTGTATATATATATATATATATATATTTTGTGTGTGTGTGTGTGTGTGTGTGTGAAACTGGAAATGCAAAACTTTACTGATGGAAGAAAAAATAACTTGCATAGTACAGCTAGTAATAATTATAAACTAAAAATAAAAGTAGGACTAAAAAATAAATAAAAGTGCAAGTGATGAACGCATTTCGTTACCTCCGGAAAGCTCGAGACATTGTGGTTAGCAAACATTTGCGAAGCTGACCCTATATATATATATATATATATATATATATATATATATATATAGTTGAACTTACACTGTCTCTATTGCTCTAGTCATGACATTTATATTAAAGCAGTGGTCGGCGAACGTTTTTGGGTATTACCCCAAAATATATTTGAGGACGTAATCAGGACGTAAATTTGTAATATTCTAAAATTTAGAATAACGCCACATTTATGTAACAAAATAAAATAAAAATATATGAAAAAAATATCAGCACAAAGTGTCTCTCATACCGCACGCATTACCCACAAAAGTTTTAAATTTACCCCATTTGGGTAATTTACCCCTGTTCCCCGACCACTGTATTAAAGAAAACCATATAGGTTTTGTAATTTTCTTTGTTTTTTTGTAATATAAAATAAAATAAAATAATGAAAAATACAAATATCCTCGTGTTAAGACACTGTTTGTGCTTTTTAGGTTTTCGACAGAAACAAGGTGAATTTATATGTATTCAATTTGAGACAAGGGAAGGTCATCTGATCGTATGAATTGTCATAACAATGTTTTGGTTTTCAAAGATATAAACGCTTTAATAAAGCTGATTTTCCAGTAAACCTTGCGACCAGGTGACGTACCTTCCTGTTTTGGAGATGAGAAAAGTCATACTCCTGTTTAGATTAAGCCGTTAGTGTAAATTTCGTTGTTACGTTGTCACCGGTCATTTGGAGATCTTTCCGAGACCCCTTCATTACTTTAAATATTGAAATTTAACGATCTTCCTTTGCTGTCTGAGGTTCCGCGATTTTCACAACGGTTAGTTTATTTAGTTTATAAAGAAGAAAGCGGATCAAACTAAGTCAACAGTACTGTGAACATTTCAGTGAAATAATTAACAATAATTGGACCTTTTCCAGTTTGTGTACCGTTTTTCATATAATTTATTTTTGCTTCTTTTCAGATAAAAAATGAGTGATCAAAAATGAGTTCTTGATAACCTAACCTAACCTAACCTAACCTAACCCACATTATAACTTTCGTCACTTGGGCACAGGATGTTTACTATGCTGTATGTAATGTACTGTAGAAAACGGTACATAAACTGGAAAACATCCCAATAATTAATAATTAACAATAAAATTAAATAAAATTTTAATGATTTAAAGAGTCACCCAAAGAATTTTATAGAAAACGTTGACGATTTTTCATGGTCGTTCGTTTGACTGTGAATAATGGTTGAGCGAGAAAGTGAAATTTTAGATTTAACGTCTTAACTACCAAAGTTTTTGTAGGGTTAAGTTATGAGTGCGTATATTGGAAAAGGTACATATTCGACCCAGTTGTCCAAAAGAGGTTAAGGTCATCGCGTTTGACGGTCGTCTCTCCGTTATTTTGTTATTTCAAACGAAATTAGTGTCAAATTAACTCGTTCAAATTATTAAATCGCTTGGGTAATTCTCAAGATAAGGAAACATTTTGATTTTTCTCGTTTTCAGAATTACTCAAACGATATAATAATTCTAAATTCTCTAAGTGGGTCAGAGCTTATATGACAACTTAATAACTCAATAGTTTTTAAATTGTATTTTTGGTTCGTATTTTGAAGGAATTCAGTTGGGAGGGAAACCGGGGGGCGGGGGAAGGTAAAAGGTTTCTCTTTTTCATTTTAGATTTGGTGACAAGCCATTTATTTCATTTTCTTGTTTCAATTTGAGTCACAAAACAATCTCATCTTGTCTCACAAATTTTACCTATTATCTAATTTCCCCCCAAATATATTTTCCAGTAACGAGAGATGTGACTGAATAGCTTACGATAGTCCAATCATATTGATTTTTCTTGTTTTTTTTTCCATTACTACCTCTGTTATTGTAATATATTTTATTTTATGGTTTTCTCTTTCGACCAATTTCATCTCTTTTCACGTCTCTTCTCTTCCTTCTATCGTTATTGCACCTGATCAGGAAGCTCAAACAATGGAGGTCGAAAGCTTGTCCGGTTTAGTATCAATAAATTAAGATATTTTTCTTAATAGAAATTTTATCTCTATTACTTAATTCTTTATTTGGATTATGTTAATTTTTTATGTTAATCATGTTAACTTTTGTCGTGTTTACATTGGTTTAGACCAGGGGTTCTTAAACTTTTTTTAGGCTGCGATCCAAATTCTAGTCTCGGGGGTAGCTCGGCGACCAATGCCTTCAAACCGTTCACTCGTAATAGATAATAACATAAATAATAATGGCAAAATGATTAGGGATAACATAAATAAATGATAAATTACAATTTAATGACCCAAGTTTGGGTCGCGATCCAAAGGTTAAGAACCTCTGGTTTAGACCATAGGTTTCCAACCGGTGGGCCATGGTGGATTTTCTAGTGGGCCACAACTAGTGTTTCTAATGCTTCAAAATAAGTCAGATATATTACAAAAAATATCCTTATATATATATATGGGCCACCAACATTTATGACCATCAAAACTGGGCCACCAACATTTATGACCATCAAAACTGGGCCACCATAGCAAAAAGGTCGGGAATCACCGGTTTAGACGGTAAACATAATAATTTTTGGACTCTATACCTTTTCCAAACCTCATTTCAAGAGGTTGGCATTCTTATGAAATGCCATATACTGTATATACCCGCATGGCACACCTCCGCCGTGGGAACGGTTACTAGAGTGCCACTCCAGGTTCGAAACTAGCTTTAAAATAAAATACGATCAATTCCTGAAGGCGAGCGCTTTCGGGATTCTAGAAATCGGATAAGTATCCTGAAGGAGGATATAACGAAGAATGAAAGTGGATTCTTCAAAACCGGTGCATAGTAAGTTTCACAAAAATTATATATATATATATATATATATATATATTGTATAGGGGATAATGATGATGATGTCTGTGATGTCTGTTCGTTTATACATGCCTAAACAGCAAGAGTAATCTTTATTAAATTTAGTATACACTTTAAGGGAGAACCAGAGAAAGTTTTAGTAACACTCTCGTCCTTCCCAGTTCTCCACCCCGTAAACGGCTAGGGTATACTGTAAACGGCAAGGGCACTCTGCACCAAATTTATCATAGTATACACATTAAGGGAGAACCCGGAAGGTTTTAGTAACACACCTGCCTTCCCAGTACCCTCTTGGTTGTGCTTCGAGGGGCTTTTGCTGCGCAAGGTGTAGCGGGCATTTCAGCATATATATAATGAAATTCATGTAAATAGGCACTGATAGTGAATTATAACTTGACCTTCATGGTTCCCTATAATCAGTGGTCTCCAAAGTGGGGTGCACGCACCCTAGGGGGTGAGCCTGCCGATCTAGCGGGTGCGCGAAGAAAATTTGATGATTCTGATTTATCATTGTTTTTTCGTAGGAAGTTTTTGAATTTCAAGAAGATGACCGAGAAAGAAAATACTCCCTAACACACAGTCATTCCTAGGAATTTGAGAGATAGTATCCGCGATATCGCTTACTCGCGATTAAAATTTAGCAACTAAATATCACAATTCGAGATCGCCGCATTATTTTGTAAAATAACAGTTGATTGACATCAGGGAAGATACAAGTTTACGAACCGAATTTCAACAGAAAACTGCGCACAATTGGTGGATTGGATTAAAAAATGAGTACCCAGATTTAGTAAGCGCAGCGAACGATGCGTTCCTCCCATTTGGATCTACATATCTGTGTGATGTGTCTTTTTCTGCTATGATAGGTATTAAAACCAAGAATCGAAATAAACTGAACTTGGAACCGGACCTTCGAATCGCTGTATCACAAAGTGTCAAACCAAAATTTTCAGAAATTATGAAGCACAGTCAGTCACACTGTTCTCATTAAATTATATTGGTAAGTATATCTTCACCCTATCGTATTTCTGTTGTATACTATTAACTTACTAGTAAATACTGAAAGGAGATGTAGCTCTGAATACACGAAAGGCCTTGGAATCGTTTTTCTTTTTCCTTGTGGGTTTGCAGCATTCATTCATTTCACGTGTTTTATTGTGAAATTCATCCCATATATAGATATATATATATATATATATATATATATATATAATATATATATATATATAATATAATCTTCATGTTCATTAGGGGTGCGTGTTATTTATTTTTGCTGATTAAAGGGTGCGTGATCAAAAAAGTTTGGGGACCACTGCCCTATATAATCTTCGTGATTGGAAAATAAAAATTGGGGTTTTGCATACTCTCTCTCTCTCTCTCTCTCTCTCTCTCTCTCTCTCTCTCTCTCTCTCTCTCTCTCTCTAACCAAATATATGGGTCTCTATTCATAATTGTAGATGAAGAATAAAATTATGAATTTTGAATGTAGCCCAATTTTAACCCGAGAAGACTAGTGTGGGACCGCACACATAGAGACTAATGTTGAATCTACGCAACTCATAATAAAACTTACATTTATAGGTTGAATTAAACAATTTATTGTAACTGAACAATAATAAAAATTAACTTGCGTACAAAAAAGACATGGCATGGGGTCTTTTTGCAGGCATTCACCCTTGATCCCCTCATTCCTGCATAAAAAAAAACCCAGTAAATCAAATGTATTTTTATTGTAGTAGCACCCCCCCCGACCCCGCTGGCTTTCTAGGGTTAAATGCAAGATTAAACGCAAGTAATATTTTTGAGTGGGATTGAAAACCTCAAATTGAAAAGGGGAATGTAACCGATATATATATATATATATATATAATATAATATATATATATATATATATATATAATTATATATATATATATATATATATATATATATATATATATATATATATAAGTAATCTCATCTGAGATTCCCATTTTTAAACTTTTCCCATTTTGTCTTCAAATGAGAATAACTTAAAAGAGAAAAGACACCGAACTGTAAATTCAGTTTTACCTTCGTATAAAATAATGTTTTACTCAATTGCGCCTAAAACGCCATCTATGAAATAAATAGAGAGCACATTATTATTATCACGCAAGATTCACGAGAACATTTTAATTGAAACATAGACATGTAGATCCACATTGGCCCTTGGCCCCTCCTTCCTGCAAAATAAAATAAAAAATTATTACAGGCTTCTTTCTTTTCTTTACAATAAAATTAACGTTATCTATCTACCATTATCTATCTACCATTTTTTCTTATCTCTCTACTTATCTCCCTATCTATCTAGTTATCCGTAGATAAAGCGTAAAGCTTAAGGACCAAATTAAATAAAATAAATAATCTAATTTCACAATTATATATTTTATGTTAAAATTAGTGTAACAACACAAATTGTACAATTATAAAACTATATAATTTATATAACCTTGTTAACCTTGTTTGTGTTCCGTGCGTCGGTGGTGTTTCTTCACACGAAAATCAAGCTGGTGGCCCCGCCTCTAGGCCTGGCTTGGTGGAGAAGCGAGTTGTTCTCTTGCGCTCTCCACCGTGCATAGCCAGGTACACCCGGCTCATCTGGTACCGTTCTGAGCTAGGCATCTAGTCTTCTCTTGAAGACTTCAACTTTGACCCCTGTAATGTTTCTGAGGTCCTTTGGAAGCTGGTTGAAAATTCTTGGTCCCCTGACCACCAAGCTATTTTTCTTCAGAGTTGAGGAGGTCCCTTGTTGGGTCTTTAATTTGGGAACACTACACACTCTGCCTTTCCTATTTTCAGGCTTTGTTTGGATGGTAATTGGGTTTAGTTTGAGGCTTGGTACCAGTTTTTCGATCATTTTCCATATGTAGATTATGGTATACCTCTCGGCTCTTTTCCGTTTGGGGGCTAGCAGCGAATTTTAATGAAAATCGGTATACTAATGTAGTTTTGGTCACTGATTTCAAAAATAACTTTTTTTTTTTTTTTTGAAGAAATGAAAAGCAAACATGTTAGAGCACTTTAAATAATTAATGTGTTTTTAACGAAAATATCATGGCTTAATCTATATTCTAACCAATCATCAAGGGCGTACAGTTGGCCTAACCGGGCATTCAATTGACCTAACCTAGCATTCAATTGACCTAACTTGGCATTCAATTGACCTAACTGGGCATTAATTCTTGCTTTTTTCTGCTACTTTTACAGATCTGCCGGGATCCTTCAAAAAACGTATTCTTCGTAAAGTTGCACTTTTTACCGTTTGACCGACGCTTTTGGCAACGAAAGAACTGGGTATTTTTATCAAAGGAACACACTTTCCCACACTTAGAGCACTTTTTCATACACAGTAGTAGTTTGTGACTCTGGCTAAATTTAACACAATCCTCTGTAACTAGTTTAAGCTAGTTAAAACATATATTAATTAATTATTTAAAGTGCTCTAACATGTTTGTTTTTCATTTCTCCAAAAAAAAAGTTATTTTTGAAATTAGTGACCAAAACTACATTAGTATACCGATTTTCATTAAAATTCGCTGCTAGCCCCCAAATGGAAAAGACCCTACCTCTCTTTTCTCCTGGGCTACGTCGTAGCCAATGTCGTAACACCGCTTCCCGTTGATCAGCGAAGTTAAGCGATATTGGGTCTGGGTAGTAGTTGGATGGGAGACCGTCCGCTGCGTCCATACTATGTAGCGACCCGTGGTTCGGATCCCACGTAAAGCTGTAGGTCCCCTCCGTCATATGACCTTAGATGTTGCAAAAGAGGTTAAATAAAACCAATATTATTATTACTGTATTCTTCTCTCCAGGGAGTACAGATTTAGTTTACGTAGTCTTTCCCAATAGTTGTTTTTTTTGCAGCCATCAAGCTTGGCTGTGAAATGTCTCTGCGTTTCTTCTAATTTATTAATTTCTTCCTTTTTATATGGGGACGTCAAAACTGAGCAGTATTCAAGTTTTGGTATGATTAGTGTTCTAAGCAGGGGAATCATTACTGTCTTGTCCCTACTTCTGAACGTTCTTAGTACCTGTCCCGCGAATCTTTTTGCCTTATTTATTGTTATCTGATTTTGTGTTTCGAATTTCGCATCATCTGTCATTATTACCGGCAAGTCGACCGCTTTCGTGCTTCTCTGAATTTCTTGTCTATCTGGAGCATAACAGTCTCTTTAAGTTCCTCATTTCTACCATATTTCAAGAGCTGAAATTTCTCGGTGTTAAATGTCATATTGTTGTCTTCTGACCAGGCATATATGTGTGTGTGTGTGTGTGTGTGTGTATATATATACACATGTGTGTGTGTGTGTGTGTGTGAAATAAAAGTAAAACCTAACACTGGGGAAGTAGTCACAATACACAATAATCATCGCTACCTGA
This sequence comes from Bathynomus jamesi, assembly GCA_023014485.1. NCBI lineage: Eukaryota > Metazoa > Arthropoda > Malacostraca > Isopoda > Cirolanidae > Bathynomus > Bathynomus jamesi. The sequence continues at coordinate 383,390 of JAJOZX010003442.1, read as the reverse complement.
CAGATACATCCAAACCAATCAGTACTTTTTATTTACCTTTTCTTCATTTATTCAGAAGTGCCTTTTTTTTACCCTCAAATCTATATACTTCAGCGACATCTGTCGGTATAAATTAGCGCCGAAAATATTTTATAATAATATCTTCATTAAAATTAATGTTACACACTTAAGTATTATGAAATCTTAGTGGTGAAAAATAATGTACTTATTACTATTAGTATCGTTGTGTTAATAAAGTTATTATTATTATTATTATTATTATTATTAATAATATTATTATTACTCACTTCTAATGAAAGGTGAAAAAGAAAAATATTCTAACCAAAATCCTTTAATAAAGTTCCCATTTTATAACTATGTAAGATATGCTCATTTCATTAAACACTTTTAATTTCATAGTTTACCCTAATTTATTTTACTAATTTCTTTTACTTTGCATTATTTATTTTCTACTAAAAGGACAATTGATTATTATTTTAGTTAAAATTTTGTAAAATAATCAAACACAACTTTTGGAAATTTTTACCTTTTATTTATTATTATTATTATTATTATTATTATTATTATTATTACTTCCCATTTTCGCTTCTTTTATGTCATAAATTGAATTTCATTAATTTTGTCTAAAAAGCTTCCATGCTTTCAAAGGGATATTGAAATTAAAATACTGTGAATATATTAAATGTCATATCAGATATCTAAATTGTACAGACAAATATTGAAAAATATTGTAAAGTTTTATAGAAGCTTTATTCTCTTGCTCAATGAACGAAGGTTTTTATCTGTTTGTTTATTAATTTATCTATTTATTTACACTGCCAATATTCAAACTGTGATTTGACTTATTGAATAATATATACAGTATATATGTGTGTGTGTGTGTGTACATATATATACACGAGTCAAATTTCATGTTTTTCGTTCCTCTTGTACGCAAAATCTACTCGTCAGAAAAAGAAAATATAAAAAAAAATGGTTAATTATTAACATGAAAAGGAAACGGTGCATAAAATACTTTTTTAAAGAATTTTTTATTACTCATAAACACACACCTGCACTCAGTAATTTCATAGTCTTTTGATATTTACTAAAGGGCTGCGCGCGCATTCGAAAATGAAAATGAAGAATTTTACGAACAAATTTTATGAGAAATCGTGTATCATGAATGCGTCAGAAATTTTCCGACAGATTTTTTTTAACAAAAATATGACGCGTTAAATTCAATGAACGAACTTTCCAATACGTAGAAATTTTGCGTCTTAATATTAGGCTGACCATATTTCCTTGAGACAAAAACGGGACATTGGGATGGCAAAAAAGGGACGGGGTTATGTAATATTCTGTATTCATGAAAGAGTAAGTACATAAACATATTGAGCTTACAATTATTCTTCAGTGACAGAACCCATACAAAAATTTAGGTAGACGTAGTACTGTCCCGTTCAAAACGGTACGTATGGTCAGCCTACAAGTTAATATAAATCATTTAACCCTTTACTGTCCAAATATTTTGTCGGGTTAAGTTAAGAATGCGTATATTTGAAAGGTTGTAAATTTGTCCTTTTGGGCAGTAAAGTGTTAAAGACAATTTTTACTTATCCGTCGCTAAACGGATGTCTTTGGAGAGTAATATGTCTGCGTGGGACGTATTGTTATTTGTTTGTCTTTAAAAGATTTAAGTTCCAGAATGAAATTTTCAGGCAATTCGGTTGAAATAACTTATCGGCAGTTATTTAATGAGAAGAAATGTAGGCATTTTTGCCACGTTTTTCGTCTATTTATTAAAAAATAAGAGACTGTACATCTTCTTGCCTGAAGAAGCATCAATACACATAAGGCGTGAAACGTTGCTCTATATAATTATTATTCTTGATATTTCATTATTCTTCATTTTCAATGTATAGAAATGGGAGCAAGTGTAGTTTACGTCCCCTTGTGGTGCCTAGTGTAGTTTACGTTCCCCTACATCAGTGGTGGCGAACCTATGGCACGCGATCAAATTTGCCTGGCATGCCTAAGCATAGAAATTGTTATCCAAAAAATTAGTATAAAATAATAGACTTAATGTTTATAATTTGGTGTAATATATACAAACTTTGGTGGGCACGCGAATTTTTTTTATGGTTTACATAATTCTTTTGGCACGCGACTGTAAAAAGGTTCGCCACCCCTGCCCTACATCATCCAAGTGTAGTTTACGTTCCCCTACATTATCCTAGTGCAGTTTGCGTTCCTCAACTTTGTCCGTGTATACCAATCAAATAAAACGTTAAAATTAACGAAAATATTACGATTTAACCTAACCAATCGTCAATTTATACATATATATATATTGACGATTGGTTAAGTCGTAATATTGGCGCACCTAAAGCAAAAGCACCCCCTGTATAATTTCTTTATTTATGGTCAGATAGAGGTTTTCAAATACTAACCGGGCCTTCACTGTTATTCCAATATAGAGGTTTTCAAGGCGGACATCGGAATAACATTGAATTTCAAAATTTCAAAAAAAAATTGTGTGAGTCTATATTGAAAATTTCATAAAAATCTGACCATAAATAAAGAAATTACACAGGAGGTGCTTTTCCTTTAGGTGTGCCGTAATATTTTCGTTAGTTTTAACGTTTTATTTGATGGATTCATTTAAAAAATGCCTTCTAAAGATCCTAGTGTAGTTTGTGTCCCCTTTTGCTTGAGGGGAACGTAAACTACACTTGCTCCCAGAAATGTTCTCGAATAAAATTGAGATTTATTCGTTATTGTTCGTGCAAATAATTGAAATTAATTTTCATCTAATTGGACTGGATTTGTTTGTTTATCTTCCTCAACTAGTTAAGTAATCCAAATAATACTCAACTCGTGGAAAATAGACAAAACACACGTTCCTTCTTATTGGATCACCTGAAGATCAGGGCCCCCAGCCTCAATTACCAAATGATATCTTCGTTAACTAACGAAACATCACGACTTAACCAATCGTCAAGGGCGTACAGTTGACCTAACCGGGTATTCAATTTAATTTATTATTATCTTTGGTACTGTAAAGCAAACCACAAGAATACATGGGGGCCCTGATCTTCAGGTTATCCTCTTATTTCTTAAAACCTTCATAAGACCCTGAAACGAAAATAATTTTTAGGAAAAATTTAAATAAAAAGTGTATTATATACCGGGTAGCCCAGAAAAAAGTAAGTTATTGCTTTTATCAACTATTATATTTACTATTGTCAAGATTTGCTTGCTTTTATAATGATTTAAATAAATAATTTGTTTTTATATGTAGCACTTCTATAGGTCTTTATAATATTTGTTTTTAATATACTCTATTTATCTTTGTTGCAGATTTTTCAAAAATAAAACCGAAATAAAATCTTAAAAGCAATAGCTTACTTTTTCTGGGCAACCCGGTATATCTCCTCGAAGTGTGTATGTATATCTCCTCGAAATAGCATTTTGATAATCTTTTCTTATTTAGTAGTAACCTTTACAGCCAAATTGATGGGGTAGCTATGGGTTCCCCGTTGAGCTCAACACTAGCAAATGCATTTCTTTGCCATTACGAAGAAATTTGGTTGAAAAGTTGTCCCAATAGTTTTAAACTCGTATATTAAAGAAGATATGTGGATGACACTTTCTTCATATTTAAACATCCGGAGCTATTGAAGAATAGGGACCCCAGCCTTCTTTAGTTAGCCTTATAAGGTTGACTAACGAAAATATCACGACCTAACCTAACCAATCGTTAGGTCAACTGTACGCCCTTGACAAATGGTTAGGTTAGGTCGTGATATTTTCGTTAGTTAGCCTTATAAAGCTAACTAAAGGAGGCTGGGGGCCCTGATCTTCAGGTGATCCGAAATTTTTAAATGACACTTTTAATACTAAACTCCCCATAACCACAGTACAAAAAGAAACCAGATATATTAAATTACCTTTTTATGGTTATTTTTCATTAGTATTCGAAATGAAGTATCCAAACTTCTTAAGTCTAGCTATCCCCAAATAAATTTTAGATTCGCCCTCGTCAACCCACTTAAATTATCAAATTTTTAAAGTTCAAAGACAAATTCCCAAAACTGTATGTCCTAATGTTGTTTATAAATACAAGGCCGTAGCCAGAGCTTAAAAACAGACGAGGCAAAAATAGCCCTACTAGGAGGTCCGGGGCCATGCTCCTTCAGAAGATTTTTTTAATCCTAGCACAAAATCATGCACTTTGAGCGTATGGTAACTGAGAGTGAATTGGACAATTGACAATAATAACTTCACTTAAATGTTGCTACTCCATGTTTTTATTCATGTTATTTGTGGTTTGAGTGCATTACATTGATATGACCAGAAACCAGTTCTTATCATTTGCTACTTGACTGATGGCTGAAGGCTAGTGCCATTCTTCTGTGCAGGCTAGCATCCCAAGCCTTGAGGACCCGCAAGGTGTCCAGCTCCTGGAGCGGAGGATGGTGTCTGTGGATGTTGGCCAGTGCTATGCTATTCAGCCGTTCTTCTCTCATGCTAGCTCGGCCCCATGTCTTCAGCCAACGCAGTGCACTGAAGGAGCACTCACAAGAACAGGAACCCAATAGAAGGGTTAGAAGCAAGGAGAATATGGCATATATATTTGGATAGAACTCTCTATCTGTAGTATTGATGACCTCTACGAGACTTTTATCCTGAACTGTATGGTGTCTCTGTTTCCACCTCTTTACCTGAAATAAGAACATTAAAATAGCATGGCATTTCAGCTGGTAACCAACTTTAAAATCAACAGTGTTAGTATATTGCACAATTACTAGTAGTTTACTAACCTCGGCTCCAAATGTGTCTGGCATGGGCAGATCCATCTTGTACTCTTCCAGTATGCTCTGTTCAGCCTGTTCTGTGAGCTTGCTGAGCTTACTTGGAAGCAGGTAGTAGGCAAGCATGGCGTTCTTTAGTTCTGCAGGGAATCTCATCTCAAGGTGAGTGATTACATGATCCAGAAAAGGATAATAGTAGTTCACTCGGTAGTATTCCTCTGGGTTAGAAGATGGTGCATTGGCTTTGTGCTTCTGTCTCTGTCGAGCATTTGAACGAGGCATGTCTGGTTCTTGATCTTCCCCAAATGTCTCCTTCAACAGATGAACGGCCCTGTCATAGAGTTTCTTGAATGTCTTTTCATTGCGCTCATTCTTCATCAGTGCTATGAGGCACTGACATTCTATGTATGCAAGTACCAGGTCACATGTCTTTGACTGCAGTGCCACCGACAATGGCTTATATATGCCAGGATATACTGTGTCATTACAGCGCTCATGATGTAGGAAAATTCACTCATTCTCTTGATGTAAGCTATGTCATCATGTTTTGACTGGCCTGTTGACTTTGCAGCAATCTCTTCCATGCTCTGATAGATTGCACTATTTCTGCACTATTTCTGTCAATTTCCTCAGATTTCCTTTGAAATTCAATTTCCTCATTGATCCAAAATGTCCGTTAAGCCAGACGAGGCGGTCGTGGCTACGGGTATGAAATACACGTGCGACAGCTGTAAGGCTACGTATATCGGCAGTACTCAACTCCAACTGGAGGTACGCCTTTCTCAACATTTGGGCTTATCAGTCCGTATCAACCGTCCCCTTAGTACCCACCACAATCCGCAATTAGAAACCATAGTAATGATAACAACCATCCCCCTTACAAAACTTCTCCGAATTTTAGAATCTTTGTACATTTATAGAAACAAACCCTCCATTAACAACAATAGTTCATCTTACAAATTACAGCTCTTCTAACTAACGAACCACTGATCAAAAACTGCAAGAATGCAATCGCTGAGCCCCTATATTGGATATGGAGACGATCACTAGACACGAGAGAAATACCGGGCATCCTGAAGAGAGCGAGCATAGTCCCATTATATAAAGGAGGAGATCGATCCGAGGCCAAAAACTATAGGCCAGTGTCGCTTACATCTCATCTCACTGAAATATTTGAAAGAATAGTTAGAGAAAATATATATGGCTGTTTGGAAACTCAGAAAAAATTAAATGATAACCAACATGGATTCCGGTCAGGCAGATCATACCTATCATAACTAATGAGAAACTAGCTCCTGATCTTACTCTGAACCCTATAACCTCCCAAACAACAGTGGAAAGTAGAAAAGGAAGACTGTATCATGTTCCCAAATTAAAGGCTAGACAGGGAACATCCTCAACCTTGAAGGAAAATAGTTTCGTTGTGAGAGAACCAAGACTGTTCAAGCAGCTGCCCAAGGAATTAAGGAACACGAGTGGTGCTGCGGTGGACATCTTCAAAAGAAGATTAGACGCCTGGCTCAGAACAATCCCAGATGAGCCGGACGTACCTGGTTATGTAAGGTGAAGAGTACAAGAAACCAACTCTTTACTTCACCAGGCCAACTCGAGAGGAGGGGCAAGAAGCTTGACCTTCGTGAAATGAGGAATCATCGCACAGAATATTTGAAAGGTTGAAAGGTATACCTCGTCAACTTCGTTAAAGTTCAGTGCGTGGGCTCTCTTCACACGATATATATAGGGTGGCCCAAAAGTCTGTTGCCCAGAAAAAAAAATAGTTTAGAATGCGTAGGGGCAACAGACTTTTGGGCCACCCTATTAAAAGAAACGACACAATGAAAAATTTACTAAAATTTAAGACGGTGATAAAAATTGTGAACATTTAATATCTTATAATTTTGAAAAGTAATTTTATTTCTGTTAATATAGAACTTAATGTGTGTAGTCATGAAGCAAAAACCTTTTAGCGAAGGATAAAAATTCTGAAATATGAAACCAAATTACATTTTACAATTCTTTAGAATTTATTATTTGAAAATTAAAATATTTAATTTATTCAGTTCTTTATGTAAATTATTATTATTATCATTATTATTATTATTATTATTATTATTATAATGATTGAAATAAATTAACGGTAATAATAATAATTATTATTATTATCATTAAAATGAACGAAGTAAGTTAATTAACATATGAAGGGTTAATTGGTACCCGGCTTATCTGCTGTTGCAAGTATAACTCCGCCGAGCGTTAACTGAGGGTGCGGAAGAGCTCAGGCCCACAGTTATCGGGACCCATTGCTTGACATTCCCTTTTGCCTGTCTCGCGTTGAACGAGAGGCGTTTCTTAATCGAATAGAGGAGAAATCGAGCGGAATCGAATGCCTTGAGGCAGCACTCTCATGTAGGAGAATTACGAGTTCTGACTGATCGGGGACTTTGGTGTAGTGGTTAGCATATTCGACCGGCAATTGGATGACCCTGGGTTCGATTCCTGGGAGGTGCCTCGTTTTTCATTTGCTCGTTTTCTCTCCTCATCTTGTGACGCTTTTCTACACACACACACACACATATATATATATATATACAGGGTGTCCGAGAATTATCTGTACAATTTTTGGCTGTTATTAAAAGTCAACCATGAAGTGTAGAAATTCCAGTGTTGTCCCATTTTACAGAGAATCTCATTAAGTTTTTTCTGATACCACGTTTTGACAAGTATTTTAGAAATGTACGCGGGTGACAGACATTGATGATTTAAAAGCAAGAATCACAGCTGCTATTGAGCGAATTGATGTGGATATGCTGCAGCGTACATGGCAACATTTGGAGTATCGATTGGATGTTTGCGAATCACTAATGGTGCACATTTCGACACGTTACTTTAATAAAGAAACTTTTGAAAATACAGATTCTAAATAATCTTGTTTAAGAATTTTACGTGTGTTATCAAGAATTTTATTAAAAGATGAAATTGTACAGATAATGTTCGGACACACTGGAATTTCTAAAAAACTTGTCAAAACTTGGTATCAGAAAAAACTTAATGAGATTCTCTGTAAAATGGATAACACTGGAATTTCTACACTTCATGGTTGACTTTTAATAACAGCCAAACATTGTACAGATAATTCTCGGACACCCTGTATATATATATATATATATATAATTATATATATTTTTTTTTTTTTTTTTTCTTTTTTTTTTTTTTTTTTTTAGTTCAGGAAGAACCGATTCGCCTCTATTTAAAGGGCATATCTCAGCGGAAAAACAAAGAAAAAGTGAGAGGAAAGACAGACGAAAAAGAAAGGGTGGAGGGGACAGTCGAAGTGGAAAAAGACCAAGGATGAGAAAGACTGCAGGGTCGAGCCCCATCATCCTTGGGTGCTAGGGCCGGGAGGGCGCACGTGAAACCTCCAGGAACAAGCACGTACAAACGAGCACAAGAGCACTCAAAAGCACGAGCTTAGAACTCCCTTGCGGGGATATATATATAATATATATATATAATATATATATATATATATATATATATATATTAATATATATATATATATTATATATATATATAATATGAGATTGAACTCAGAATGGTTCCCTGAGGTTTTTTCATGATACACACAGACCGTGCATAGAACAAGGAACTCTTCTTGGAAAATTAAATCTACTATAGTCCGATTAAGTGATGGTAAATGACAACACTATGCAACGAGTCTTTTGCTTAAATTGAGGTTCTGAATATAGTAGGCTAGGTGTGGCTGTAACCCCTAGAAGCCTAGATCCTGTCGCAAAGCTGGATCCTATCTGCTTTGCCCACGTCAGGCTAACATCATGAGAAAGAAAAACTAATATATATATATATATATATATATATATATATATATATACAGGGTGTCCCGTAAGTCTGGAACCATAGGGCAAAATGATAAAAAAGGCAATAAAAACGCCGAAGAGACTTTTGGGGACTTTGTGAAATGAGCGAGGATGGTAGCGGCTGTGTCATCGTCGGTGGATGTCCTCGGAGGTCCACTGCGTGGTTTATCTCCTATGGATCCCGTTTCCCCGAACTTTGCTACAAGTTTGCCGACACAGCTGTGTTATCCGTATGCAATCTGTTAAATTCCTCAGCGACCTCCCTCTGACTCCTTCCTTACTCAAAGACATCATGGGCACTTGCATCAACGGAAAACATGAATGACTTTTTTACCCTATTGTTCCAGACTTATGGGACACCCTATATATATATATATATATATATATTATATATATATATATATATATATATATTATATATATATATATATATATATATATATATATAACATTTTGGATTACATTTTGTGCAGCACTGTATCACATTAACTTCAAAGAACAGATATTGTATGGCAAATATTTTAATATTTACTACCTTTCTTCTGCACGCTGCACATCATGCTATTTGTAGCTGCAATTAAGATTAAGCTTGGGAGGGGTAAAAAATGAAGCTACCCGCCCCCATGTGTAATACCTCTTTGGAAAGGTATTCATGTTGGAATGGTTTCATGTTGAATTTCCAAAATAGCATATGATCCCCCCCCCCCCCCTAATTAGATATTAATATGAAAGTAAAATAAAAAATTGTATACATAGAATTAATTTAATTAAAAGCCGTATTAGTTGGTAAAGAAATATCAGAAGTTATTTAAAACGGTGTATAATTACTTTGCAGTTAATGAATAAAACTATTATATGAAATATTATACAAAGCATTTTATATCTCATTTATATGAAATATATAATTTTATAGCAATGATTCAGCCAGAGAGCTTGAATGGGGAGAAGAAATTTATAAAATTTGTATACATTTTTCTCTGTAAATTTTTATAAAATTTATACACATTTTTCTCTATAAATTAAATTGTTTCCATCCGCCCGTCTTATATAAGCAGTGGATTTCCTTTTGTTCGAACCTATGACCAGGATATATATATACACAGGGTGTTATAAAGTCCCTATCTATTTCAGTGAAAACGTGGCAAAAAGGGTAAAATTCAATAACAATATAATAGAAGGCGTACATTTAATGAATACTTAAGCATATGATTCTACATGAGCACCATCAGTATCTCTACAGAGTTCGAATCTGTCAGCAGCATTGCGGAACACATTTTGGAGTATGACAGGGGTTATTTTTATAACTGCCGTTACGATACGAGCACGTAAATCTTACAGATCTGTAACCCTCATTTGATAGGCGTTTGATTTGATAAAGCCCCATGCAAAGAAATCCAAGGGCGTTAGGTCAGGAGATCGAGCCGCCCAGGGCCTGTTGCCTCCACGTCCGATCTACCGATTTGGAAATCGTTCATTTAGGTACTCCCGAACAATGTTTGCGTAATGACAAGGTGCCCCATCTGGGACATTCACGTGCTCGTATCGTAACAGCAGTTACAAAAATAACCCCTGTCATGCTCCAAAATGTGTTCCGCAATGCTGCTGACAGATTCGAACTATGTAGAGATATTGATGGTGCTCATGTAGAATCATATGCTTAAGTATTCATTAAATGTATGCCTTCTATTATATTGTTATTGAATTTTACCCTTTTTGCGATACCCCCTAATTTGAAACTTTTGGGGCTCTATCCTCGTCGAATTAAGGGAATTTACGAATTAACCAAAATGTACGAAATCTGTAATTTGCACTTTCGGAAGCGTCATGAGCTTCAAGCTGTCGGCCAGCTCCAAGAACAATTCCTGCTTGCTCAGGTCCACACGTAGGAAGGCAGCCCAATTGCCAGGAACTTTGGTCGAGAGAGTAACCCGCCTCCGCGCTCCGCTGCCTCTTTGCTCCCGAGTTCCTGACTTCAGGCTCGTCTTGAAGTAGACTGTAGACATTTCAGACAATGTCAACCGGGTCGTTTCTTTCAAACCTGGAGAGGATGTATGGCAGAAACACGTCTGTGAAATAGTCTCCGATGGTCACAGCACTTCCAGGACGAAACATTTGAACGAGCACAGCACCATCCAGCACAGCTGCAGTCGTCACCAGTCTGCGATTGACGAGATCCGCTGGGACAATGCAGTCCAGGATCTCGCTCTTGGTTCCATGGTGCATGTGTCCCTTCCGAGTAAGAGAGGGAGGATGGGCAGAGGTCTCATGGGAAAACACCGACTCGTTGATGTTGCGACCAGAATGCGCTGCAAGCAAAATCTGGGTCACCTTGGCTTGTTGGTCCTTAGCGACAGCCGGGCCAGAGCATCCTAATGTCAAGGCCAGTGATGCATTAGCCCGTGTTTACATTGCACATCCTGACAATTCCGAATGCTTTTTCTTGCGTCTACTTCTACATGAGGTCAACGGGCCAACATCGTTCGAGGAACTGCGAACAGTGGACGGCAGAGTCTGTGAGACTTACAATCAAGCTTGCCAATTGAGAGGACTCCTTGAAGATGATGCCCATGGAGTAACACCCTGAATGAAGCAGCTGCTACACAGTCACCAATGATGATGCGGAATCATTTTGTCATTATACTCCACATGTGTGCCATATCTAATCTTCGGGAACTTTGAACCAACTACAAGGAGAACCTTGCTGAGGACATTTTGAACCGGGCACAAATACAAAACCAAAACCTAAATGTAGATTTCTGTGATGACATTTCCAATCAAGCTTTTATAATTATTGAGGACAAACTGAGAGATTTAGATGGCTCTGATCTCAAAAGTTTCGGTCTCCCAGAGCCATAGCGAGTTAATATTAATGAGTTATCAACTGATATCCTCAGAGAAACAAATTACAACACTGACCAACTTGCTGAATACATACAGGAAAATGAACAACGTCTGGTTCCAGACTAGAGATTGGACAGATTCACTGAAGATGTTTTCAGTGGAAGTGGCAGCATCTTTTATCTGGATGCTCCAGGTAGAACAGGAAAAACTTTTCTCATCAATCTCCTTTTAGCTTAAATTAAACACAGAAACATGATTGCCCTAGCAGTGGCATCATCAGGTATTGCTGCTACACTTTTAACAGGAGGAACGACTGCTCACTCAGTATTCAAGCTGCCTTTGAATTTGACATGTGCAGAGGCATCAACCTACAACATTGGAAGGAGAAGTGGCAAAGCAAGGGTTCTGCAGGAGTGTAAGTTCATTGTCTGGGATGAATGCACCAATGCACCATGTCTCATAAAGTTGCGCTTGAAGCTGTGGACCGGACCCTGAAAGATCTTCGACGTACTGACAAACTAATGGGAGGTGTCACTATGGTCTTGGCTGGTGACTTTCGCCAAACACTCCTAGTCATTCCATGTGGAACCAAAGCAGATGAACTACAAGCGTGCATCAAGGCTTCATATATCTGGAACAATATTCACCGACTCACCCTAGCAACCAACATGCGAGTGCATTTGACAGGTGATGCTTCTGCTGGAAATTTTGCAGGAAGGTTACTTCAGCTTGGAAATGGAAAAATGGTTTCTGAGACCATGCATGGAATGGTATCAGTCGAAAACATTGGTCAAGCAGTCACAACACTTCAAGAACTCAAAGATTCAGTTTTCCCAAATGTTATTTCTCATTTCCGGAATCACAAATGCTTTCTGAAAGAGTCATCCTTGCACCAAAGAATGATGTAGTTGATGCTATAAACAGAGGGCTACTCCTTCATTTACCTGGTGAGATGCACCAATACAAGTCAGTTGACACTGTTCCAGACACCAACGATGCTGTCAATTATCCAACAGAATTTCTCAATTCTCTGGAGTCACCAGGTGTGCCACCACACAATATACAGCTTAAGATTGGTGCACCTATCATTTTTCTCAGGAATATGGACCCACCAACACATTGTAATGGAACGCGGTTGGCTGTAAAGAAGCTGTGGGCGCGTGTCATTGAGGCCACAATAATGACTGGACATGCAGCAGGAAAGGATGTCTTCATTCCACGAATTCCAATCATTCCATCGAACTTGCCATTTCAATTCAAGCGCCTCCAGTTCCCAATTCGACTAAGTTTTGCCATGAGCATCACCAAAGCTCAGGGCCAGTCGCTTGAGGTAGTTGGCCTCAACCTACAGAAACCATGTTTTTCTCATGGCCAGGTTTATGTTGGGTGCTCAAGGGTTGATGACGGTAAAAATCTTTTCATTTTGGGTGCTGATGGGAAAACAGTCAACATAGTCTAGCCCAAAGCACTGCAGCGATAACATGTCATTGATTATATGGTATAAATATTTGATTTAATGTATTTTTCTCAAACATTTACAGTAATAATAATGGTATTGTTCTCGATTTCTCATTTCATGCAACTTTCATTAACATCTATAAGTAGGCTGACCATACGTACCGTTTTGAACGGGACAGTACCGTTTGTTTTATATTTCCTGGCCGTCCCGTCGTTTTAATAAAAATGTCAATTTTGTCCCGGTTTATGTACTTACTTTTTCATGAATACAGAATATTACATAACCCCGTCCCTTTTTTGCCATCCCAATGTCCCGTTTTTGTCTCAAGGAAATATGGTCAGCCTATCTATAAGGTCACTACTTGATGCTAATTCACTAAATATCAATTATCTATGCACTTTATTTATATTTTTGAACCATTTGTTGAAAATAAAGATAATCTTCAAGACTGCTTTCCTTAACCTATCTTTATAGTTTTCAATTTATAGTTACCATTTTTTTAGACTAAATTTAATTCTGATCAAAGACAGAGAGTCAAGGTAATCTCATATATACCGAACCCGAGCGAAGCTGGGTAATTCTGCTAGTAATGTATAAATGTAAGTTAGGTTTAATTAGGTTTGCCAGATTTTTTGGCGGACAGACCGGGAAAATAATTTTTTTTTTGTTTCAATTTCAATATAGTGATGCATAATTTATATATACTCATATAAAATTTGTACATAATAATCTTTATTAAAACAAAATGAATTTCTCAACATAAATTAAAATGAATGAACATTTTCTTTCAAACAAACAAAAAAAATAAAGTACATTTTTTTCCAACAAATAACTAAAAATAAACAAGAACCATCTACTCGTACCTTCCACTGGATTTAGCATCTTTTTTTGTGAAACCGGGACATTCGATGGTCTCGAAAGGTCTTTTCGGGACGCCGGGACAAGAGGCCGAAAATCGGGACATCTGGCAACCCTAGGTTTAATAGATAGATTATCAAAAGATAGGAAATAAGCCTATTCTGAATTTGAACAAGAGTACATAACATAAACCACGAAGCCAGAACAACATGTTTCGTTTGGTTCATACTAGTATTCACGTTCAGCCAATCTGGCATCGGTTTGGTATCACGTGATCCCCCTCCTCTAGTCTTGTTTAATCAGGTCCTTAAATATAAAGTAGTTTTTATACAGTACTAGATTTATCATATATAAATATAAGTTAGCAATTAAGTATCAGAAAATAGGCCAATACAGTTAGTTAACTAATACAGAATAGGTAGGAAATAATAACAATTATTGAAATCTGTATTAATTATTGTCTTTTAAGTTTTAAGTTCTTAAAAAATTACAGGACTGATAAAATGCCAAGCGAGATTGGAACCGCAAAATATGAAGTAAGAAAAAGGCCACGCAGCACGAGAGAGAGAGAGAGAGAGTCGTCAGAAGCAGTTGGTTCATCTTAAGATCGGTTTGCATTTCTTTGTTAATTTGTTTTAAATTTTTCAATCAGAGCCCGTGGTAAGTAGGCCCTATGCTAAGATGAGTTCATAAAAGAAAATTAACTTCATTGTTGACTAGGGCTACCGACGAAAGAATCTTTTATCCTAGCCTTAGTAGACATGTTAAGTGCACAAAATAGGGTGTCCACTTCAAATCATGATGCAAAGGTCCCCTTTGGTATGGAAGTTCCTTGGGGTCATAGGAAAGAATTTACCCAAAGAAACACGTTGTATCTATGCATAGACAAGCTTAATTTTATGTCTAATCAGCATAAATTATGCTAATGACCGTATTTCTAACTTTTGAACCAATTAACTTAGAAACGTGTGTGATGACTCGTTTTCAGCTAAATTCAGCATGAGAAATCCATTTCTGAGGTTATTATGGGGTTTGGAGGTCATTTTGACCCCAAAAATCAAATATGGCCGCTGGCCGCGATGTTGAAATTGGGGATTTTCCGCAGTTTCCAAACTGACGGAGTGAGACACCCCAAAATAACCTGAAACCCCACAATAACCTCAGAAATGGCTTTCTTATGCTGAATTTAGCTGAAAACGAGTCATCACACACGTTTCTAAGTTCTGTGACCTTTAGAAATTCAATTTCATGTTTCAGATTCACAATGATTAATCCGAAATGAGTGACTCTAAAAGCACGCCTGCCATCATGGGCACTCGCGACTGGAGCTTATGCTTCATATGTCAGTCAGACAGAAGCTATGAACCGACTAAGAATCCTTCATCATCTGTGAAATTGAGAAACAAACCTGAAAGACTTTCAGCCTCTTATAAAGAAGTTACGGACAACATCCAGGAGCTCAAGGAATTAGGGGAGTTGCCTGACTTTGTAGTCGTAGATGACATTAGTGACGGTGCTCAGAATGCAGTGCAGCTGATGATGTCTAATCAAGTAGTGTAGCACAAAAGTTGCAGGAATACTGTCGACAATCAAAAAGTGCAGAGAGCGAGGAAAAAGCATCAAGGGCAAGAGTCAATCATCATGCCTCCAGACGTGGTAGACAGTGTGAGGAAGGTGAAGGACATCGATTGCAGAGATACAAAGCGTTTGTCGACAAGCGAGTCAGCTCCCAGGAGGAAGGGTTCACTGCTCCGATACCCCACACCAAGCTGAAGTTGTTCAAGGTTTCGCTCTCTCAACCACGCCGGAAATCGGAGGTCATTATATCCTACTTTTCAACGGGCCCACATCTTGCTTCCACTATTCCACATGAAATACTTGGGTACTTGGTGGTAGAGCAGTCTTAGCATATTCACCTTCCCTGCAAAGGTTAAAAAAATCCTGTGAGAGTCGTGTCTTGTGTAGCTTGGGCACAATGAATGCATTTTCTTCAGTGAAGTAATAAACTCCTTTGCCATTCTCAAGATGTACACTGAGATGAACCACTGTAGGATGTCTTTCATGAATTGGAAAGCTCAGAATTCTCCAGATGGCCTCATTACTGCTGATATATCGGCCTAATTCATATTGTTGAACCTCATCATTCTTGGATACATCCTTCTGAAGGCTAAACACAGCCATATCAGTTCCCTTGTTGAAATACTTGCAGACATATTTTATGGACTTGATGGAATTACACATTTCAACATTGATGTGAGCATTGAACAGTCGAGAGAGGAGTGGGCAATATGAACAATCCACCTGCTGTCAACTTGAATTTCAGAACCACGACTCTTGACAGTTGTTGGAAATCCACCATCCTCTGGGCTTCTTCGGCGATACCGCTAGACCGAGATGCTAGGGTCTTTAAAAACTGTAGCAACAAATTTTCTTTTTATTTACAAGCAGAGCTTACGACTCACTGCCCTACGGGCACGGCTTGTGCTTCGCAAAATCGTCTACGGCGAGGGCCTGGGTTACCCCTTTGGGGGGAGGTCATTCTCCCTCTCCCCCACAACCCTTCACCCCCCTTTATGCAACTTGGGGTGCTAACCCCCCTCCCCATTACCCCCACCCCTCTCCCCTATTTGCCCCCACCCTTCCCCCAGGGGGAAGGGGGCTGGCACCTTGCAACAATTGATCAACATTGCAATTGCATATATGCACTTTATTTATTTTGTTTATTTTATTTTCACTTTTTCATGTATTTTCCACACAATGTGCAACCTTTTTTTTTTTTTTTTATAGGATAGGATTATTATTATTACTGGCGGCAATGTGAAGCTCAAGATTTTCATGGCTGCGTTCTTTTCTGTAGTTTTATCGCGGTGCTGGGTATTCACTATTCAGGCCCAGTAATTTTAATTATTCAATTTATTAACACCCAGGTGCACAACCTGGGGACCTAATCAATATGTGTGTGAAGTTTCATGTTTGTAACTACTTCCATTTTGGAGTTATGGCTGGAATAACACACATACACACACACACACACACACACACACACACACACACACACACACGTGTCCTTTTATTATTATAGATATATAAATATATAATATAAGATGAACTGTCATTCTATATTCATTATTAACTCATATTTACAATCCCATCAATTACGTCTCTGATTTTAATCGTTAATTTTAATTAACTGTCATATAAATACTGCGAATATTCAACTTTGTAACAACAGTTTTTATTCATAAAAATGTAGAAGCGAAAAATAAGTATTTAAAATAATAATAATAAAGTTAATTGAAGAATATTATATAATATGAAATGAGAAATAATATAAATTATGATCAGGAAGCATGAAGGGAAATAAATGAAGTGGAGATAAAAATCCAATTTACTGTACAAAAAGTATGCTCATAACACAGTCACAGTAATTTCCTTCTGCAATATATATATATATATATATATATATATATAACCCCGCAAGGGGGTTCTAAGCTCGTGCTCTTGAGTGCTCTTTGTGCTCGTTTGTACGTGCTTGTTCCTGGAGGTTTCACATGCGCCCTCCCGGCCCTAGCACCCAAGGATGATGGGGCTCGACCCTGCAGTCCTTGTCATCCTTGGTCTTTTTCCACTTCGACTGTCCCCTCCACCCTTTCTTTTTCCTCTGTCTTTCCTCTCACTTTTTCTTTGTTTTTCCGCTGAGATATGCCCTTTAAATAGAGGTGAATCGGTTCTTCCTGAACTAAAAAAAAATATATATATATATATATATATATATATATATATATATATATATATATATATATACTGTATAACCTTTGGTTAGCTTCCACCCAATTGTTTATTCTAACGGAGGTCAAGCTTTTCACTCCACCTTAGCTCTACAGTTTAACGTGGAATCCGAACCACGCCTCACCAGCAGCCCCAGCGTCTTAACCACTAGACCACCCAGGGTACCCATTTATCTACCAACCACTTTCTTTATTGTGTGGAAGGATGAACAGCTGGGTTTTGCTGCGCGCCGGCTGCCGTCACCGGGTCTCGAACCCGGGGCCGATGGATTCGTAGTCAGCGACGCTAACTATCGCCACAAATGCCCGCAAAAACGCCCCGCCCCACCCCCCTGAATATATGCTAATATATATTCCTATGAATATATATTCAAGGTCTCTGAAAGACTGGAGGTCATAGACAGAGAGAAAGATGGATTGAGGAAGATTGTCCCAGAGTTCACCGGTTGAGTAGATGAAAGATTGAAAATACCGATTAACCCTTGCGTTAGAGTTGGACAGAAAAATAATAAGAATGTGTCAAAAGTCTGATACCGCGTGTTCTCCTTAAAGGAGGAGGCATACATTTAGAGAGTTCAGAAGAGCAGTGTTCGTTATAATAGCGATTGTAAAGAGAGAGTGAGGCAGCATTGCAGCGAAGAGAGAGGGATTGATGACAGTCAGTAAGAGGTGGGAAATTGATGAGACGAAAAGCTTTTATTCCATTCCGTCAAGTGGAGCTGTGTGGGACTGGGTTGAGCCATCCTACACATGAGAAGCGTACTTCATACAGGGGCGGACAAGACCCCTGTACAGAGACAGCAACTGAGTAGGAGTGAAGAAACTGCAGAGCCGGTACAGCATAACTAACCCTTTAGAAGCTGTTTCAGAAAGAGAATATATGTGATCTTTCCAGGAAAGATTAAGAGAAAGGGGAACGCCAAGAATTGTAACAGAAGTGAAACCTAAAAACAATAGGTATCCATTAATGGAAGCAGAACTTTATGTTCCCAGATACCAAATTTTTTCAAAAAACATAGGAAACAACATGGGCAGAGGAATTGTGATATACACTGAAAATAATCTGCATACGAAGCAAATCAGTATTAGTATAGATTGCCAAGAGTCACTCTGGATATCAGTAAAGTTAAGGGATGGGGGTGAAGCCTTAGTTGGAGGCTTATACAGAAGTCCAGGAAGTGATAAGGAAAATGATACTAAGTTATACAAACTATTAAAGGAAGTTAACAAAGTAAGACATAGTCATCTTTTGATAATTGGTGACTTTAACTTCCCCCACATTGACTAGAAAAAATGGACTACACCAGAAGAGGACACTGAAGGAGAATTTAAATTTATTGAGTCTCTGAGGGATAACTATTTATACCAGCATGTAACTGAACCCAATAGAGGGAAAGAAACTACCCAGCCACACGTATTGGATTTAATAATTACAAATGAGGAGGAAATGGTAAATGGAATGGAACACCAGTCACCATTGGGTAAAAGTGATCACTGTCTCCTAAGTTTTGATTTCATATGTAGTACCATGTAAGTCATAAACCATTCAGAAAATTATATTGTGATAAGGGGGACTATGACGCTATGAAACAAGATTTAAATATAGATTGGGCTGAAAGACTAGGTTCTCAAGAAACCATTAATAAGAAATGGGAGACCTTCCTAGAGATAATTAGGTATGCAGAAGCAGGACATATACCAAATCGATATATTTATCCCACTAAATGGAAAAAGAAAAACTACAGTACACTTAGATCAAAAGACAATTGAAGCTATTAAAAAGAAACATCGCAGCTGGCAGAGGTATATAGAGACAAAAGACCCAGATAAATATAGAAGCTATACCAAACAAAGGAATAAAGTTAAAAAAATGACAAGAAAACTACAGCGTGATGAAGAGGATGAAGAGGAAAATGTTGCAAAGGAGTCAAAGACTAACTCAAAAAAGTTCTGGAGGTATGTGAATAAAAAACTAAAAACTAAGATGAAAATAGCAGATCTAAAAATGAATAAGGAAGGAGAACCAGAGAAACTTACTACTACAGACGAAGAGAAGGCTTCAACACTTGGAAATTTTTTTGCTAGTGTCTTTATCAAAGAGCCAGATGGAGATCCACCTAAATTTCCAAATAGATGCAGGAAGGTAATGAACAACATAAATATCACAGCTGAGGTTGTTAAGAAAGCCTTATGAAAATTAAAGATGACAAATCTCCAGGACCAGACTCAGTACACCCAAGAGTACTAAAAGAACTAAAAAATGAACTGACTTAAATCTATAGAACATCTTCAAGAATAGGAAAGATGCCTGAAGACTGGCGGACAACAAATATTACGGCAATATACAAGAAAGGAAGTAGAAACGAAGCTAGTAATTATAGACTGGTGAGCCTTACCTGCATCGCATGTAAAATCTTAGAATCAATTATTAGGGATCAAATTATCTACCATTTGAAAAGAAATAAACTTTTTAGTAAACGCCAGTTTGGCTTCATTAAAGGACGCTCAACATTGTTACAACCACTGAAAGTATTAGACGATTGGACCCAAGCATTAGATGAAGGAGGTAACATGGATGTTATTCACATGGATTACATGAAGGCGTTCGACACTGTGCCACACAGGCGACTTCTAGAGAAAATAAAGGGCTATGGAATTCAGGGAATTCATATGACTATGAGTTATGGAATTCATATGACTAGTGAAGAAAGATGGTGTAGACTGAGGGATACAATAAAGGAGAGTGCACATGAAAATATCGGTTATGTGAAAATAGAAGCAAGGAAACCCTGGGTCACTACAGAGACGCTTGACAAAATGGAAGAAAGAAGAAAATGGAAGAGTATAAATACAGAAGAAGGGAGACAGCGGTACAGACAGTTGAATAACGAACTGAGAAGAGAAACTGATAAATCAAGAGAGATGTGGCTTGAAGAGTAGTGCAGGGAAATGAAGGAATTAGAAAGGAAAGGAAGAACTGATTTAATGTATCAAAAAGTTAAGGACAAATAGATGGAAAAAGAAGTAGCTTGGGAGTGCGAGAAATAGAGGGGGAGAAATGGAAAAAACTGAAAAGACCAGAAGATATAAGGAAGAGATGGATTGAGTATATTGAAGAACTGTATGATAAAGAGAACAAACCTAATAACATCGAAATGGAGGAAGCAGATGAGGTGGAAGTAGATTGTATGGGACCGGACGTATTGGAAAGAGAAGTAGAGATGGCTGTAAAAGACCTAAGAAATGGCAAGGCCCCAGGACCAGATGATGTACCAGCAAAACTTCTGAAAAGTCTTGAAGGGGATGCTAGAGAGGAGGTGAATGTATTGTGCAGAAACATGTATGAAAGTGAAGACTGGCCTGCTGACTTCATGAGAGTCTCTATGATTACTATCCCCAAGAAACCGAGAGCCACCAAGTGTTCAGAATTTCGAACCATAAGCTTGGTCAGCCATGCATCAAAAATAATGCTAAGGATACTAACGAAAAGACTAACGAATAGAGCTGAGCAGTACATTGGAGAGGATCATTTTGGATTTAGGTCAAAATGCGGAACAAGAGAAGCTATTGGTATTATGAGAATGATGGGAGAGAGAGTGCTGGAACATGATCAGGAAATGTCTGTTTGTTTTATTGACTTTGAAAAAGCTTTTGATAGAGTCCAATGGAGGAAACTAATGGAAATATTGAAGAATGTTAATGTTGACTGGAGGGATCGTAGGCTGATAAAGAATCTATATCTTGGCCAGACTGTGAATGTTAGCGTTGCAGGAGGAGAATCGGAGCCTGGATTGGTTGGGAGAGTGGTCAGGCAAGGCTGCTCCCTGTCCCCCGTGTTATTTAACATCTATGCGGAAGCAATGATAATAGAAGCACTCTCAGATCTGGAAGAGGGAATCAGAGTGGGAGGTAAATTGGTCAAATCTGTAAGGTTTGCAGATGACAAGGCATTTGTTTGTAGTACTGAGGAAGGACTGCAAAGAATGGTCAATAGCTTGACAACAACGGCGGAAGAATTCGGAATGAGAATTAATGAGACCAAGACAAAGGTAATGAAAATTGCAAGAAGGAAAGGAGCACAAATGAACCTAACTATAGGAAATCGGACCTTAGAAGAAGCTGAGCAGTTTAAATATTTGGGAAGTTTATTAACCAACAATGGTGATTGCAATAAGGAAGTAAGATCTAGAATTGGTATGGGTAAGGTAGTTTTTGAGAGACAGAGAAGACTACTTACAGGTAAACTCAACTTGAAGCTGAAGAAAAGGTTAGTAAAAAGCTTGATATGGAGTGTGGTACTGTATGGAGCAGAAAAATGGACACTGAAAACAACTGAAAAGAAACTCCTGGAAAGTTTTGAAATGTGGATTTGGAGAAGAGTGCTAAAGATAAGCTGGAGGGAACACCAAAGTAATGAGGAAGTACTGCAACAGGTGAGGGAAGAAAGAAGACTCATTAAGGTGATAAGAGAAAGACAGAAGAAATGGATGGGACATGTGTTGAGAGGAGAAAGATTGTTGAAGGAGGTGATAGAGGGTAGATATGAAGGTAGAAGGCGGAGGGGAAGGAAAAGGAAAGCAATGCTGGATGATTTGAAGGCAGGCAGGAGCTACCATGAGATGAAAAGGATATCTCAGGATAAAACACTTTGGCGGGACACATGAGTTGGACCTGCCTGATAGGCAGAACACGATGGATGGATGGATGGATGGAATTCAGGGACAAGTATATGATTGAATAAAAGCTTTCTTAACAGATCGACGCCAGAAAGTGTGTGTAAATGGGTTTTGACAGGCCATGGGCATCGGTCATCATTGGCATCCCACAAGGAAGTGTCCTGGGCCCTATTCTGTTTATTATATACATTAATGACTGAGGAAGTGGATTCCGAAGCATACCTCTTTGCAAATGATACTAAACTGTATAGAAAAATCAAAGATGATGAAGATTTTTGCAACATTACAAAATGACTTAGATAAGCTACAGAAATGGTCAGACAAATGGTTGTTACATTTCCACCCTGATAAACGTAAATTGATAAACATACATAGAGGTATAGAACAAGACCATAGAAATTATTATATGATAAAAGGAAATGGCGAGAGGCATACCTTGTCAAGAGTTCAGCAAGAAAAAGACCTGGAAGTTTTGGTGGACAATGAATTCACATTCGAGGCACACATTCAAGAAAAGATTAACATGGCCAATAAGATGATAGGAATACTCAGAAGATCTTTTAAGAACCTAAATAAGAACAACTTTGGATGGTTATACAAATCACTAGTGAGACCACATTTGGAATAAGCACAGTCATTTTGGAGTCCATTAAGGAAGAAGGATGTAATAGCATTGGAAATTGCGCAAAAGCGTTCCACAAAATTAGTGCCGGAGATTAGAAATCTTAGATATGAGGAAAGACTTAGGTACCTTGAAATACCAACCCTTGCTTATCGAAGACATCGAGGTGATATGATAGAGGTATATGAGATTATACATGAACTCTATGACGGGAAAGTGTCATTGAACTTACCAAGCCCGCCACACCACGTTAGCAGTCTGAGAGGGCATGACTATAAAATTTATAAGTTCAGAGCAAATACAAAAATGTAACAGCACCAGTTCACCCAGAGGATTGTAAATATATGGAACGGTTTACCGAGAAATGTTGTGGAAGTTCCCTCAACAGCAACTTTTGAGAGGAGATAGATATTGGGAGGAACAAGATATTAAGTACTGTTTTGACCAAGAACTATAAACAACTGGAAACCAGGGATCAAGAGTCGTCTTTTCAGACACCGAGGCTGCAGATCTGGACATATAGGAATCCACCTGCGTCCAGAAACAACCTGAGTAAACCTAAATAAGAATATTAAGAGAAGAGGGAGGATTGAGATGTCTATTGTTAAAGGTAAGGGCAGTGGTGAGCTGGACCCGGTTCGCACCGGTTCGCGCGAACCGGTTGTTAAAATCTTTTTGAAAATAAGAACCGGTTGTTAACTTTTTTGCTGGACGCTGAAGAGAGCTCTCAGAAGCAGAAAGAGGTTTTTCGGTGATGAATATTATTTGTAGTGATAGAAGAGCAAGTTTAACAACTAAACACATATCATGCTTTATGATCATCAATTTGTTGGGGAAACCATTAAGCTTCTGGAACCCGTTAACATATGTCAAATGATGGATGAGAAGTCATCAATCCGCTTTAGATACCAGAGTTCGTGTATCCAAAACGACAGTTTACGGAGAAAACCAAGAAGCCATTTGGAAATTATTACCGTAATAAGTAATAATAAGGTACGTAAAAATGTTTAAATTTAAAAAAAAAAAATTTAAAAGCATAGATGTACTGATATTTATGTTTTGCCTAATAATTCATTATTGCTAAAGTTGACTGAGCAATTTAATTTTAACTATGTAGATAATATGATTCATCGGTTTTATTAAATAATTCTTCTTTTCTGATTTCATTAGAAACGTTATTTCTCTAATTAACTATACTAATTAATTGTCATGCAGTTATTAATACCTAGCTGAATCATAAAATGCAGACACTTAAAAAAGGCAAATAGCGAGATAATTAATTTAATTAAAATTGCGAAAGGGTTGGGTGGGAAGGGTTGTCAATTTTTTATTGCCGAATTCAGAATTTTTTATACAGAACCCGGTGGTTAAAATTTTGGCAGCTTAGCGAACCGGTTGTTAAAATTTTGGCAGCTCACCACTGGGTAAGGGGATAGTCGTGTGGAAGATTATGACGAGTAGGAAGATGAAGGACTAAGTTTATGAGGCATTGAAAGCAACAAGGTTTTCTCTGCCCCAATTAAGGATAACAGAAGGATCAGAGACCAGGTACACCATAGCCAAAGTACCGAAACATGGAGTGACTTGTGAGAGGAACGCTTTGTGAAGCGAGTGAAGAAATAAAGATTGGAATCACTGGCATGGGAGTGAATAGGACAGGAAGTGCGACTTAATGAATTATTGATAAATAAAAGGAAAAGAGTGGGTGACAGGACAGAACCCTGATTGGCCAGGAAGGAAATCAGAGATGAAGGCACAGGTAGAAGGATAAAAACTGAAGGAGGGCAGTTTGGAAATCAGAGCTTTGTGCTCTATCAAAAGCTTTTGATATGTCTAGCGCAGTAACAAAGGTTGCAGGGAAATCCGAAAGGAGGATGACCAAGAGTCAGAGAGATAAGAACATAAGAACATAAGAAATTTTTATAGTGGGCACACTAGGGGCCACTTCGGCCCATCGAGGTGGCTCCACTATGTAAAAACTGCCTGTACATTGGCAACAACCAATTTTTACAAAACTAATTAATTATTTAGCAATTTAAAACTAATTAATTATCAATTTAAAACTAAAGATAGAATCTCTGGATCCAGAGGATCAAAGTCATAATAGGCTACTATCCACAAATATGTTACACTCTATATCCAAAGGTGGGCAGGACCGAGTCCCAAAAGGACCGAACTCCAGGAACTCGGTCCTTTTTAAGGACCGTGAGCGGGAAAGTCGGTCCTTTTCTCAGTGAGGACCGAAATAAGGAGCGACGGTCCATTTTTAAGCAATTCCGGACGGTCTTTTTTAGTGATTTTAGTGTGTTTAGTGATTATTTGAAGTTCTAAAGAAGATGCTAGTCTTGAAATGCTAGTCTTCTTGAAGGAAAACTCAAGCATTTAACTTATAACTTTTTTTCATCATTTATGTATTGTATTAATTATAATTTACGTTAATAAAATTAAAGATTTCCGGTGTCCTTTAATTTCATTTTTCATTTTAATCAAATTTTTCACTTATATTATATATAAGGACCGAGGACCGAGTCGTTCCTAAGTCCTATCTTCAGAAAGGACCGGGACCGTCGGTCCAGTTTGAGGCAAGGACCGGGACCGGGACCGTCGGTCCTTTTTGAGGCCCGGGTGCCCACCTTTGTCTATATCTATTTATAACTGACATGCAAATATATCAGATCTAAAGAATCCAGTCAATTTCATTACGGTACCCATCAATACCAGTACCTTGCCAACCAAAAATAAGTCACGGCCCATATCAATTGCTGACCAAATCACAATTACAACCATATACATTACAATATATATACTTAGGAGAAAAAGTGTAGGTGTGGCTGTAAAGACTGTACAGTAATGTAGAAATGTGTGTGCACCCATTTTGGGTCTCCCATTTAAAGGTGTTTCTTGGGTAAGTGACGATCATGAGTTTTTCAATACCTCACAGTACTATGGGGGGCACCACTCGGCAAAGGAATCTCTTTAAATGGGGTGTGTACGGACAGAGAGTATCCCCTAACCCAAGATGCTGCCTCCTTATATCCCACAACACTTGTGTTGAGCTGTGGGATCTGTCACCTAAATATGCAAGAAGATATGCAAGAAGATCGCCAGCAGACCCTGTCCCAAAACAAGGCCAAAAAACAAAATAAACACACCAACCAACTAATAATTTAAGTCAACTGAAAAAGCCAAAATAGATTTTAGAAAGAAGAGTAGCGTTTATTTAATTTGGCAAATTGGCGCTAAAGTTCAGTTTGATATTTTTAAAATTTTATAGAAATTTTTATTTTGGGTTAATGGGTTTATTTTGATTTAAATTTCATTACAAAATGCTTGTCACTGATTTACGAAAAGAATTTTATGATTTATTGATAGGAAAAGTAAGTTGATTACATTCGTATTTTGTATGTTATAAGGCCTAGGGCGATGAAACTAAACAAGCTCGAATGCGATAGGCTGTTCGACGACGCAAGCAAAATTTAGTCTACATAAGAACATAAGAAATTTTTATAGTGGGCACACTAGGGGCCACTTCGGCCCATCGAGGTGGCTCCACTATGTAAAAACTGCCTGTACATTGGCAATAACCAATTTTTACAAAACTAATTAAAGTATCAATTTAAAACTAATTAATTATCAATTTAAATAAAGATAGAATCTCTGGATCCAGAGGATCAGTCATAATAGGCTACTATCCACAAATATGTTACATACTGTATCTATTTATAATTGACATGCAAATATATCAGATCCAAAGATCCAGTCAACTTCATTATGGTACCCATCAGTACCATGCCAACCAAAAATAAGTCACGGTCCATATCAAATGCGGACCAAGTCTCAATTTACATCCATATACATTACAATATATATACGGTACTTAAGAGGAAAAGTGTCGGTGTGGCTGTAAAGACTGTACAGTAATGTAGAAATGTGTGTGCACCCATTTTGGGTCTCCCATTTAAAGGTGTTTGTGGGGCAAGTGAAGTTCATGAGTTTTTCAATACCTCACAGTACTATGGGGAGCACCGCTCAGCAGAGGAATCTCTTTAAATAGGGTGTGTAAGGACAGAGTATCGCCTAACCCAAGATGCTGCCTCCCTATATCCCACAACACCTGTGTTGAGCTGTGGGATCTATCACCCAAATGCACATAATATATATGAAATAAACTAGTACCATTCATGCAATAAAAATGGGCTTAAACACCATCACCAGATGTCCCTTGCAGTCATCAAACTATCCAACCTTCTTTTGAAAGAATCAAGTGTATCTGAAGTCACCACTTCTTCTGTCAGACTGTTCCAAAACTTAATTAGTCTGTAAAACTATGTTTTCTTAAATTTGTTCTACATCTTGGCTTAAATAATTTCATACTATGACCTCTAGTCTGATTATTGTGATCTTTAATGAAAAGAGACTCAAAATCTATCTTATCCAACCCTTTTATCATTTTATACACCTCTATCATATCACCTCTTAACCACCTCCTTTTTAATGAGAACATGCTTAGATACACCAGTCTCTCCTTATATGTCAATTGTCTTAGAGATGGGATCATTCTTGTTACTCATTTCTGTACTCTTTCCAGTTTCTCAATATCTTGTATCAAATAGGGATTATTAAATTGAATGCAGTATTCGAGGAGGGGTCTCACATATGAAATGTATAGTTGCTTTATAATATTGGGTGATTTGTATTCAATGTGTGTGTGTGCATGAGATTGAGTCTAGCATTTGCTTTATTTCTGATTACCATACAGTGATTTGAGGGTTTAAGTTCATTTGTCATAGTGATACCCAAGTCTTTCTCTTTATCATTTTTAATCCAAATTCCATTCATATTGTATTCAAATTCTGGATTTTTTGGCCCAATATGCATAACCTTGCACTTATCAATATTAAATTTCATCTCCCACTTATCTGCCCAGGCTGTTACTCTGTCTAAGTCTTTTTGTATTGTCATTGCTCCTGCTACTGACTTAATATTATAGCCTAATTTTGTATCATCAGCAAATTTTGAGGTTTTACATGATAGGCCCTTCTCTAGATCATTTATATAGACAACAAAAAGCAGAGGTCCCAGCATAGACCCCTGTGGGACTCCGCTCAATACGGGTCTCCAAGTAGACTTATTCCATTTAGATGAACTCTGTTTTCTATTTCTCAGCCATTCTTCTATCCAATCAGCTATATGACCTCTTATACCATGGGCTCTAACTTTTACCAACAATCTTGCATGAGGAACAGTATCAAATGCCTTTGCAAAATCTAAGTATACTATATCTACTAGCTCTTTATTGTCCAATGCAATAGGACTCCATCATAAAATTCAATCAAGTTGGTTAGACAGGACCTTCCATTTCGAAAGCCATGCTGGCTATCATTATAAGGTTGCACTCTTCAAGGAACTCAGTAACTTTACCTCTAATGATACTTTCGAGTAATTTGCAAATAATGGAGGTGAGGCTGATGGGTCTGTAGTTTTTTGCCAAGTTTCTATTTCCTTTTTTAAAGATTGGAGCTACATTTGCTTTCTTCCAATCCTCTGGAATTTCAGTACATATCAATGATTTATTAAAAATAATTTCTAGTGCCTGTGCTATATTCTTTTTGGCAGCTTTTATCAGAGGTGGGGAGTCGGGAGTCGGTAAAAACGACTGACTCCCGACTCTTTGATTCAATTTCTATATGCCAACAATTTACCAGAACACTACTCTGCCCTAAATAAATAGCTTCCTGAACTAATTCTAGATTCACATTTCCACATTTGATTTATTGTTCTGGTAAATCTTAGCAAATGAATTTCATATTTCTATTTTAGGATACTAGGTACCATATAAAAATTAGCAATATATTAATTATTAATTTAATTAGCCCCTATTAGTAATGAGTCGTGGGCCTAGTAGAAAATCAGCAGTCTTTCAATATTTTAAGCTAAATGAGGATGAAAGTATTTTATTTGTCAAGTAGAAAAGGATGGTAAAGAGTGTAATGCAAAAATTAGTGCTTACACTGGGAAACATGCTAATGCTCCAACTTAGAGCCTCAAACTTGAAACGCCATCTACGAAACAAACATCCCAATATTTATAAGGTTGTAGATCAGCATGATAAGGAAAGAGTCGGGAGTCGGAGTCAGTTTTTAAAAATACCGACTCAGGAGTCGGGAGTCGGTTGTTTTTGGCTGACTCCCCATCCCTGGCTTTTATGACTATTGGATGCATTTCATCTGGCCCTGGAGATTTTTCCATTTTTAATTTATCTATTGCTTTTAAGATATCTAGTTTTGTTACCCTTAATTCATTTATTTCTCTATCTTGTCCTGGTAGTATAAGATCAGGAATATTATTTAAATTTTCATTTGTGAATACTGATGAGAAGTATTTGTTTAGTTCTTCAGTTATTTCAAGATTATCATCTATATGGAGGGGGCTAATTTTCTTTTTCACTCTACTTTTCAAATTGAAGTGACTGAAAAACTTCTTAGGATTATTTTTTGAATTCTTGGCTAGGCTTTTTTCCAGGTCCCATTTGCTATCTGATTACTTTCTTGCAAATGCTTCTTTTACTTTTATATATTTCGGAGTCTGTGCCATTTTTAGTTTTTGAATTTATGAAATGCTTTTGTTTTTTCTCTGATTGCTCTTTTTACATTGCAGTTTATCCAAGGTTGTTTTTTATTTTTTCCAGTTCTGATTTTACACTGTGGGATATGCTTCCTTTGTATGTTCATTATTATACTTTTAAGTTTTTCCCACATACTAGTTACTGTCTGTTCAGGCTGTAGAATATCTGTCCAATTTATTAGACACAGATCATTTACTAGTCCATTTATATTTCCTCTTTTAAAATCTGGAACTTCTACTTTATTTTCACTAGGTCTTGAATTACAAACAATATTAAACTGAAGGATACAATGATCACCTGAACCTAGTGTTTCTGAAACCGAGATATCCTGGAAGGTATCTGGATTATTTGTTAGAATTAAATCTAGAATGGCATTGGCCCTGGTTGGCTCCTTTACTAACTGGGTTTAAACCATTCTCAATTATACAGTCTTAGAATCTCTCATTACTTTCTGGTGTTTGTAATATTTCCCAGTCTATATGCCTATAATTGAAATCTCCAACATAATAATATTGCTTGTCATTGCTTTATTTATTTCATCAATAAGTTTATTTTCTACATACTTATTTTCTTCTCTACTTTTGGGGATTCCTCCAACTGAACATCCCTCAGGTGGTCTATAAATACCCCCTATCCTGATTTTCCTGGCATTTTTATGCCCAATATCTATCCATATAGATTCAACTATTTCCTCTTTAACGGAGGTAACTTCAACTGGATTCAGATTTGTCTTGGCATAAATAAATACTCCACCACCCTCTGAATATTTACGTTCATAATAAAAAAGTTCATAGCCATCAATTTCATAAGTAATGGTATTATATCTCTCACTAAATAGACTATTTGGTATCGTACTGAATTTTGTCCAAGTTTCAGTGACAATCATAACATCAGGATTTTCAATACCTATGTATGCCTTGAATTAATTTATTTTATCTCAGATACTTCTTGCATTTACATAGAAAAATGCAGGGCTGTGGAGTTGGCACATAAAAAACTGACTCCGACTCCTCAATTTTTTGTCTATCCAACTCCGACTCCGAAGGTATATTAATTCTAAATCTGCTATGATGATAATTACACAAGAGGCATTTCATCACCACCACGTGAATCATCATCATCATCTGTGGTCATTGTTACGGTAACTTTGTCTGTAGTAAAGTATCTTGTAAGTGGTGCTTGTCGTTCAGTAGATTTCTGATCTTTTGTTAACTTTGAAGTAGTTGCAAGGTTTTTATTACTATCTTTCTCAATGACAACTTCTAAAATTTTGGGATGGAAACGCTGCAAATGTCTTTTCAAATTTGATGCTCTGGTTGGTGCATTTTTATCAGAGCCAGTAAAACCACTGATTTTTGCTTCACATAATTTTTCATCATCTTCTATCATACACTGACACACGAAATGTTTCCCATCTGTGGTTATTGTAAAATATTCAAAAACTGCAGACTTTGTTAGAAGTGTCTTTGCCATTGTGAAAGGGGTTTTAGACTTGAAAGTTAAAATCTTATGAAATTTAGAAAGAACTCGAAATTAAATAAGCATTAAAAATAAAAAATATTATCTGAAAAGAAAAAATGAATTAATGGCATTAGTGTCTGAAATGGAAAACATTGTGTTTATTATTTAAGTGGTTTAACCATCATAGCTGCCAGTGATATCACACACAAAAACATTTTATTAAAATTTATATTGAGGTCGGAGTCGGTACATTTTTACCGACTCTGACTCCGACTCCAGCATCACCAAAATTGACTCCGACTCCACAGCCCTGGAAAAATGACAAAGAACCCTTGGAATATTTTGCTTGTAATTTAGTCTGGTTCTTGTTTTGTGATGGTATATTATTTGCATCTCTTTTACTTTCTTTGTTGACCTTTTTCTTTTGAGTTTTGATTATATTTTTTATTAGTTTATTGTTATTAAGAGTATTGGTATTTGTACTAATTTGGCCTATTCCTTTAGTGTGTTTAGTCAATTATATGATACAATCTTTGATAGTAAATCAGTTCCTTTACTATTAAGGTGAATTCCATCTCTGTTAGATAACTCTTTTTTTGTAAAATTTATTCCACAGTTCGATATATGTAATTTCCATGCTCTGACATAGTGTCTTAAGCCTACTATTTATATATAATGCTTGTGAGTACCACTTATTATTCTCATGTATCCTGGGAATTATACCTGTGATAGATGTTTTAAGGTTAGGTCTTCGTTCCTTTAACTTTGTTAATAGCTGTTTATATGACTCCATGATTTCTTCGGAGTGCTTACCCTTTATATCATTTCCACCTACATGTATAACCATATTCTTTGGTACAGTTAGGTCAATCCAGATCCTTTTTCTATAATTTTATTACTAATTCTATTTATCCCTGCACCTGGATAACAGTAAGCTATGCTACCTCTAGGTAATTTAGATCCTAGGCCCCTCACTTGAGTCACCTATAATGGATGCTGGTTCAAGCACACCTATAGCTTTAGAGTGCCTGGGTTTATACGAGTGGATTATTATTGCTAACATTTTGTTTTATAGGCCTACTTTCTTCAGCTTTCTCATCTTGATCCTGGACCAGTGAGAAAGTATGAAACTGATTGGTTAGTTCTATAAGGACACTTTTCCTTGGCTCTTGAATTCTAGCTTTCCAGGTTTTCCTAGGTTTAGTCCACTCATCATTTTCAGGAATTGTCTGAGGATATCTAGGCCTGGGCTCACTATGAGGTATAGGGACATTTAAGTTTACTTGAACTGCTACTTCACTAGATTTAGGCTCAACTGCAGTATCTCTATAAGTTGGTCTGGCCTCTCCCTCACTAATAGACCCTCTGGACTTATTAAAATTTTTTATTACAGTACTACACTTGTCACAAAACCACATCAAGTTGACATTAAGCTTAGAAGCAACATTTATACCTTTATATATATCATTTGTAAGGCCTTTGCAGCTTACGTGATACCAGTCATCACAGCTATCACATGCAATAGCTCTATCTTTACTCTTAACTTCCTTTTTACAAACTCTACAGTCACTGTCAAAACCCATTTTGACAGTAACATAGAAGTGTCAAATTTCTGTCTAGTGTTACCAAAAATTATTTTTGCTCAGTGGTTTTTAAAAGACAGGAAGATGTAGTACCCATTTACAAAAAGGGTAATAAGAAGGAGGTAGGAAATTATAGGCCTGTTAGTTTAACATCATTGGTAGGAAAGATACTAGAAAGAATTTTATAAAGAATAATATTTGGTAATTATTTACAAAATGCCACCCACACACAGATACTCCAGTCAGACAATTGGAAGTTGATAGGGAGATTAGCTATAGACTGGATTTGTGTATCTATTTGCTATTAAAGTCTGCAGTTACATAAAAGTACTGGGAAGATGCACTAAGCACACGTTAGTGACTAAGCAACATAGGAATACAATTCGGCTCCCAGGGCATCAGGCAAGGGAGCCTTAAAAGCATCCAAACTGGGAGCATCCACCAGCTCACCCAGCTGCATATTCCAATATCTCGCAACATGAAGAGAGAAGAAATGGTGATGTACTTCTGTATAGGAAGGCTAACTAATGAAAATATCATGATAACCTAACCAATCGTTAGGTCAACTGTGCGCCCTTGATTGGTTAGGTTAGGTCAGGTTATGATATTTTTGTTAGTTAGCCTTATAAAGCTAACCTAAAAAAGGCTGGTATGATGGATCCTTAGGTAATCTGAATGCTACATCTGAATTTTAAATTCATGACCTTTACCCATTCTAGGGGCCATCTAAAAAAATGTCCATAAGGGAAATACCACAGAGTCCATGAAATATTTTATAGTAAATCAGATCACATCGCAAAAGATGGCCACATATGGAATGCAAATTAGGATATCTCAATTGGTCACTGTAACTTAAGTCTGTCAAGCCCCATATCTGTTTCATCCATTTATGTTGCACAGCCTCAAGCAGCTTTAAGTCGCCAAGATAGCCCAAATTCTACAAGGATGAAGCAAAATTAATCTATCAAAGGATGAATGAATATCAGTAACAAGGAGAGAAATCATAAATTCAGGAGTATGACAAACAGCTGTATATTAGGGGTAGTTATAAATTGGGTAAGAAAATAGTTAGAAGACAGAACAGAGAATAATTCTAAATGGTCCATGAATCTGGGTGGCAGAAAATGAAAAGTGGGGTACTACAGGGCAGAGCCATAGCAAACCTTGGGCAGAACCTGAATTTGCCCCCACCCCCAACACACACACAAATAATCATTGATGAATTTAATTTTAATTGATATAAATAATGTGGCATGTATAAGGATTATTTAGACAATGCTAATTATCTATCATTTACGATGTATGACGAATACTGTATAGTTATGATATTGAATATGCACAATCCTATTTGAAAACATTTCAGAATAAATTAAGATAGTACTGAAGTATAAGTTGTATAATGAATCTAAATTAGAGATTATGAAGTGGCCTATACAATGCAATAGTACTATAGTAGCATAGTAAGTTTTTTTACTATTCTTGTTTGTTTTATTTGAGAAATAGAAATAAAAAATGAGAGAATTTTAGACGAAATTTTGGTCCTCAGGGTGGCTACCCCTTCTGCCATCTCCTAGCTATTAGCTATGCCCCTGCCACAGGGATCAGTTTTAGGTCCATTACTCTTTATTTTATATCAATAATTTAGAGAAAGGAGTAGGTTGTAAAATTTCTAAATTTGCAGATGATATAAAAGTAGTTGCCCCAGTTACAAATATAGAAAATTCAGTGCTCTTCCAATATGTGCTCTACCACGAAACTGTGATCTACCATATTCCAATACATGCTCTACCGTGAAACTAGCCTTATAACGCTAACTAACGAAAATATCATGACTTAACCTAACCAATCGTTAGGTCAACTATACGCCCTTGACGATTGGTTAGGTTAAGTCGGGATATTTTTGGTAGCCTGGAATATGGTAGATCACAGTTTCGCGGTAGAGCACATATTGGAAGAGCACCGAAAATTCTTATAAATTGAAAAAGGATCTTGATAGATTAGTTGGTTGGGCTAGTAAATGGCAGATGGAATTCAATGTTCAAAAATGCGGTCATCTATTTTCGTAGAAATAATGAAAATGTTAGTTTATGAGATGCAAGGGAACTGGTTGGGGGATGTTATGTTAGGAAAGGGATCTTGGCATTATTGTTGGTAGTGATTTAAAATTTTCTAAGCAGTGCTTAGAGGCTAGGAATGAGGCAAATAAAATGTTGGGTATTAGTAAGAGGAATGTTAGTTAAAAGAGTAAGGAAGTGATCTGTAAATTAATTATATAGCTAATTCTTATGTTAAGCATCACTTAGAATACTGCATTCAAGCTTGGTTCCCTCACCTTCGACATGATATTGATATGCTTGAAGGTGTGCAACATAGGGCAACCAAGCTTATCCCTAACCTAAGAAGATTGGAATATAGGGAAAGATTGAAGGAACTATAGATGTATGTTTAGTTTTGAGAGAGGTTGTATGAGGGGAGGTATGATATAGATGTTTAAAATGTTTTCAGGTTTGGACAATTTAGATGTACATAACTTTTTCTCACTAGAGATGGATGGGATAATCATGGACATAATTAGAAAACAGCCTTGTAGACTTGATCTACAAAAATACTTTCAATCATATAGTAGATTTTTTAATGACTTCTATATGATCCCATATGATGTGCTAAACAATTTAGCTCATTAGTTAGTTTTAAGAAAAATTTACTCTTTCATGAATGAAAGAGTGAGTTTGTCAATTGTAAATACTGTATATTTTAAGTTAAGCTTGTAGGCTACTTTGATAGTAGTAAATAGTTGTACATTAGTTAGCTGACTTGAGGTTGATGTTTTGCAGGATTCTCTTATTATTAGCTCATGACTTGGATAACCTTGATAGGCCCCAGTGGCTTCATGTTTTCTAAATGAAATGTAATGTAATGATGCTGGGGGCAGGGTAGGTAGCCTAATATTTCAGTAAAATTCCAGAATGTATTTCAGAGATGAGACCATAATTATTAACCAAACCTAATCTAGACTAACTGACTAATATTTAGTGGCCCTACGACTGAATATCAGCGGATTAAGCTAGGTTTAGTTCAGTTAGTAATGATGGACTTCTAACAAAATAAAATTAAGGTTTTGATCATTTAAAAAAATAGGGAATATATAAGACTAAAGCCAGCTACTCACACTGTTTTGCACTCATTTTTAACTGTGGAGACCAAACCTGCACATTTAAACCTGAAATATGCCTTTGCATCCACACACTACAGTTCAGTGGTCAGTTGTATGTGAAGTACAGCATGGATAGATGTGAAGAAGTGCTCCTGGCTATTGTGGCATTAACTTGTTCTGTAAAAAAGAAAAAAAGTAGACAAAAGAAGAGAACGTGGTGTAAAAACTAGCTTTTACAGAGGAAGTGATTCTCGTGTGAATTTATCAGAGGAAATTAAATTAGAGACTGGTGATTGATAGTTACCTTTGTATGAATGAAGAAAACTATCTGCACCTATTATCCTTAGTTGCTCCTTTGGTTGAAAGAAGGGATATCTGCATGTGGAAATCCATTACTCTCCATGAGCATTTGACAGCTACTCTGAGGTTTCTAGCAACAGGAAGAACCTATAATGATCTGAAGTACTCTACAGTAATGTCACCATAAGCAATGAGTGTCATTATACTGGAGACATGCAAAACAATTTATGCAGTATTAAAGGAAACATTTTAAGTATAATAAAATATGGCAAATAATATTAAAAAGTTCTAACTATGAAGCCTCAAATCAAACTTTTTTTTTAACTACTCTGGATTAAATAAAGTATGTCAAATACTGACTCACTGACATTGGCTGCAAACAAGTGATGTTTGTGGACCATATTGGGTGTTTGGGAAAGCTGACTCTTGCTCATTTTCAGTGTGTATTGAGAGTTTGCATGCTGTTTAAATTTCCTAATTTTGCCTCATAATACCATATTGATAATTCTTTCTGCATATATTCATTGTTCTCTAGAAACAGTTTTCAATTTTGGCACTATGTTTTTCCCTATAATGTCGTAGACATCCTTGATGGTTGTGCTTTGTTTTGATGATTCTTCAAGTACCTCAGACACCTTGAAATATATAAGAATACAAAATTATTTTTTCTGTTTCCTTTAGTGTCAAACGCAAAGTAACAATATATTTTTTAAAATGTTATGGAAATATTTGAGAACTTAACTTACATTTTTTAACTTTGGGCTTGTTTTATGGCTCTTGATTGAAGGGACATATATACCAGACATGGGGTCATTACAAGGTTTATCATTACCAGAAATTTTTCATTACCATTACAGCATTTTTGTTTCATTATCATTACAAGCTCTTCATTATCATTGTAATGATCATTACAATACTGAATAAGCGCTCCACTGGTGCACTGGAGGCAGGGATGCAAAGATGCTTGGCAGCAAGAACAGATACGTCAGGATACAGATGTGCATTGTCCCTCCACCATGTCGGGGGATTGCAGTGCTGGTCAAGGTAGCTGTCGACCTGGCTGACAATAGGGTTCTGAGAAGCTGTAGAGGGAGCTGGAGCAGCCATAAAATTGAACTTGCACTGCTTTGGGACTGGGAGGAATCAGAAGCTGTATATATATATATAATAAATATATATATATATATATATATATATATATGATAAACACAGACCGTGCATGGAACAAGGAACTCTTCTGGGAAAATTAAATCCACTATAGTCCGAATAAGTAATGGTAAATGACAAATACCATAGTTTTTCTTTTTCATGATGTTAGCCCGACGTGGGCAACGGTTCTCTCGCAAAGAGATCCCATAAATATAGCTTCCCTCACCAGCTATCTGCAAAGCAGACAGGATCCAGCTTTGGGACATGGATCTAGGGTTTAAAGCAAGCCTAGACCCCCTACATTCAGAACCTCTATATAAGTAAAAGACTCGTTGCATTCACGTTGGATTGAATAAATCAAAGAAAAAGGGGGTAACTATTGTATTTTTAGCCAAAAAAAAACAAAACTTAAACCTCAACCGGGACATTGAGCGTCCACTTTTCAAGGCACGTAACACGTCCGTTTAATATACACAAACTCAGAATGGTTCCCTGAGAAAATTATATGATAAACACAGACCGTGCATGGAACAAGGAACTCTTCTGGGAAAATTAAATCCACTATAGTCCAAATAAGTAATGGTAAATGACAAATACCATAGTTTTTCTTTTTCATGATGTTAGCCCGACGTGGGCAACGGTTCTCTCGCAGAGAGATCCCATAAATATAGCTTCCCTCACCAGCTATCTGCAAAGCAGACAGGATCCAGCTTTGGGACATGGATCTAGGGTTTAAAGCAAGCCTAGACCACCTACATTCAGAACCTCTATATAAGTAAAAGACTCGTTGGATTGAATAAATCAAAGAAAAAGGGGGTAACTATTGTATTTTTAGCCAAAAAAAACCAAAACTTAAACCTCAACCGGGATATTGAGCATCCACTTTTCAAGGCACGTAACACGTCCGTTTAATATTTTGGCTAAAAATACAATAGTTACCCCCTTTTTCTTTGATTTATTCAATCCGACGTGAATGCAACGAGTCTTTTACTTATATAGAGGTTCTGAATGTAGGGGGTCTAGGCTTGCTTTAAACCCTAGATCCATGTCCCAAAGCTGGATCCTGTCTGCTTTGCAGATAGCTGGTGAGGGAAGCTATATTTATGGGATCTCTTTGCGAGAGAACCGTTGCCCACGTCGGGCTAACATCATGAAAAAGAAAAACTATGGTATTTGTCATTTACCATTACTTATTTGGACTATAGTGGATTTAATTTTCCCAGAAGAGTTCCTTGTTCCATGCACGGTCTGTGTTTATCATATAATTTTCTCAGGGAACCATTCTGAGTTTGTATATATATATATATATATATATATATATATATTATATATTAGGGTGGTCCACAGAATGGGGTAAAAAATCGAAGTTCAATTTTCTTTCCTCCCAGGCTATAATCTGGTTCCTTTTAGCTAAAAAATATTTCATGTAAAATTTAAGGCAAATCGAATAACTTTTAGGGGTGGCTCAAAGCTGTTTTTGTATACCATTATGCCCTTTATTAATATAGTGAATAATTAAAAGAAACATTATTTACAGATACATTAACTAATGATTATTTTTCTTTCAGATAGATTTATTAAATTTACAGGTTTTGCAATGTCAAATAAATGTACATTTTACTTAATGAAAAAGTCAGAGGAAACAATCACTGGAGCCAAGCTGCCTTCCCGTGGCTAGGTCCTCCGCATGTTCCTCCACCATCATCAAGTCTTGAAGAAGGAGATCAAACCTAGTTCAGAAGCTGTTTTTGAAGAATTGCGTCACTTCTGGGAGAGAGCCCGAATCCCTACTCAAAGGAAAGACCACATTCTTCACAAAATTCAGGCTCTACACTTGGAGTGGAAAGCGATTAAGAAGAATGCTGGGAGGAAAAGCAACTCTCAGTTAGAAAAAGAGAGAACCTTTCAGGAAGAAATGGAGAACCTATTTGATGTCGCCCATGATGATGCCTTTACCTTAATCAAAAATGAAGAAGAACGGCAGTTCTTGATCCAACAAAGGAAAGCGGGACGTGGGATCAATGGTCTCTGCAGATATGGTGACTGACAAGGCAGAAAAGAGAGCTGCTGAGAAGCAAATGAAATTGGTGAATAGGAAGCGGAAAGCTGAAGAAGAAAAATATGCTGCTTCACAGGAAGTTATGCTAGATCAGGGAAGTTCTTCTTCTGAGTCTTTATGTGAGTCAGAAAGAGAAGATGAAGATTACCTTATTAATCCCCCATCTACCAGCGGACCAACTCCACCAAAGAAAAAGGCAGCAAAGAATATCATATCTCCTGAATTGGCTGCTGCTCTGGACAGGACTGGCATCAGTGACAGGAGGGCCACCTTTGTATTAGCTGAAACTGCATCTAGCCTTGGTCAAGATCTTTCAGAGGTGAACATCTCTCGTTCTTCAATCAAAAGGCATCGAAGGCAAATAACCCATGCCATTAAAGCTAGCTTTAGTCCAAGTATTTCGATTGTCCACTGGGATGGGAAGTTGATCCCTAATCTACTTGCCAAGAATGAAAAGGTAGACAGACTCCTAGTCCTTGTCTCTTCAGTTGAATCAGGTGATTCAAACTGCTTGGTGTTCCCAAACTACCAAGTGGAACAGGGGAAGCTCAATCAGCTGCAGTGTATAATCTTCTTTCCGAATGGAACATAGATAAGTCAATAATCGGAATGTTATCAGATACTACAGCATCAAATACAGGAACAAACAGGGGAGCATGCGTTCTTCTGGAACAGAAACTTGGTCGACCACTCTTCTATTTTGCCTGTAGGCATCATTGCATGGAAGTCATGTATGGAGGAGTGTTTGAAGCAGTCCATGGTTCATCTTCTGCCCCTGAGCCACTTTTGTTCAAAAGGTTCCAATCTATGTGGGACTACATTGATTTAAAAACCTTCTCTACATCACAGGATGATGATGAGATGGAGCAGCAAGTTGATCCTTTCAGAAATGAAATAATTGCCTTTGCCAAAGAACATCTGGCCACTGGAAATTTTCGAGATGACTATAAAGAGTTTTTGGAACTTTCTTTGATCTTTCTTGGTGAAAAAATTGAAAGTTACACATTCAAACATCCTGCTGGCACGCACTATGCAAGGTGGATGGCTAAAGTTATCTATGCCATCAAAATGTGGCTTTTTCGAAATCAAATCACCCTGACTCCTCGAGAGAAGGACCTGAAAACCCTTACCCTTTTTGGAGTCCTAATCTACTTAAAAAGCTGGATCACTGCTCCTATTCCATCACAAGCTCCGAAGAATGATCTGGATCTTATCCAAAAGTTAAAGGACTATCATGACCAGAAAGTGGCCAAAGCAGCTCTCAAGAAATTTGAAAACCACCTATGGTACTTATCAGAAGAGCTGGTGGCCCTTGCTCTCTTCGATCAAACTGTTGCACCAGACACCAAGGGAATCATGGTCCAGTGTATGAGGGAAAAGGAGGGGTCATTAGACTTCTCAAAGAGAAGAAGACTCAAGGAATGCAAAGCAATATTGAAATTAGAAACTCTTGCCACAAAGAACTCATTAAAGCTTCTTAAGGCCCTACCGATCAATATTAGTTTTCTTGATGATGACCCCAGCACCTGGGAGGAGAATGAAAACTTCCAAGAAGCTAAAAGAATCATAGGAAACATCAAAGTAGTTAATGATCATGCTGAAAAGGCAGTAGCTCTCATTCAGACCTTCAGCAGAACTCTGACGAAAGGAGAAGATCAACTCCAGTTTCTCTTAAGTGTGGTGGATGAGCACCGAAAGAGGTTTCCTGATTCTAACAAGTCCACAATCTTAGCTGGGCAACAATGAGTGGCCTGGTCAGCCATGATACCCCTGCCAACAAGCGGATAATACCCATATATTTGGGGGGGACCCAGAAGCCATGAATGTGGACTTCTGGGGGTAGTTGAGCCACCTCTAAATATTAACCGATTGAACCCAAATTTTGCTCAGAGAAGTCTTTTGGGAAAAGGAACCTAATGAAACCCTGGGAGGAAGAATTTGAAATACTTCAATTTTGTGGACCACCCTAATATATATATATATATATATATATATATATTTTTTTTTTTTAAATTACAATGTAATGATTCATTACAGACCTTTCATTACCATTATCATTAACATTATTGCCTCAAAATTTCTTTCATTACATTAGCATTATAAGAGATTTATAATTAATTACCATTACAATGTCTGATATACTGTATACACAATACACATCTTAAATGATACATTACATAGTTTGTGTTTTGCTATTATTATATATTTTATACATATTATACAGGGTGTCCCAGAATTAACTATCTATTTCAATGAAATAGGACAAATTTTTTAAAAACACACTTTTATTTATGTTTATCATGTTTAATATGTTAAAAATATAAATTTCTAAATTTTTTTCAGAATTTTATTTTCATAATTTTTTCATAGATTTTCATTCTCTTTCAGAACCCTATTAATAATGAATACACACGAATGCATCTTTGTTGTAACATCCCGTATCAAAGGAATGCAATGTAATGAAATCGGAGAAAAATTTACAAGAAGATTCCACAGAACTGGTCCTACAGACAAAGTGATTCGTGAACTTGTGAACAAATTTAAAAGAACTAGATCCGTACATGACGAGGTGGGAAGAGGATGCCCAAGGACAGCACGTAACAGTACCGAACAGGTACGACAATTGTTTGAGGATGAACCAACAACTTCGGTTAGGGAGGCTGGTCGAAGACTCAACATATCCAAGACAACAGTTCATAGAATCTTGCGTTCGACACTGATGAAAAAGGCTTATCACATTCAAGTACTGCATGCCCTAAATGAAGAGGATTATCCAAATCGAGCAGCAAGGTGTGCAGAAATTGTGGATCAAATCAAAAATGAAAGTTTATTGGATAACATCTTATTCAGTGATGAGGCGACTTTCCACACGTGTGGTAAAGTCAATTGACACAACTGTCGTATCTGGTCCAATGAAAGACCATCTGAAGTCATAGAATGGCAAAGAGACTCTCCAAAAGTTAACGTGTGGCTTGGAATGACCAAATCCAAAATTTATGGCCCATTCTTCTTTGCGGAAGCAACTGTAACAGGTACCGTCTACCTTGATATGCTTCAGCATTTTCTCGAACCACAGCTTCTTGATAATGTTGTGTTTCAACAAGGTGGAGCACCATGTCATTATGCTCTAATTGTTCGAGAATACCTCAACAGATGCCTTCCGAATCGGTAGATTGGACGTGGAGGACCTCGACCTTGGCCTCTGCGTTCTCCAGATTTGACACCCCTGGATTTCTTTGCATGGGGTTTCATAAAAACAAAGGTTTATCGCCTAAAGATCAATAGTTTAGCTGAACTTAAAGAACGCATCCAGTTCAAGCATGACTCCAGATTCCTGGGATCTTGGGAGCATTGCTCCAGTAAATTTGACCATGAGAAAAAGTAAATTTGGGTTTGGGTTTTGTTCATCCGCTAGACGTTATGCAATTTTTTTGCGTATACATTCTTGTACAAACCAATTTTTTTAAATTACAAATTTAGTTATTTTAAGTTTAGTTGGTAATTCCATATTTAACAATTATTTTTATTTTTTAAGCTTCAATGTTTTGATAATTAAAATTTTCTTAAAACGTATATTTTTTTAATATAAAATTATCAGGATTGGACTATGTTCCATTGATCTCGGCCAGGTTTGATAAATTGGCCAG
Source organism: Bathynomus jamesi (assembly GCA_023014485.1). Classification (NCBI taxonomy): domain Eukaryota; kingdom Metazoa; phylum Arthropoda; class Malacostraca; order Isopoda; family Cirolanidae; genus Bathynomus; species Bathynomus jamesi. Next base: position 340,497 of record JAJOZX010003442.1, on the reverse strand, counting down.
ATAATTACTTGTGCAGTTTTAAGTAATCCACCATGACTCTAGAATTGAAAAGTTTAGTTAAGTTTAAACTTACTTTTACTTACTTTTACTAAGTTTAAAGCACTTACTTTTACTTACTTTCATTGTACTATATTTACTTACTTTTACTCACTTTTACCGTACTATATTTACTAACTTTTACTTATTTTGTATTTTTTCAGGTAGTCAATAATCAATAATGGATCCTAATATTGATGAAGTTGGAGAGAAAAGTGAGGGTGTTAAAAGGGGTTACTTTTGTGGTCAATGCAAGAACAAATATTCAAAGAAGCAAAACTGGGAGGAACATTTTAATTCCAAAAAAAATATTTGTTACAATACAAGAGGTCCCAGAGTTTGGGCCCACAGCTTAGATATTGCAGTAAAGAAATACCAGGATGAAGTGCAGCAAAGAGATATGGCAAAGCAGTCATTTAGTTTGTTCACAAAATGTGCTAGTACTAGACCTCAGAAAAATTAACCAACTTCTTCTTCAACTGCTAATCTAGAAAATGAAACTTTTTCACTAGATGTTTCACAGACTGAAGAAAGTGCTTCTCCTCCACCTAAGAAACAAAAGGTAAGTGAGGAATCTGCGCATCAGACTAACAAAACTGCTTTAGAGGAATTTGAAAATTCCCAAATCCAGAAGACATTGAATGCAATTTTGCGCCTAACAAAAGAAACTCACCAAGCTGTTGTGGTTAATAAAGAGAAGAGTCAAAATATGCCTTCAAGTTCAAGTGTTGCATCCAAATCTAATAAAGCAAAAAGCAACAAATTTGACATTTCCATAGCCCATTTAAGCAAGTGTAAATCAATACATTGCTGCTGCAATGAATAAATAAACTTAAGGTGAGTTATAAACTGTACATTATTGTATTATTATGTTTAGCTAAACAATTTGTAATTGGTATGTCGTCAATTCAAGAGTTTACTATCATTAACCTATCTAGTGGTGTAAGGGAAAAAAAAGTAAATTCAGAGCTGTGCTCCAGTAAATTTTTTCAAATCTGGAGTCATGTGGACCAGTTGGCAGTGCGGGAGATAACACCTGAAATGCTTCAAAATGTGTTTCGCAGCACTAAGGATAGATTTGAAATTTGCAGAGATACAGATGGTGCACATGTTGAAACTTCTCAATAAAGTTTTTACTTATGATTTATAAATCTATTTGTTTTTGTATCATAATTTAGTAATAAACACAAAATTGTCAGTTTTTATTAAATTTGTCCGATTTCATTGAAATATAGTTAATTCTGGGACACCCTGTATATCTTCCTATTATATAGATATCTTATCTTTCCAGTTTCCCTCATCAGAGCAAGAATGGAAAGAAATTGCCAAAGTTGAGGATAAATGGAACTTTCCGCACTGTCTTGGAGCACTAGATGGGAAATGTGTGCAAATCATTCCACCAGCAGGAAGTGGATCCTTCTATTATAATTATAAAGGGTATCATAGTTTAGTTCTCATGGCAATGTCAAATGCAAACTATGAATTTATTCTGTGATTTTGGCACCAATGGCTGTGTTTCTGATGGTGGAGTATTAGACCATACAAAGTTCCATGATAAACTTGTCAATTGTACCTTAAAGATACCTGCTGCTGAAAAAGCTGATAGTACTGACAGTGAGCTGCAGTATGTATTTATTAGTGATGAAGCTTTTGTTCTATGTAAGGATCTTATAAAGCCTTTTAGCTTATGAGTGCAGTGTGTTCAATTATAGGCTCTCTAGGGTGTGTAGAGTTGTTGAAAATTTATTTGGTTTACTGGTAGCATGATTCACAATATTTCATACAAAAATAAACTTATAACCTTCTAACACTAAGTGTTGTTATGGCATGTTGCCTCTTGCATAATTACTTACGAAAAACTTCTGATCATTACACACTGCCAGTGTTTTTGGATCAAGAAGACACTGAAAATGGTACAAATGCATTAGGTCTTGAGAACAGGTGAAAGTAATTTACTTGATTTGAATAGAAGACAGCTGGAATGCTGGACAAGATGCTAAACAGATTAGGTTCGAGAATCATTTTGTAATTACTTCAACAATGAAAGGAGAATTTAGTGGCAAAACAGAATGCACATATAGGACTTATCTTGAGATTATACATACAGCATTACTGTGTTTGAGTTAATCTCTTCCTAGACCTAATGCATATAGCTAATAATTTTTTTTTGCATATACAGGGTGTACATAAAGTCAGGATCCATTTTTGTGAAATAATTATTTTTTTCTATTTTTCTTTTCAGAAGCCCTTAGAATAAATACAGAAGAGCATGTGGCAATAGTAATTTGGCGAATCGAGGGTAAGAAATACAATGACATCAGAGAAGTTTAGAAGGAGATTTCATAAGCTGGGGCCAATAGACAAGACAATACGAAAATTGGTGAAAAAATTTAAACGAACGGGATCTGTAAATGATGAAGCAAGATCAGGACGACCGTGTATGTCAGATCTTACTGTGAATGCAGTATGCGGAATTATCACTGAGGAGCCACGTACGTCCGTTCATGCTGCATCACACAGACTCGGCCTCCCGACGTCATCTGTGCACAAAATTCTGAAAGTTAATTTGCAGAAGAAAAGCTATCATTTGCAGGTTTTACATGATTTACATGAGGAAGATTTCTCTCTAAGTGCTGTGTGTGCTGATCTCGTAGAACAAATCTGGAGTGATAATTTAATGGACAACATTCTCTTTAGTGATGAAGCCACTTTCCATACATGTGGAAAAGTAAATTGCCATAACTGTCAAATTTGGGCAGATGAAAGACTGAATGATTTTGTCCAAAATTCAATAAATAGTTATAAATTCCTTTGAGTAATTTCTGAAATCTGACATCATTATGAGTGTGACTTGCCACCATGGAGACTACATATGAACTGAACAAATTGTTGCCTTGCTTCCGCACATTCTATATTAACTGTGCACTTTTGAACTCTGCAGTTACATTTTCTGTCACTGACAGATATTGCACAGTTAGTTTGATATCTAAATGTTCATGTTTAACTGTGTAGTTTTGGCCTGCACAGTTAAAAATGAGTGCAAAACCGAGTGTGTGTAGCTGGCTTAAGTCTGTGTTTTGTTCAAGTGGCAACAGTTGTAAGCAAATAAAAATAAGGAAGTAAAGAAAATATTGTGGAAAGAGGCTTAAGAAGATTGGAGTTAAAGGGACTGAGTACTGGTATGTTTAGTTTTGAGAGACCTTGTTTGAGGCAGAGTTGGCACTAGTGGGCCCAGCCTGAAAAAAACCACCTAGGTTTTTTAAAAAAAAACCATTTGAAAAAACCTACTATTTTACCCACTTGTGGGTTTTTTCATGAAACTTCATTAAATGTATTTTTATTCGCTCTATTTTATTACTTATTTCATTATTGCAATGTTTGCATCTAACTTTACTAGTCCCATCAATAATATTGACTTCACTCCATTCATGCCCTGATTTTCTTCCTGATCCAAAGGTCATTGGCATTATTTAATGCAGTTATAACTTCAAACAGACTAATTCTGTAGGCTAGCAGTAAAGATAAATATGCTGTTGCCAGTTTGTTTTATTTAACTGTGAAATAAAAGAAAGAATATTCAGTAATATGAATTAAATAGATAACTAGCTGAATTAAGTTCCCTTTGGGAGCTGTAATTCATCTACTTCCAGCAGAAGACACAGGGGGCCTGTCTTCCATAGGAAGTATAGCCTAACAAATAGGATAATTTACCACACCAAATTTAGTTCAAATTGGTCCATGTTTTCCAAATTTTGTTGTGAAGCTCAATCTGAGAAAATAATAACTTTTTATGCTTAATTGCCTGGAAGGCAACCTTTTTGTTAAAAACAAGACAAATGTTATATTAATAGTGTATGGTGCAGTACAGTATTATTATAAAAATAAGAATAGGTAGGTCTAATATGAACTACCATATATGATATTAAAGCCAGCAGATGACAAAAAAATGGACATGAAAAAACCTAATTTTACCTATTTTTTTTCGGGTTTTAGGTGAAAAAAACCGAAAAAGCCCACCTGGGGTGGGCTTTTTTTTAAAAAGTGGGTTTTTTGCCAACCCTGGTTTGAGGTGAGACAGTGCTTAACTTATAAAAAAAGTGGTGGTGGATTGCTAGTGAGCTGAAGCCAGAGGTTGCAAAGCAGCCAACTGAGCCCTGCAGCAGGCAAGGTGCATAGTAGTGCCATGCCCTGTAGGCTTGCAGGGGCATGGTGCATGGGGAAGCTGCAGGAGGTAGTATCCCTCCTGCTGGGGGTGTTGGGTGTCTTCCCCAATAAAATTTTTTAACAGGGTACTTCAGAGATACTATTTCATGGTACTGTTTCATGGTACTGTTTCATTTAACAGACCTCATCCAATGTTTTCATACACTTCATTGTGTGAAATATATTTTAAATATTCACTTCACATTCCTCTTTATGATCAACTTCACAATTTAATAAACCTTAAGAACAAATATGGTAGTACTTTACATAGAAACTGATAGAATCAATATTGAATCGCACATTTCCAGTTTCATAATATCCACAATTCTAGAAATATACAGAATGCCTAGGAAAATGCTTGAAATGATATAGATGGAAGTACCTATGGATCTGTGAAGGGAAAACCTCTAGAAACCTGACATTTTTCATTTTATTTCAAAAGGTTGCCTCTGAAATCTCTACAAAATGTAAAATATCGTAATGAACAATAAAAAAAAATTTCCCTCTAGGGTATTTAAACTATTTATCAAATATTATGTACACCTAGACGACCTACTATAAGATAGGCATGCTGCTCTGCTTGTTTAGCATGCTTGCACTGACTTTTAGTTGGTAAATATTTTCAGTGAGACAATTGGTGCAAGAGATACTTTATACAAAAAGAAATGGCACACCAAATAAAGTGCTGGAATGCCATTCCAGAGCATTCCAGCACAAATTAACTACTGATAGGAGATATGATACAGATGTTCAAAATGTTTTCAGGTTTGGGCAATTTAGATGTAAGTAACTTTATTAGAATTTGATGGAAAAACTAAAGGGCCTAATTGAAAAATAAGCTTGTAGACTGACTATGAAAATACTTTTTTTATAGAGTAGTAGATTTTTGAAATGACATGCTGTATGATGTAGTAAATAATAGTAGCTTAGTTTTAAGGAAAATGTGGATACATTCATGAATAAAAAAGAACTTATAAATTGTGTAAATATTGTATATTTTTAGCTTAAGTTATAGTTATGTTGGTATCTCTGTAAATAGTTTTATGTTAGTTAATTAGCTGACTTGAGATTGCCATTTTGCAAAGCTTTATTATGAAACATAACACGACTTGGATAACTTTAATAGGCCCAAGTGACTTCAGGTTTTCCAAATGTAATATAAATAGAAACCAACAATATATATGTAATGATACAATTGATAACCCTTCCAATATATATTGTATTTTATTTGAAATTAATTATAATTCTTTAATATCTTATGCCATGAGTATAAATACATACCATATTACATTATACGATCAGAATAGTCTTATTACAATATAAAATTAATGGAAGGGATTAATACGTAGTGCATCTCTTAAATTATAGAAAAAATTTTTTTTGAGAAAATTCACCCAATGTTTTAAAATTATCAAAATGTTACTTTTATTTAGACCAGGGGTTCCCAAGCATTTTCCAGTGCGACCCCTTCTAGTGCTGTTGCCTATCCAGTGCGACCCCAGGTCATTACGAATACGAAGAACAAGTATATATATATATATATATATATATATCTAGTGAGGAAGAATCTTAAAATAAATAGACATATTTTTATACGTATTTAACTGTAAAAACAAATAAGGAAATGTATTACATAACTCAAGAGTGTAAAAGTAAACATTGTCAGAAACTATTTACAACTCTCTCATGTTTAATATGTAATATAAAACAACATATCAATCAATATTCTAAGTTCCTACTCTATCATATGTCTGATATGCTATAACGTGGCATATTTCATATCTGACATGTGTACATTATGATTTGATTAATTTTTTGTACCTGGGGGTATATGAGGTTAAGGAACATAGCATACAATTTTCTAAGTTGATGTTTGAAATACGGTTACGGTACTCATTTTTCATAAATACCATTGACGAGAAAGCTGCCTCACAGATATAGGTGGTTCCAAATTGTACCAGAACTTTGATAGCTCGATTTTTAACAGTCGAATGTCTCTCTGGTAAAGTAATCCAGAACTTTTCTACGTCATCATAGATATCAAAATTCACCCTTGCCTCATTGTCAGCCTGTAATTCTGCTATTTCTAGTGCAAAAGAGCCACACTGTTTTGCATCTGTCTTCAACGGAAACTGAACAAAATCATACCACTCAGTAAGCAACTCAGGGAATCTATCATGGAAAGTTGCTGCCAGTTTCTGCAAATATTCCAGTAAATCCTGTTTCTCCTCAGTGAGGTCCAGTGTTTCATCAAAGTCCAAATCCATCGTAGCTGTAAATTCCAAGTAGTGAGGGAAAAGACAGAAACTGTCAGCTTCAGCTTGTTCTCTAAGTATCTGCAACTTGCTGACAAAAGCCTTTATAGCAGACTGGAGATCAAACACCCATTTACCTTTCCCCTGAAGTTCAGTATTAAGCTTATTAACATGCTCAAATATGTCTGTAAGAAGTGCAAGACGAGCAAGGAAGTGGGGGTCATGGAAATAATGAGCATTCTTATGACCCTGATCTTGTAGGAATGATGCCAGTTCACTGCGAAGAAGGAAAACTCTTTTCAGGGTTTTCCCCCAAGAAAGCCATCTGACAGCAGTATGCATTAGCAGTGTCTGATGTTCACTATTTTCAGCAATGCACAACTGCTTGAACATGCAGGAATTCAGATCTCTCGCCTTGACGTGGTTGACAGTTGTAATGACTACTTGCATCACGTCAGAGAAGCTCAGAGACATGTCTTTTGATGACAAGCTCTGTCGATGGATGATGCAGTGATTTATTTTGATGTGAGGATGCACTCTTGATAGTATTCCACGCAATCCTATATTCTTTACCATCATTGATGGGGCATCATCCATGCTACATTCGCATACTTTACTCCAGTTCAAGTTGTTTTCTGTGAAGAACTTGTTTATAGCATTAAAAATATCTTCGCCTCTTGTGGTGGTTTCAAGTGAAATGCACGCAAGCAGCTCTTCAGCTACCACGAATTCCTTGAGAAACCTACCGAAGGCCAGAAGCTGGGGCTGTGATGTGATATCCGTTGACTCATCCACTGCCAATGCTGTCCATGGGGAATTTCTGAAGTCTTCTAAAATTTGCTCCTTCAGGTCCACTGCAATACACTGGATGCGTCGTGTCATTGTGTTATTGCTCAAAGTAACATCATCAGCAGCTTGACTAATTTTCTTGGCAAATGGTTCTTCAAATAGTTCACTAAAAATTCTTAACGACGGTTTTATAACCATTTCACCCTCCACGAATGGACATTTTTCCCGAGCAATGAGGAAAGCCGTCTTGTATGAGAAGATTTCCATCTTCTCTTTCTGAGTAAGAGCTTTGGTAAGAACAGACTGAGATTTTGTCAAATGGTTGTAACGCTGTTGAAAAATTCGTCTTCGAGCCTCTTCTGGCAGTAAAGCAATGTTGGCATGAGTATCCAAGTGTGTCTGAAGCTTATTTGGTTTCAAGGATTCGGCAGTGATTTCCTTCGAACACAACACAAATCCCTCTACCAGCGACGTCAGCTATTCCATATTTGTCCAGAAATGATGAATTGACCGAGTGTTTTCTCTTGTTGGGTGGCTCTGATGACTTTTGCAAAAACTTGTCCATTACGCCTGTAATATAAAGATACATATTAAACACAGAATTACTAAACAATTATCCACATGCTTTAAGAAAACTCAAAATTATAAGACTGTTCACGACAATAAAACAAATAAAACATTGATTTTCAGTGTACTGAGAGAGAAAAAAATTACAAATCAGTAATAAAATTGTAAAGCATCAGTTATAAATACATTGTAAGATCACTGAATTATAAAAGAGTCACAAAACATCAGTTATAAATATGTTGTAAAGAACACAGAATTATTAAACATAGTCAGAAAACATCAGTTATAATGTTATATCAAGTTGTAAGCACACAGAATTATTAAACATAGTCACAATTTCACAAAACATCAGTTATCAACATGTTGTAAACACACAGAATTATTAAACATAGTCACAAAACATCAGTTATCAAGATGTTGTAAGCACACAAAATTATTAAACATAGTCAGAAAACATCAGTTATCAACATGTTGTAAGCACACAGAATTATTAAACATAGTCACAAAATCACAAAACATTAATAATCCAAACACATACAGAATTACAATTGCATACCAATAAAATTATTAAACAAAACCACCAACCATTAATTATTATAAGTGCGTTCTAAGAGCACACAAAATTCCAATCCAATGATTAAATTGCACGATAATATAATAATTAGAATCACAAACCAATAATTAACATTTAGTAGTGCATGATAAAACACAAGATCATAATATGTGGTAGCACAGATTGCAATAGAAAGCAGTAATTATGAATTTGAAATAATGATAATTTTAATAAAAATAGTTGGAAGCAGATATCATTATCGAATTATAAAACACAAAATTTGAATGCCGTAATTATAATTGTATGGCAATAAATCTAACACTCAGAATGCAATTGTAATTGTGTGCAAATAAAACCCACATACGTAGCACCAATTACTACTGGATAGTGTTGGAAATATAAATACCTGATATTGTCGTCAGTATCGATGACAACTGGATGTCCTCTTTGGTCGATGATCAGGAGTAAAATGAGTTGATCAGTGCAGCTGAACCTTCAGTGTGGGACTGTGGGTTGTCAGTGACGTGTGGCTGAGTCTTGGGTCAGAAAAGGCTTAACACTAGGTACCTGATGTTAATCCGGTGACCTAACCCGACCTCACATGCCTCTCCCACTTTACTGACCGCAGAAAAAATGACCGCGCTAGTCCCCTGACCTGACTGGATATATAATGCCAGACAGATGTTTTCTCATGACACCTGGCCTATTTACAATGGCTGTGACCCTTGCAAAGACACTTGCGACCCCATCGACCCTTTGTGATGAGGCTTGCGACCCCGGGTTTGGGAACCACTGATTTAGACTGTGCTGCCAGTAATTTCTATCTGGCTCTCTCTGAATCGAGCAAAAATAAAAAAGTTACCTATATTTTTCAAGAACTGTTATCCAAGTTTTACTCAATAAAATAAATTATTTGTACTTGTGTGTTGTCTTAACTTCAGACAATAAAGTAAGGAAGGAAATTTGGTACACTGTGAATGTGAAACATCTCTTAGTGTAAACTCTGAAGATACCAAACCATCCTCACAGTTGGAACTTGATTAGTTTCTTCCACTATTGTGTTTCACTTGAAAACATGGAAAAGAATATAAGTTTAAATAACTCACTATGAAATATATTTATGGTGTACCAATTAATTGGCATTGGCAGAATCAGCCATTTTGGGGGCATTGGCCAAATTTAGCCAATTCTCTTACTGATTCTTTGAAGTTTTAAAATTTTAATTACAAAAAATCTATATTTATGGAAAATTGAACATCAAAAAAAAAAACTATTTATGGTAATTTATACTTGTTTCAGAGTGTAATTATATAAAAATATTTACATTCACAAAAAAGGCAAAGTTTAATAAGGTGCCCATAAATTTAAATTTTACATTATATATTATTAAACCATCTTATGTTGACTTTATTTTATGTATTTTAATAATTTTATAAACCCAAATTGTAGATCTTTTTTTATTATTCAAATTGTCCACTGGGGACTTGACATTTTAATGAAAATTTTGTTTACATTGTTGAAGAAAGAAAATACCTTCAACATAAGGAAAAACAATTACTTTAACCCTTTAAGGATGAGTACACAGCAGACATGGGGTCAATTACTAGGTTTCTATTACTGTTACTTTTGTATGTGGGGTACTTCACTCATTTGAAAATGATCTTTGTCTATTTAAATGCAATTAGAAGCAGTGTGTTAACAAACAAATGAACACTTTATTTCAGACTCAACAAGTACAAACATTATACAAGCGGTCCATAGAAGATTAAGAGATAGTTGTCTGGAGCATTGATTAACTAGGCCAGTGAATCACTGTGTATAATGAACATACAAATATAATGATCCAATCATGAGGTGGTGTGCCAACTATCACTAACGTAAAAGTTATTATCTTCACAGAAGGCTTTTAAGTGGTTGCTAAACAAAGAATTACACAGGCCTGTGAATGAGAACATTGTAAGAGTTGTTTTCTTACTAATAACAGATTTTATATAATTCAAATACGCTGATTTTGAATAAGGTGTCCATTTTTTCTATCATGTAAGGATTTTCTGCAAACTGGAAGGGAAAAAAACGACAAAAATAAATAAAGAAATATTTATTTTAATTTACATTAGGTACGGTACCTATTTTGCTTTGTTATACAAATGCAAACAACTTTAAAAAGAAAGGAGACTATTAATGTCAATTACATATTTATTTTTATTTGTCCTGAATTTTCTTGAGATCTATGCCTTTTCTTTTATGTAATAATTCTGGAGTATCCAGTTTCAAATCCAGCAGTAATCAACCATCATGCTCATGTCCCACCTGTCCTGATATATATCCTCCATTCCTTTGATGTCTTGGTAAAACCGAGCATTTATAAGCACTTATCTTATAGGCAGTAGTTTTTAATAAAATTTTAATGAAAATTACTTACATACGTAATATGAAAATGACATTTTGTGAAAAATCTGTACATGATGGCAAAAAATGAATGTTATTTTCGGAATCAGTGTGCAAAAATTACTATACAAGTGATAAAATATTTTGGACAACAAAGCCATCACAGGCTTGTGTTATCATTAAGCACATTAGTATTAAAGTTACCAATAATAGCTACACAAGTTACCAATAATAGCTACACATGTCATATCCAACTCGTCAATAATACCGTTGACCTGCCCCAATTGAACAAGGTAATCTTCTTTATCAACTGCCTCAAAAGGCATATAGATACATAGAATTACAAATTTTTTATTATCTACACAAATTTCTATTCTGGTTAGCCAATTCAAACTAAGTTTTAATTCACTAATATATTTCCCATACCCCAACCTCCATAGAATAGCTACCCCACCAGGTGGGTGGCCTGCAAGGAGACCATTTTGTTTATTTCTAGTGGCCTCCCCTATCCCACGAAAGTTACTGGACAGGCTATTCAAGTCCTTTAAGTCCTGTTTCCTGCAGACAGAGAATATCAGCATCCTCTAACAGCTTATCAATTATGATCCACCTGCATTTGCTGTCATTGCCTAAGCTTAGGCCTCTACAGTTATGAGAGATTACCTTGAATGTTGCAATTAGGGAGATACAGGAGTTCTGCCAGCCATCTCTACATGTTGAATTCCACTTAACCAGGCACAGCAGTTACAGCATTAGACCCAGCTGGATTTTCCACTGCAGTACAACGCATGATGTCCCCATAATTACCCTCTCCAGCACTTGTGAGAGGGGCTGCAGGTGTTTTTCTTCCCTTATAGAACTGCCATACTGCTGGATCCATAAATACCCCTGGATCATTGCAGACTGCTGTAACTTAAAGGAACTGTATGTAGTCCATCTGGAGTTGATTTTCCTACATGTAACATGAAGGTTCACTTTATCTTCCACAAATGCCTGCAGCTCCTTGGCTGTAAGATCAGATTGACATCTCAAGACAAAAATGCTTGCAGTCTTCGTTGGTATAGTCATCATACAATCTGTTTTGGTAGCTGCTATGATACCCAGCCATTCTCTGCCAGCCTTTGCCACAGGCTGACTCCCTCTAGCCAGTGCATGAGTGGGACCCAGACCCCCTTGAGGGACCACCACCATTAGCTACTGCAGTGGTTGCAGTTCTCATAGGAGTCACTCGCTTCTGGCCCCTCCTTACCACCATTGTCCAAGATGCTTCCTCATCATGACCCCTGACTGCATTCCCAGCATCCTGATTCACCAAGGCCTCCTTGGGAGGTACCCTGTGTGAGATGGTATTGAGCTGGTGATGTAGCAGTGTCTGGATTCAGGGATCCAGGATGAGCCAAATAAATATTTGTTTCAACTAAATCATTACAATTTCAGAGACTAGGTCTTGATAAATTTTACAGTGGTACCTCTCTTAATGAATGTAATCCATTCCATTGAATGACTCGTTAAGAGGAAATTTCGTTATGAGATGCATTAGTTTAATGAGTTTTTCATTAATTGGTTCCAGAGACCCAAGAAAATTATATATATACTGTATAAATTATATTAAATGAAAACACAAAATATAATACAATAATGCAATAATAATAATATAAAAAAATGTAATTTATTTACCTTAGGCTGGATGATGATGGGCTTAAGGTGACTGGAGAAGGTGGTGGTGAGGAGGAGGAGGGTTAGAATGGGTGCTCATTGAGCGCTTGTTATGAGGGTCTGCACTTGTTATGTGGAGTATTATGGTCAAATGGGAGTCTTCTCGTTAAGAGAAAATTCGTTATTAGGGTTACTCATTAAGAGAGGTACCACTGTACTTTATTAAAGGAAACATTTGCCACAATATTAGTTTACATACATGTTTATTTTAGTTTAGAGTAGATTTAGTTAATTTTTCAGTTCTTTGTTCACACAATATGTCCATTGCCACTAATAGAAAAGTAATGGACTATTATCTATTACTTTGCCTTCTATTACTATTACAGCCAAAAAATTATGATCTATTACGATTACTTGAAAAATCCTGTAATAGTCTATTACTATTACCCCATGTCTGATGCACAGCATATGCGACCACCTTTGTTACCAGAATGTAGAGGTTTTATTGTTATTCAAAACTAAATATTTTAGTAACTAGTCACTGAAATGATACACATTTTGGGTTCCTTTCCTGACAACTAAATGACATCTATATATAAACATGTAGAAACATTTATAGAAATGAGGCATTGTAGTATAATTTATATTATTATTTCTGGTGGACATTAAGGTACCATCTGTCCTTAAAGGGTTAAATACTGAAATTCTATTTATGAAACTTAAAATAAAATTATTTTATTTTACTGAGTAATGAAACTATTTAACATCATTTTAGCTATGGTATATGAGTAACAAATTCTGGTACTATATGGAGCGAACTAAGGAAAAGTGTTTAAACAAATTTGAAATGTAAAAATATGAAAATTGAAAGTTTTTGCATTAGATTAATAAAATTTATGAAGGGAATTGCTTTTTTAAAATATAGACAAAGAATTGGCATTGGCTAAATTTTGGAATTGGTACATCATTATGGATGTTTGGAAGCTGGGGACTGCCTGTACTACAGTTTGTATTGTATAGATTTATTTCACTGAAGTGTGAAATATCAGTCCTTCATGAGCATTCAGAAATTTAAAATTCTATTTTTATTTTTTAGGAATCTAGCTGTAATTGAAGAAAAAAATCTAGGTGCAGCAGCATTAGTTTTGATTACATTGATTACATTTTTCTTAGAATATGGTGAACCAATGATGGCCCATAAATTAGTCTTGTCAAAGTCTAGTAGCCTTATTAACATTACATTTGGTTTTAAAAATGTAACTAGGTTGGGTTATTAATATATGATACACTTTTACCAATAAGATAATCTTATTCTTTCATTTACAGCGTGTCTTGCTATTAGTACATTTTGACATAGATGGAATTTGTGCAAGCAAAATTTTGCAATTTCTCTTTCGGACTGACCACATCTTGTATACTCTTGTTGCTGTTCAAACAAGAGAGAACCTTAAAAAAGCTTACAAAGACCATTCTGAGCAGGTAAGGAAATTTTTGTATGGTAACTTAGATAACTACTATTTTATTGAAGTTTTGAGTCTTGTTAAGAACTCTGCTAACCCACAGTGCTTCCATATTGCTTCACTCTGTCTCAACTCTCAGACATTAAAAATCACAGCCATAGATGAACCTGTAAATTTTGTAGAAAAAATTCCTTAAGATAATAGGGCGTGGTTGAGGTTTTATTGAAATTGTAGACACTTTTATCACATTAAAAACTTCTGAGGAACCTCTTCCAATAAGGGCTGAGACTAGTTTCCTTAATATCATTGTAAATTTGTAATCTAAATATCCAAATGATGAAGTAAAGATAATACCTACTCAGAATAATAACTAAAGCATTCCCCTAAGCTAATTTTCTGTTGGTTAAATAAGATGGGTAAAGCAACCATAAAGTGCATGTTTGCTAAAGACAATTTACAATTTTGTAAATAAATAGAATTAAAAATTTTCTACTATAAATAGTATTCTTTTGGGAGTTTTCTGCTTTTCTCACAAAGTTCTCTAATCTTTAAACCTCCTCCAGAAATTTTCAATGATTTTGTAATAAATGTAGCTAGTTTAACCCTCTTGGTCTGTAAGTAACCAGATTTATTTTAATGACTTCATTTAATTGAACAAGTTTTCGGTAAAAATTATACTGCTGTTTATTGAGAAATTTCTTAAAAAATAAGTGTTTGAAAATGATCCCTACTTGAGGTTAAAAACCCTCATAATCCTCTAAGGCGTGGTTCCTAAAGTGGGGTCTGCCATGAGTTAGGTAGTAATTCTTCCCCTTAAAAAATAGGTGGTGTGATGTAGCTGCTCATTTATTTTAACTAGAAAAATAGTACTGTAATAGTAAACAAAATTGATAAATTAATTGCTCATTCATCATTTGTTCTACATACTGATAATAGTGAGTAAAGATTTTGCATAATTATTACAGAAATCATACTACTGTTATTATTATTAAGTGGTAATTTTAATAATGAAATTTAAGTATAAAAAATTAACAGTCTATAAAATTCATTCATATGCCAAAGGGGTCCTTGGAATAAAGAGGTTTGAGAACCATTTCTCTAAGGTTTTAAAACCCCTCAGTTCCTCTGTTGTGGGAACCCCAACACCATTTTCATACCAGAAATTGCTAAAGTAATTTTGTTTCAGATAAAGGATATTATTTTGGTAAATTGTGGTGGATGTATAGATGTGGTGGAATTTCTTCAACCAGCGGATGATGTTAGGTTTTATATAGCAGACAACCATCGACCTCTTGATGTTTGCAACATCTATAATGAAGGACAGGTTTGATTTCTTTTTTAATTTAATTGTAATTTAATAGGTACCATCAATTTAGGGTGTGACAGTTGCCCCAACTTTGTCCTACAATGCTGTTCAAAATTTTGGTGTTGCATATTGACATAAAAAATACCCACGTGCAATTTTTTGAAGATTCATGCATATTTGAGTGAGCACCAGCAATTTGAAAAGTAGCGATTTTGCTTATACGGCATATGCGCCTATATATGAGATTACACAACCATCATAAGGGATATTAACACAAATTATTTGCCTGTCTTAATTAAAAGCTGTTATCACTAACACAAAAAAGTTAATCATTCTTATTCTCTCATGGTACATTAAAGGGTTTTATCATATATTCACAAGGTATTATTTCTCTAGAGCAAGAAACCATGATTTCTGTTCGGAAACAGATGATCATTTGCGCTGATTAGGAACGCGGAGTCTGTCATTTTCAACTACTTGAAGGACTTCTTGAAAGCGCTCCTCATCCCTGGCAACATTAAGAAAGTCATGGCAAAGTTTTACACCACACTCTGCAGCCTCATTGACGACCTGAAGCTTGTCCACAACCCGTTTCATGTTCAGGTAGTCGTCATGATCCACCCATTCACTGGCTGGACTGTGGAGAAACTGATAGGACATGCCTAAAATGATGAAGAACTGGCTTGAGTCAGGCCCAATTAGGTCCACCAGGGCAGTGCCACTTTCTGGGACAGGGGGAAGATATGGCTTTCCATAGCCCCCATGATTGAGCCCCACTCTCTTAGTAACTTCAGTGCCTTCATGGCAAAGAAGGGCCTTCCTCATCTCCTCTTTTGTCCTTTCTTGTACTTGGGACGAGAACAAAGCCAGTGGGGCCAACTCCTCAGTTAGGTACCAAGTGTGTCTACCGAGTGCCACACGTGCTTTGTCAACTATTGTGGCGTCATATGGGCAAATTCAGCCAAGGTTTCGACCAAATTCAAGTCATTCAGTGGCGCACTTGCTGGAACGGGGCAAACAATCCACCATGGGACATAAACAGCGACTGTGAACACAGCAAACCGTTCTAACTTGCTGATTTGACTTTGTCACAACCTCGGCTTTGGGAAACTGCTCTTTGATCTGGCCTGACAAAAGAACAATCTTGAGGGTATAGAGCAGTTTAGCCATCCACCTTGCTTTGTGAAGTGCGCCGGGGTAGACCATTGTGAAGTTCACTGGCTCGGATCCTTTAGTTACAAGCAGCAGACAAAGCTCTACCAGCTCCTTGTAGTCGCCACGTGTAAATGGTTGGGCTAGAGATTCATGGAAGAAGTCAGCCATCTCCTGCTGGCGCTCCTCAAACACTCCAGGCATTGCGGGGTAGTAGTATTTCTTTTTTCATTGTACGCCAGTTGAGAGAAATGGTTCTTGAACCTAGAAATGCAATTATTGGGATTATTGTATTTCGTACTAATCTATAATATTGTTTTAGGGGTATTAAGATTGATATGATCGATCATTTGCTTGGTGTTAGTATATCTTATAAGTCTAATAAAAGAAATTCCACTAAATTTGTTCATTAGATAATAATATTCCTTGTTATTTTGTAAAGCTTATGACTCACCTCTGGAAAACCATTATGTTTGGACTTGAAGAGCCCTCCACTTTCAAGCAATCCCAGCAAACACCTAGGATGACTTCGCCCACATGCCTGCGACAGGCGCACCAGAATACGGCACGCTCTAATTCCTTTTGGAGGGAGACGCAAGCAGCTGTTTTTTGTCCTGAAAAAAAAATGTAATTGTAGTTTAAGGCCACCATTTCAGGCACGTGCTTTTTGCAGATTTCTGTTAAATCATTCACTGTATTTTGGTATTAATGTCGTGATAAATTCACGCTGATGTTTGAAATAGGTTTACCTGTATTGGATGAAGTTGTGTCAAAAACCATACCAACGACATTCTGTTCACACTCCCAATCGACCAGAAGTTGTTTGGTTGCTGTTGATATCAAGTCTCCTTGAACCAGGCCAGCTTTTTGAGTCAAATGCGGAAAGGTGGGACTCCAAGAAGCTTTGTGCCATTGACACCAGACACAAGAATGGGCAGGCGGTCATCAGTGCCTTTGGAATCCAGCGTGTCCATAAGTTTACCATCCCAGTGCACCAGTACTTTGTCTGATGGTTGCCATTCATCCATGATTTTTAAACTTATTTCTGACACGATGGAAGCTCGGTATCGGTGGGCCGTCCTTGCTTTTAGACTCAGCTTTGATGTATCTCCACCACATGCAGATACAAAGGAGTACACAATTGCACTCAGCTGGGTCGGCGAGATGTTGTTTCGAACACTGCATGAAACAAGTTCTGCCGACTTCAGAATATCATGGGGCACAAAAATTGAAACTCCCTCTTTCACTGTTCTCCGATGTTTTCTCTTTGGTTCAGCAGTGCTGGCCTCATCAATGTCATCGTCCTCATCAGAGCTAATAGGTGAATCAATATCAGCATGATCACATTGCTCTCTCTCTCGTCGCTTCTCTTCTCGCATCTGCCTTTTCTGTCGCTTCTGAACCTTTTCTGTGAGTACTTTGTTTACCCCAGAGTAGGTAGCTACTCTGTCACTTAGCATGCTTTTCATAAAGAGTATGTCAGTATCGATGGCATCTTGTTCGGCCTGAGTTTTCCCCTTTTTCGCAGCCGCCATGTCTTTCAACACTGTGTTCTTATAAAATTTCATCGTCAGGCTCAATTCTGATTTAAACTTCATAATTCCAGGATCATCAGCCCGTCTTCTATCCTCATTCTTTTTCATAAGCATCATGTAGTCTTTGTCATAGTAAGTTTTAATCACACGGCCAATATGTTCCTGCCTGTAATGGTCGGGACATTCGCCTTCTGGTAATGCAAAAGCACATTGTCAATGGTGGCAGATAAAGCCTGGTCCCAATGCATATCCCGAAGGTTTGCTAACAGACATAGTAAGACCTGCCTATTAGTTGGCAGTTTGCAGCCCTTTATTTCCTTTTCTTCTTCTCGGGGTACTGTGCCCAATAACATTCTGACATACTCATCATCTTGCCGTGTATCCATGATTAAATTCTCTATTCACAACATCAAATCACTGTCAAGGGAAAAGAAAAGAGCATCATTAAAATTAAATGCAATAAAATAATACGTGGAAAATTTGTGGGTCAGCGTTCCAGACCCGGAAATGAAAATCTGATAAAATGTGCTATTTTCACACTTATTTATGAAGTTCATAAGCTGAAATAGCAATACTTGCTGGTACAACGGTGCTAGCTCAAACATGCACTGATCTCCAAGAAAATTTACAGGGGTGTTTCCTAGATAAATACACAACACAAACTTTGAACAGCATTGTAGGACCATTTTTTGATTTTTGGAGGGCAATGGTCACACCCCTAACCATCATAGCCTATGGTAACAAAGAGGTTTTTCAGAGCTCTTACCCTTATCATATGGTAAATTTGTTTTATGTTGTCATATATATATAAAGGATAAAGGAACTGACAGTGAGTGACATTTCATTAACTTTTAACTCACTGGGTTGTCAGCAAACATGCCTCTTCAGCCAGTCATTTACTTCTAGAAGAAAAATCTGAATCATTTTGGCTACCTGAATGTGCTGGTGGGTTTAAAATTTTGTCCAGAAATTTGCCCCCTTCTCAAAATATATTAGAATCCTTGGATTACTGAGCTAAATGAGGAAAGGAAAGCTAAGAAAAAGTTTGTCTGAATTTTCTTAAAAGTATTGTTCTTTTAATTACAGGTAAAAATTATTTCTAAACTTGGGGATGAAGAAGAAATTCCTGCCTTTGATGACATATTTAAGGAAGATGAGGTAGGTTACGCGTGACAATTTCATACCAGTAATGTACCATGGTCAAAGTGAGGTTAGAGGGCTGGTCTTTGCTGTTTTAAAATTTTAACTCCAGCTAGAAGTGGGAGGTTCTGGTTGGAGTTTGCTCATAATCAAGTTTGAAGAGTTTGTCTGAGCTTCGGGATGTTTTGTTGAGGGAAACCCTCTCTGAATTTATTTACAGGTTCAAATTACATATTCGTGCAAAGCTGTAGTCCTGTAGCTAATGTTTTAATAAATTATGCAGACTACTGAGACGAAGTAGAACTATTATGCTTAACTGGGATCAGCCATGATTTACTGAATTTGACCTAAACTATTTTTTGTAGGTGTAGTTAAAACATAGTTGCCATTAGTTGGCCTTCCTACCCAATATTAACTTTAAATTTTATCTTTTAGCCTAAATAATGTAAATATATTTGTAACTATTAACTAATACTACTACTGTTTATTTTGATAAAATAATCTTTAATTGCTCTATAACTAAATTCTAAAATCGATAAAGAATACCTTCAAATGTATGGGAATATTTTAAAATTCACTTTGATGATGCCAACAAAGCTACATATTTGCCTCCTTTGTCCTCAAGATAGGACAATAATTTAAGAGGCAGTAGCAAGGAATCTTCCAAGTATTACAGTACAACACCATTATTTGGACATCTTTAGTGTAAACACAGGACTATATACGAATCTATAAAAAAGAAAACTGGAGAATCTGTAAGTAAGAAAATACAGATAATAAAAATTCAAGACGCTGAAGGTGAACCCTCAACAAGCTCATCAGGGGCTTCAGCTGAAGTTAAGAAGGCAAAATATATTCAACAAACACTATCGACTGAAAAAAAAAAAAAGATAAATGGAATACAGCAATTTAATACAAGGTAGGAGAAATGATTGCGATTGATTATTTATCAACATTTTACTTTGGTTGAAGATATTTATTTCATAAAATTAATATGTAGCTCCTCAATATTATAATCCATCTGGAACTAGGTGGAACTCTACGTACTATATATTGCAGAGATTACTTGAACAGAAGTAATAAGGCATCATTTATTTCAATGCAAATCAATGGAATTTAATTGAAAATATTACAAGACTGTTTCAGCCATTTGAAGAGTTAACCAAAGAAGTGAGCAGTGATGATGCAACCTACTATTGTTATACCATCAGTGAAACCATTAACTAAATATTTGACAAAATTTTGGAAAGACTTCGAAGTTCAAACTATGAAGAAAGAATTTTTAAATTCGGTCACAGACTGATTTAGTACAATCACTGATAAAAAGTAGCTACTATGTTTTAGCAACTGCTTTAAATTTGCATTATAATTTAATCCCATTTAATTAAATACATTATAATAAAATAGAGTTTTGGATAGAGCAAGAAGTTAGATCAAATCTACAATTGGAAGAATCTGTCTTATGCAGTTCAGACTGAAAAGACATTATTTAAAATGATCCTTCTCCTAATGTAGAGCTTCAAAAAGAAATCCATATTACTTTCTGGGAGTATTTTGGTGAAGTACTCAAAACTAAGGAGTTAGTACCTACATCTTGAGAAGATTAAAGTGGATTGTAGGAGGCATCACCTTTTTCAAGAAGGAGCAACGGCAGCAGCAGCAGCAGCAGTAGTTCTCAAAGAAGAAAATATCAAATTGAAAACAAAACTGAAGTTAATAATTATTTAACCTCTAATTATATGAAGTTCATGTACACATCATCCCTTTTGTTGTGAATGCAAATAAGAATAAATTTCAGACACCCCAATTCCCAATACTTGCAACAACAAAACAACCTGAAGCTATAATACGTGCTAAGTTCGTGTGATTGAAAAGGTTTTGAGTTATTGCAAAGGGTGAAAATACGATAATGTATGAGTTTAAATATACTGGGTGATTACAAGTGTTCTTCCCGATTTTAAACATTTGTTATGAAAAAACTAACAAAGCTACAGCAAAAAGCAAGATATGCAAATAAAGAAGAACTCAAAAAGTTTTATTTACAAGCTCTTGAAGTTCAATGAGCTCCTTTTGTGGTTCTGCAGACATCAAAACGATATTCTGTTTCCCTCCATACATTTTGTAGCATATCATACTGAACTTATCTAACAGCCTCACATATCCTTTCCCTCAAATGTTGCAAAGTTGTTGCCATTGGTGGAACAAAAACTTCATTTTTGACAGCCCCAGAGGAGGAAGTTAAGGGGGGTTAGGTCGGGCGAACGAGCCGGCCAAGGAATGGGCCCCCTCACGTCCGATCCAACGATCAGGTATTGCTCATTCAGGACTTGTAACCACAAAAGGAGCTCGTATTGAAATTCAATAGCTTTTAAATAAAACTCGAGTTCTTTATTTGTATATCTTGCTTTTCGCTGTAGCTTTGTTAGTTTTTTCATAATAAATGTTTGAAATAGGGAAGATCATTTGTAATCACCCTGTATTTCCTAAGCTTGACTGAAAGGAAAGGACCTGCACAAGTTATAAATGCAATGCCATACTTCATTTTATTTTTTATTTTTTTTAAATTCCCAAACCCCTCTCCACCGCAGTGAGGTCGCGTCAGAAACAGGCAAGAAGCGCCTTAATCGCTCACATTCACTTCATCAGCTATCGTGACAATAATGTACCTGCCTCAGGGCAACATTATTCACAGCCCAGCCCCGCAGACTACTACACGGTTTACCCAGACCACTTCATACACCCTGAGGCGGCACATTGCCAGCCCGTCGCCCCCATATACCACATGGCTCCACTTTTTTCTATCCAACGCGCGTATTTCATCCTCCCAGACGTCCAGGACCCGCTGACCTAAAGCTTCCTTTACCCCATCCTTCCATATCCTCCGTCTACCCTCCCCCCTCCGACACGTAAATCCCTTTTACCATCCTCTCCATATGCCCAAACCATTTTAACACACCTTCATCTGCTCTCTCCATTATTAAGAAGTAATATAATTACAAATATGAATACAGTTAAATGCTCGTGAGAGAGAGCTAATGTACAACGTATTTTTGGCCCTGATGAGGTGAGCGCTTTGTACACTAGAATCTCTCAAGGAATGCATTTGAAATGAGTAATTTTGAGTCTGTATCCTAGTTGGTTTCAGACACATTCATGAAATGTGTAAACTGAGAAGAAACAAGAAAGCTACAGTGCTGGAATTTTCACGTAGGCATCATGGTTAGCGATGCAAAAATATGAGACACCCGTTTCAGTCCACAGTCTTGTAAAACAATTAGGGAAAAACCTTGATTTAATTTTCTTTGTCCAAATTATTTGGCGCTTGTCCATTTCATCATCCCTATTTGGTGAAATTAAAGTATGGTATTTTTCACTGTCATAAGTAAACAATGTGTGTTTACATCTTGATCACGCTTTTAAGTCGGAGTATATACCAGAAAGGGATTATGACTTGATTTCAAGAGTCATTTAACTTACCAGATAGTGAACATAAAAAGGAAGAGGAATGAGATGTGATCTGTTGTTTGGGTGAAGTTAAGAGATTTCTATATTTTTGGTGTATTTTCATGAGAACAAATGAGAAGGGTCATTTAAATCAAATTTAAATTTATCGCACTATATATTACCGTAATTAACTTGTCTTTTATTAATATTAAAGAATTAATGTTGCGAAGTATAGTAGGGAATTTGCCTATCGTTTCTAATTTCTTCCTAACACCTAATGGACGTAGGTTGAAGATGAAGAAACGGATGAAGAGGGAGAGAAACGCCCAAGGTTCGACGAAGAAGTTTTGGAGAAACGCAGAGTACGACGTTTGTGGGAGCAGAGGAGGCAAAAATTGCTCTTCGATTACACTCAGTTTTCCTATTTCAGCAGCTCGGTAAGGATGAATTTAATGCTATTATGCTTTTTTACTACAGTAATGTACATCATGATGGTACTGTCTTCATTTAAGTGTGTTTATAATTGTGGCGTTCTTCCTCCTTAGAGAGGGGTTTATTTGTTTTAAAAAAACACTGACAATTAATAAATTAATTATGATCCACGATGTCAAAACTTGAGGATGGTTTTTATGATTTATTTTATTTATTTATTTATTTTTTTTTTGTGACAAGCCAAATTAGTTACTTTTTTGAAAAGATCATAAAATTCACAGTTAACTTTGGTGTAAGGATTATAATACAATTATCATTCCCCTGTCATGGTATCTTCCAACAGGACACCAAGCGCACTCCTTTAACTTCGTAAAATATTTTTTCAAGAATTGAAATAGGATGAGACTCCATAGACTTTTTACAAAGGTCTGGGCTTTCATTAGAAACGTTGGTTTCTTTTTATCTGATGAAAATAATTTGCCCACTTAACAATCTATGTAATAAACTTGTCATTGCCTCGTGCTAAGAATTTCTTACGAATTCTTAAGCTTCTAACCAGCAGTTCGAAATGTTAACTGCTTTTAACTCATTTTGTTTCTCTTTCCAGACTGCCATTTTGTTCTACGAATTAGCTTGGAAGCTTTCGAAAGATTCGAATGAACTTTTATGGTAACTATAAAGCTTTCAGTCCGTAATTAAAATTTCTTATATGCGCTATAGATTTTTCTTTTTACGCAAGTTCGAATGAGTAAAACAATTAGGGAGCTTCAAAACAATAAGACATTTATAGCTTTAAGTTCTGCGTCAATGACCTCGATGTTGCGACGCTAGAGGTATTATCACAGTCAGTCAGTTCAAAATAAGTTTGCTTCAGGTCTGATGAATTACTGACTTATTGCCTACTACTGATATTGGAATAAAGTCAAATGAAACTAATTAAAGATTTCATAAGAGGCAGGGCTGTGGAGTCGGTGATAAAATTTGCCGATTCCAACTCCGACTCCAAAAAATTTAACATTCCGACTCCGATGGAATGTTAAGGCCAAATTGATTACGATTAGCTTTATTAGGCCAATGGAGATTCATAAACAAGGCATTTCGTCACCACCACATGACTCATCAGGTTACTTAGTGGCTATAACTATGCCTTAATGCCTCTTTTTCTCTTTATTCAAAAATTACAATAAATCCCAAAATACAAACTGATTGAAGCTTAAACAAAATAAGATTATTATTGGTTTAGCAAATTAATAAGATGTTTTTGTATTATTATAAACATCCGTAACAAAATGTACTAACCTAAACTAAATTTGTTCTTAAAAAAAGGATCGCTTCCATTAAATCTTCTTTCAGTGATGCTTATCAAAATTATCAAATTGAAATCTAAAAACCTGAAAAAAGATTTAGGGTTGCTAGTACAAATTTTTAAATTTCCTTATTATTAATTATGTTAATTAATTAATTATAATCCTTATTAATTATAAGCAACTATATTTATATATTATTTATATTTATATATTATACAGGGTGTACATAGTCAGGATCTATTTTTGTGAAATAATTATTTTTTTCTATTTTTCTTTTCAGAAGCCCTTAGAATGAATACAGAAGAGCGTGTGGCAATAGTAATTTGGCGAATCGCGGGAAAGAAATACAATGATATCAGAGAGAAGTTTAGAAGGAGATTTCATAAGCCGGGGCCAATAGACAAGACAATACGAAAATTGGTGAACAAATTTAAACGAACGGGATCTGTAAATGATGAAGCAAGATCAGGACGACCGTGAATGCAGTACGCGGAATTATCACTGAGGAGCCACGTACGTCCGTTCGTGCTGCATCACACAGACTCGGCCTCCCGACGTAATCTGTGCACAAAATTCTGAAAGTTAATTTGCGGAAGAAAAGCTATCATTTGCGGGTTTTACATGATTTACATGAGGAAGATTTCCCTCGACGAAGTGCTGTGTGTGCTGATCTCGTAGAACAAATCTGGAGTGATAATTTAATGGACAACATTCTCTTTAGTGATGAAGCCACTTTCCATACGTGTGGAAAAGTAAATCGCCATAACTGTCGAATTTGGGCAGATGAAAGACCGAATGATTTCGTCCAAAATTGGGAGAGAGACTCGCCTAAAGCTAATGTCTGGATGGGTTTAACAAAATCTAAGGTTTATGGTCCTTTTTTCTTTGCTGAAGCTACAGTTACGGGGCTTATTTATCTGGACATGTTGCAGCAATTCCTTGAACCTCAGCTGATTGGGGATAGGATTGTTAGTACCGTCGTCTATCAACATGATGGTGCTCCTTGTCACTATGCCAAAATTGTTCAGGATTATCTAAATGGACGTTTTCCAAATCGCTGGAGCGGACGCCGAAGCAACAGACCTTGGCCAGCGAGATCACCAGATTTAACCCCTTTAGATTTCTTTGCATGGGGCTTTATCAAATCGCACGTCTATCGGACGAAGATACGAGTCTTGAAAACTTACGTACACGTATACGAACTGCTGCAGATAACATAACCCCGCAAATGCTCCAGAATGTGTTTAGAAATGCTGCGGAACGATTTGAGCTGTGCAGGGATACTGATGGGCGTCACGTCGAATCCTACTCTTAATTATTTAATAAATGTTACCACTTTATCATTTTATGATTGAATTCCATATAATTTCCAAGTGCTTCACAAAAATAGGTCCTGACTTTATGTACACCCTGTATATTATTTATATTTATATATTATTTATATATTATATATTATATTATATATTAAAACACTAGGTTAAATCTATTTTATTCATAAAATTGAGCTAGGCCTAGCCCTAGGCTGCTATGGTTATAATTGAAGGATTTGCACCGACTCCGACTCCATCCAACTATGCACTTCCGACTCCACAGCCCTGATAAGAGGTCAGAAGTTAGCAGGAAAGACGGAAAAGGTTAAAGGAGAAGATATTAAGTTAATTGAAAGACTAACTTATTTTCGTACAGTTCATTACAATTCTTTTAATTACAGTTCCTCGTACAGTATAACTAGTTACTTGGACTTGGTATTTTCAATGATGATACTTGTAGAACAACTGTTTCCTTCTTTTTCCAGGTGGGCAATTGCAGGACAAACGCAACTCTACATCACTGAAAGGATAGAAGAGGACCAATATTTATTGGTGACGGCTTCGCTCCAGAATCACGTATCGAGACTTAACCACAAATCTCAAGATGAGAAACCCTTGGATTCTATTAAAATATCCTTCGATAAGGAGTATCCTTTAGTTCTAAAATACTGACCCTTTACGTCTAACGAATGTAGGATTGGTTTTGTAAGCAAAAAAATTTCATTGAAAATTTAGATAAAATAATTATTTTAAAAGATGATTACAAAGAGTACCAAATAGGGGAGGAGGGGCGACAAGCTTGACTTTCGTGAAATGAGGAATCATCGCGCGGAACATTTGAAGGGTTGAATAACCGAATACTTTTAACTACTGTTTCACGGGACTGCTGTATAACTGTTTAATTAAGCACTGTTCTGTATAAGCTCGTACGTTGTAGGACATCCTGACGAAACCACACGAACCTTTCATGAAAGGTAACACTGGGTCCCCTGAGGGTGAGGTGGTACCTTATAACTGTTTAATTAAGCACTGTTCTGTATAAGCTCGTACGTTGTAGGACATCCTGACGAAACCACACGAACCTTTCATGAAAGGTAACACTGGGTCCCCTGAGGGTGAGGTGGTACCTTATGCCGATGGTGGTTCTTGTCTATATTTCTGTGCGCAGTTTATTTTAGTACGACCAGTTTCATGCTCAACTGTCGTACCTACCCAATGGAGAATAGGAAATTTGTTTTCAGATAATATATATAGGAATAGATCATTTCCCAAATTTGTTAGGCTCTATTTCTTACAGACTGTTTAATAGATTTATAATAAATATAATATAGGTTTATAATACACGTATCTGAAAACAAACGTAGTCGTTTTTAGTTATCAAGGAAGGACCCAAATGAGCAAGTTTGATATTGTCGAGATGATTACCAGATAAAGAATATTTTTACTTTACAATATAGTTAAGAAGCAAGAAAAAAGAATAGATTTCTTTTTCTCATTGTTTTATTTTGAGTTATTTTAAGACAGTAGCAAAGTTAAACAAAAAAGCATTCAACAATAACTGGACAAGACGAAAGTATTATTGGCATATTAAAAGCAATAGGAGTCGCTATTCACTCTCATCATTGATCACTTTTTAGTCGAAAGTTTAGTATTTATCGACATTTCGGAATGCTTTTTTTTTCTTTGTAATAATTACATTCGTGTAAATCATTCGTTTACCTTCGTGAATAATATACTCGGATTTTGAAGTTGATTACACGCGGCTAAAATGGGTAATTAACTTGGGTTTCCGAGCTGAAGTTCAAGTTTTACATCAGACTCGAAGGGAAGTAAAATGTTCGATGAGAAATGCAATTTTTTGTGAATTTTGTACCTTAATTTGAATACAGATTAAATCTAGCTTTGTACCGTCATTGGACTCTCGTAGAAAGCATGAAGCATTCGCCGTACCTCGCAAGTACCCTTAAGTTATGGACTTTTAAGGGAGAAAAGAAGATGTACGAGTTGTTAGCGGAGATTGGGTGAGCACTTTTAAATCTTCCTTTACATTGTTCATTGCCTCTTCAGGTTTTCATCGGGTAGCTCTAAAAATCGCTCGAAAATAACTCCGAGTAGGTCAAAGTTCCTTTCGGGCACATTTAAAAAATTGTACTTAACTTTCCCAACCAATAAAGTGTCTCTTTCAAAATGGCTTTCAAATCTCTCAAAGGAATTCATTTATACAGGGTGTCTCAGAAGTCAAGCACCATAGGCTAATATAGCTTTATCGTAAGTCTGAGTAAAACCTATGGTGCGCGACTTCTGGGACTCGTGTGTGTGATAGATATATATATATATATATATATATATATATATATATCAGGTCATCCCATAAGTAATGTTTTTTACGATAGATTAAGTTTAAACTAGTCCTACTCGGTTTAAGCATAAATTTTCCGAAGGTTATATCTAAGAGATCATCTATCGTGTTTCGCTACATACTTTACAGACTTTGACTAGTGAAGACGTGTGTTTTGCTTTGTGAACCCCTCATAAACATGGCGGTATCAGAAGAGCATATCAGGCATATAATGCTTTACGAGTTCAAAAAAGGGAATAGTGCTACTGAAGCAACGCGAAACATTCAGGAAGTTTATGGCAACGATATTCTGCATGTGAGGAAATCAAAGATGGTTTCAAAAGTTTAGGAATGATGACTGCTGTTTGACAGATGCAGCACGCTCTGGACGTCCTACTGAGTTTGATGATGACCTGCTGTTAGCCGCACTTGAAGAAGATTGTTCAACAACTGTCGAAGAATTGGCCCAGAAACTCAATTCATCCCCATCCACCATCCATCGACATTTGCAACAACTCGGGAAAGTGCCTAAGTTAGGAAAATGGGTGCCACATGAATTGTCGGTCGACAATCTGAGGGTGGGTAAACATTAGCACAGCTGTTCATTCCCGTGAACTCCAAGATCCGTTTTTGCACCGTTTGGTGACTGGTGATGAAAAGTGGATACTGTACCAGAATGTTAAGCGCCGTCGACAGTTGGTTTGTACCGGAGAACCAGCGATACCACAGCCAAAACCAAATCTTCACCCTCGGAAGGTGTTGCTTAGTGTTTGGTGGGATAAAGGTGGTGTAATACACTTTGAAACTTTATCACACAACCAAACAATCACCGCTGAAGTCTACTGTCAACAACTGGATCGATTGAACACTGCACTAAAAGAAAAGAGACCTTCTTTGGTTAATCGGAAAGGAATCGTGTTCCACCACGACAACGCACGTCCTCATACCGCTTGGATCACTTCTGCTAAAATTGAGCAGCTTGGGTGGGAAAAACTTCACATCCTCCATATTCTCCAGACCTTGCGCCTTCAGATTATCATCTCTTCAGGACTCTGCAAAACTATCTTGACGAGAAACAGTATACTTCTTTAGATGACCTGCACACCAGTCTTTGTACATTTTTCGCCTCAAAACCGCCTGAATTTTATAAACATGGCATTGAAAAGCTTGTAGGACGTTGGCAGAGTGTCATTGATTCCGATGGAAAATATATACTAGAGTAAAAAGTTTGTCGAGTTTTTTTTCGTCCTTCAAATTCCGATCTAAAAAATTACTTATGGGATGACCTGATATATATATAATATATATATATAAATATATATAATATATATATATATATATATATATATATATATATATATATATATATATATATATATATATATATATATATATATATATACAGGGCGTCCCAAAAAAATGTATACACACTTTAACAGCTGATAGCTCAATTGATGTTTCTTTCTTTCCAAGTTAAACCCATTAGAATTAATAATGGCAGTCAGACTAAGCTTTGAACAAAGGAAATTCATTCTAAAATGCTACTGGAAGTGTGAAAACGCAGTTGAAGTGCAAAGACAGTTTAGGAGGGAGTTTCAAACAGATCCACCAACGCGACTTACCATCACTCGAATTAGAGATAAGTTTGAAGCCGATGGAACTGTTCAGAATGTCCACAAGAAGCGTTCCGGAAGACCACGGACATCGACAAGCCCCACAAAGCAAGAAAGAGTACTGGAAACGTATCACCAAAGTCCAAGAAAATCTGTGCGGCAAGCGAGTCGTGAGGTAGGAATTTCAGAATCGTCTGTCCAACGCATTTTGAAGCGCTGTCAATGGAAAAGTTACATTCCAAGATTAGTCCATGCTATTAATGAAGATGATCCGGACCGAAGAGTGGAGTATTGCGAGTGGTACTTGGCACGATGTGGATGTGGATTGGACGAAGGGGTTTCGTAGAATACCCTCCGCGTTCACCAGACCTCACACCACTAGACTTTTTTTTTATGGGGATACTTAAAAGACAAAGTCTACGCTATAAAACCTGCAACAGTCGCTGAATTGAGAGCAGCCATTGAACGAGAATGCACACAAATACCAAACGAAATGTTTCGTGATGTTTGCGATTCCATTGCTTCGCGTTATCAGCAGTGCCTGGACCAGAACGGACGTCAGTTTGAAAACGGGCGTTGACAAAACAATTAAATAATGTCTGTAGATTCTATTACATTTTGAAAATGAAATGTATTTTAATAAACACTGCCTTTATAATTATTTAGTTTTTTTTTTTTTTTTAGAAATAATCATGCGACGTCTTTACCGTAAAAAGATTGATTTTTGCCTTACTTATTTACATCTAATTTATGAATTTCGCCGTATTATTTAATCCTTCCCTTATGAATATGGTTTACGTTAGGGTTTTTTTTTTATCTTGCAGATTACCGTTAGTAGAGTGTAAACAGTATTACTCAAATATGGACATATCGTTACGGAATGAAATTCAAGATTTACTCGAGAGCAAAGCGGAGAAGTACAGCTTGCTCAACCTCCTCTATGCTTCGTTTACCCTCAATCACGGTTTCAGAAGCAAATTCAGTGCCTCTGATTATGTCTACGCTTCGTCAGCACTTCTTGAAAGCCCCGAGAAGGGCAAGACGGACACGGATTGCTTTTTAGATGCTTCGGATAGTTTGAATTTGTAAGTTTATTTTAATATCGATTCTCCAGTGCTGCTTATATTAGTGAGGAGAAAATAAGGTCATAATACAATATGAAAGTATTTTAAGTTCAATAACCGCACTTAAATAAAATGGAAAGGGAAGAGGCAGCACAATGGGAGCTAATTGCTTATGGGTTCTAGATGGCACGATCAGTAGGAGCGTTGATTCTGAACCCAAACGAAGTGGGTTCGAGTTCCACTAGCTCTTAGTTTTATACTTTATTTGACTTCACTTTCCACGATATTTCAGTGTTGGTTTTGGGGAAACCAATTTCCACAGGTAAATGCGAATCATTATCTTAACTGAAACTAATCTCTAAAATGAAAATTTTAAACTTTGCAGTCTTAGTATGTTAATTGTTACTGAAGAAATTATCGTATCTAATTTGTGTTCTGGTTCCGTGGTTTCGTTGTTCTATTCTTATCAAGTTAAGTTTGAAGCCTAAGGAAGTCTTTCAAATATTAAGAATATTTTCATTAACATACGAGGCTCTCCGAGGGAGGAAGTGGCTAAGCGACAAAAGTAAAAAGCATAAAAAACCTTTCAATTCAGGTCGAAAATTTATGTAATGGAACGAGGTATCGAGAGTAGCAAACTGCAATTTGAAGCCATTTACCGTCAGGTCACAACTTTTTTAAATATGAACCAAGTCATCTCCGCGGGACCTTTCCTTTACGCTACAGTTTTGCAGGTATGACCTTTTTTATCTCCTGTACGGGTGTGTGAAAACTTTCTCTTAAATCTTTGCTACAAATTTCAACTAAAGTGGTCTAAAGGTATTTGAATATCAGATGTCATAACCCTTAAAGTAATCGTATTATTTAGACCTCCATGTATTCATTCGATTGCTGTTAACGTAGGGTAGTCCCGATGCTGGATTCTTCTCTTCGCCGCACTGCATGACGATGCTCGCCCAATTCACCCTGAAGGCGCACGTCGCTGTCTCTCGCAGCAAGAAGTCTCGATCTCTTCCGTTGATCCTCTCCGCTCCCGATGTGAGGAACCCCCTAAGAGAGAGCGACGGATCCCAAACGACTTTAGACACTTGTTTATTATGTGGCATTCCGCCCATCTTAGAAGAAACTAAAAAGTAGGAAATAATAGTAAATAACAACAATATTAACATAACTTTATTTGGCACTCTGGCACTTTCTTTTAAGGATGAAACCTATTTATGCACAGGAGTAAAAGATAACGTAGCGTTTTCTTTAAAGAAAAAACCATTTGATAGAGTAATTTTTAAAACAATATAAATGGTTTATTTTTGTTCTGATAACAATTTTAAAACAAATTACGCAATAGTTTGTTTTATCTTAGATTAGTGCCCATTTCATAAAGTTTTACGTTATCCAATCGGTTCAGTTGGATGACGTAAAGTTGTCTATAGCATACACAGTTGTTTTTGACATTGTGTACAATTTAGGGCTGGTTGATATTTTGTATTCAAAAGTGACACGTGGGGGTTTCGTATGGGTCACAGTAGTCACCCAGTAAAATATTTCGCGTATTCTGTCTCCTATCCCCGGCACAAATTTTCGGTTTTTAGTTTGCCAAAATGTACATTTTTCAGTAAAAACTCAGAAGAATTGTTTCAGCTGTGTTTAAACTCCTGTTTCTTATTCAAACTCAAGAAAATGACATTTTCACCTGTTTTTGAGTATATACTATATATTAAGATAAAAAATAAGGAACAAATTAATGAATTACATAACGTTTTTGAGAAATTAAACAACAGAACTTGTCTTTTACAAGAAAAAAAAAAAACATTACCTAATGAAGTGCTCTTTTGCACGATGCATAAACTTAAACTTAGCCTAAACATCAAAGCCAATGCATTCTATTCCTATATTCTCAGATTTAACCCTGGTACTCAATTTTTTTTACCTACTTGTGCGCTTTCCCTCTCCAGCTTCTTTCTATAAATCATGTTGCCCTGATCCAGGATTCTCATATCTTTTAAAGCAGCATTAACAATTGCTGCTGCTGCTGCTGCTGCTGCCGCTGCTGCCCTGCAACTTACTCTGTAACGATATGTGGTTACTGCCAACTCTTCATAGGTATGTCTGTTCTGCTCATTCTCTATTAACTCTATATCAGGCACGAAGTCTTCATCCTCTTGGTCGGTCTCTACCTCCATGCTCTCAGCAGTGGCTGCATCCTGTGATTCATGTGATGTTGAAGGGACAACTCTGATAGTTTGTCAATTCTGCTTGTGATCTCATTCGGCGTTCATGTTCTTTTTGAGCTCTAGCAATAGACCTTTTCCTCATCAAAGCAGCTTTTCTATCAATTGGCCCCAGTTGGTTTAATCTTTGCTTTTGTCCTACAAAAGAATCCCACTCAGCAATTATTTTATCCTTGCACCGGCAGGCATTTCTATCAATCCCTTTATCGTAGCAATTACAGGTATGTACATCAAACATAGCATCATACTCGGAAACGTTTTGTTCAAATATCTCATTTCTTCAGGGTATAGGAACCTTGTCCAACTTTAGGCTGCTTCTCTCTCTCTAACAACTTTCTGAAAGATTCTACGAGTACTTATTGTAAGGAAAGAGAACCTTCTCCATATGGTTTCAACGTCTATTGGGCTATGTTACAACATTCATTAAAAGTAATCGATTTATTTGATTCAGCCTCTTTTCGTCGTCGCACAAAGTTGTAGTGCCTCACAACATCTGTTTTTGTTAGTCATAGCTGCTGGAAACTCGGAAGGATGTCCAAAGGCTGCATTTGACGACTTTTTTTTGTCATGATTAATTTGACTTAACCAATAATTTAACTTAAAAACCCATAATTTGGATCAATAATCAATAATAATTTCACTTAATCAATAATCTGAAACAAAAATAAAATATTATATTTTGCAAAAAAGTACTCAAAGTTAGGGTTGCCAGACTTTTTTGCACATTTGCGAAATTTGGCCAAAAGTGGCCAATCTGGCAACTCTGCATAAAACAAAAAAGTATCCATAAATAAAGATGATACCCATTTGATTTAAGTAAGGGCAAATAAGGTCTTCTAAGGTCTTCTAACTTATTTTTAACATATCTTAAATTGATGTTCAGAATAGGTTCAAAGCTTATTGTGAAATCTCAGCTAGAAGAGTGGGGAAAAAGGGGGGACTATGTGCGAGGGGTACAGGGGGTCGCACATAGCTAAAATTTTGATATGTTATTTGTTAACCCAAATGAAAACCCTCGCATAGTGTCGTTTTTTAAAAAAAGCCCCAAAAAACTTGTTTTAACCCACCCTAGACTGTACATCCTCTTGATAACTTTAAGTATTTATGATAATGATAAGCTTTATTGGCAGGATGTAATTTAGAATTTAATATTATAAATTATAATTTTTCTTCACGCAGCTTTTTCGGCAAAGCTTTTGAACAAGCTGCAGATAAAACGAGTTCAAGAGCTGAATTGGACTTCTTCGACACTAATAGTAAGTACCGTCAGCCTCAAATGACTAACACACACACACACACTTTTTTTTTTTTTTTTTTTTTTTTTTTGCTAGAAGATTAAATCATTTGCTAAGAATGTTTGATTGCTCGTATTACATGAGATTAGATTTGCGGAAAAGAATGAAAAAACAATAAAGAAGTTAGAGGAAATCCACTAAGGAAAATATTTGTTTTTATACCGTCAGAAAGAGAGATTTGTAAAAAAAAAAAAAATCGGTTAGAATGTGTGATATGGAAGCTATAAAGGGAAAAAAAAGGAAGATAGGCGAAAACAGTAACTCGAGACGTAGTATGTACTTTTCCCTCGTCAAAGTTGTTGTTGTGGTGTTTGCTGCGGAGTTATTTCTGTTCGAATTACGGCTACTAGTCCGGGTACAGAAATTAACTTTCGCGATGATTATTGATAAGATGAGAATAAAATTTTCAAAATACGACCGAATCATTATTTTATGTTTGTATTCCTAATTTTTCAAATTACCAGAATTATGTTTAATTTACTTTTCGGTCAGGCGCACGGCCAGTACCACTGTTGGACCAATTTACCATTATCATATATCGCTTAAAATAAAGTTTTAAATGTACAAACTTTGCGTGGTAAAATGGGCTTCTTTTTTTTCTTAATTATAATAATAATAAAGTATTTTAACTCATTTTTATTTGAATTATTTTTAATTTTATTTTTTCAGTTATTCGTCTTAGTGTGAGCGACAGAAGCAAATTCTTTGACGCTTTAATTTCACTCCTCAGCTAATTCTTATATCGATTTTAATATATTATTTTTATAATTTTTAATTTTTTCATGGAATTTTAAATTGTTTTATACCTTTTTAAATTGTGACAAAATATATAATATATTCGTTTTACTTGATATATTTACCTTTTGTTTTATTTTCGGAGAGCATCCAAATGTCGGGGATACTTTGTCCCCACATTATGACACTGCTTCCCACCAGATTAGCAAAGTTAAGTGGCATTGGGTCTGGGTAGTATTTGGATGGGTGGCCGTCTTCACATTCCTCAAAACACACACACACACACACAGATACACACACACACACCTTCGCATAATCGATGTGCTGACTTCATTAAATTCACGTATCTAAAATACTATTAACCTAACCTTGGAGCCATCGAACCAAAAAAGGCGTGATGAGTGTTTCAGACACAATTGAGGGCTCAAACGGTGTTTTCTGTTGTCATTAAGTAGCGAGGTACTCTCTAATCTAGCCTAAGCTAACCTAACGTAATCATGACCAATGTCTTTTTCCCCGACATTAATAAAAAAAATTTTAATGTTTATCAAAAGTGTTACCTCACAAAAAAATTATCCTACTTCATCTGTGAATTATTACACACACGACCACACTTATCCCCAGTTGCCTACGTGTGCGCGCACATCTAAAAATAGGGAGTGAAGTTTTTTGAAAGGAAGGTGAAGAGTATCTAAAAAAAAAAAAAAAAAAAATTATTCTAACTCAGAGAAAACCCTTGGAAAATGAATGATGGAAATTGTCCAAATGGAAAAGGAAGCATTTCAGTGCTGCTGAGAGAGAGGAAAAGAAGCTGACAAAATATTACATGATCTGGTAAAATATTGCCGTGGTATTTATCTTTCTAAATGAAATATTGTAGATACGCAAGTTGATAATTAGTTAATAGCATTATCCAAAACTGATTTCCCATTACCATAATGCGAGATCGACAAAGACACGCACCATCCAGTTGCTCACCACCACCAGAAATGGAGCACCGCTCTCGCCACATCGACGAATCACTGAGCGACACATTTAACCTGAAGTGAATCTCACCTGAGCTATAATGGCCTGAACTTCATGGAAGGTGTTGGTAATGTTTTATCATTCGGGTTAACGCCCACCGGAAATAGATACACACCCAACCTCGGATATCTATTGCTATACGAGTATACTCTAATTAGGTCAAAAATCCTCCTGTGTTCACCAAGAGAACTGGATTACATTTTCAACAGGAAAATTATGCTGTGAATGTAAATTATTTAATGTTTTAAACCTACATTTTTAGTTTATTTTAAGTCTTATCGTGTTCATTGTTAGGAAGAATTAAAATCTTCCAAATTTCTGCGTTTAACGTTGTGATTTGAGGGGTTAAGGTACCTAAGCGCCAAAATTAAAATTCGTCAGAAATCGCCTCCAAAGTTCAGTAATATTCTGGCAATAGTATATCTGTTATTAATTGAGCTAGAACGTTCATTTTTGGCTAAATTAGAGTTCTAAGTATGCTAATGAAGATGATGGTGAGTTTTTGGAATAGATTTTCATATTTTATATATATTTTTTTAAATTTTTTGATTTTCTTATGCCGAACTTTGGGTGAACTTTTGGCTGGCGATAGAGGTGAAAAAAAGTAGTTCGCTTCATAAAGTTTTCAACCATACTTCTAGTGTCGCAAGGTCATTATAACCCAAACCACGCGATAGAGGAAGGGTGAAAATAGTGATATCCATCAAAAACACGTTTTCGCCTGTGGTGGCGCTTAGGTAGCTTAAAACGCGCGACCCCTCGTTTAGTTTTGCCTTAGTTTTGGGCTTCGTCGTAGCCAATATCGTAACCACTTCCCGTTGATCAGCGAAGTTAAGCGATATTGGGTTGGATGGGAGACCATCCGCTGCGTCCAGACTATGTAGTGACCCGTGGTGCGGATCCCGCGTAAAGCTGTAGGTCCCCTCCGTCATATGAGCTTGGATGTTGTGAAGGAGGTTAAACAAAACCAATCATTATTAGTACTGCCTTAGTTTGAGAACCTGTGTGTGTTCCCAAAGCATGACTGCTAAAATTAGCAATATCGGAGCTTAAAAAAGTTTGCTTATGCTGGGGGATTTGCCTGCATTTTTTTTTTTTTAACTAAAGTTTGCGCCAGTTACAACTTGGTGAATTGAGTTATGGAAATTCGTTTCATTTATATTTATTTTATATAAGCTATCGAGTGGAGCGCGGCTACGGCTACAAAAGCAGTATCGAAGCGACCTTCCGACTCCACTACACCACTGCCGGGACCCTCGTATGGTCGTATTTAAGAATACCCTAAAGCAGTGGTTCCCAACCTTTTTTAGGCGACGGCCCACTAGAGCTAATTTGAATAACTCATGGCCCACTTCCCATGTTGGTAAGCTGCTGGTATGTTTACACAAGGTTTAATAAGTACAGTTTTGTTATTAACATAATGCTAAACGACAAGCAGGTGGGCCATGGCATCACCAGTTGGGAACCATCGCCCTAAAGAGTTTGTAGACCTGCATTCAGTACCTTCCGTTTCTTCGAGAAATACTTAAGTAATTCTGAATTCAAACTTTAAACGTACGTCATAAGCAAATTATTTTTGTTCACTGACATGAGGTAAAAAATTTACCAAAAAATTAATGGTTCGTATTGGCTTGCACCTGTTTCTTAGTCTGTTCGTAGCACTTTCTTGCCAAGTCATAATCTTTGAACCTCCCAGGGGCGTACCCAGAAATTTGCCTAGTTGGGAGGGGGGGGGAGCGAACTTGGAACTAATCGTAGAAGTATAATTAAAATAGAGAAATAATTTTTATGTACGTTCATGAGCTTATCGTTCAGTTAGAGATGATTAACTAGCTACTGCTAAGACACATTATGAATGAAAATATAAAAATTTGATTAGTAACATAATATTCAATGCAAACCGCAATTAGGATGCTCAGATTTGTATTAACATAAGAATAAAATAGTGCTAATTTCGAGATTAAGCATTTTATTGGACTGTTACCTTTATAAAAGAAAATTATTCTCCGGGCCGGATTAAGAGTTTTCGGGATCCTAAGCCATTTTAGATTTTTAGTAGTAGGGGAGGCAAGAGCTAGCGCCGAAGGCGTCGAAATTTTTTCACTTTCATTCTCATCCTGTTGTAACCTAGCAATTTCACTGGGAAAATAATAATAATAATTATTTATTAGCTCAATGGGGGGGTGATCGGCCCTGTCGCCCTCTTCTTCGGTACGCCTCTGGAACCGCCTATCATGAATTAATGAGACAATATATGGATCATCACAAGACGATGTGTCATAGGCAAGAATCAGACTCCTGCATCAAAGGTTGTATGGAGGTCCGCACCATAACTTGGACCGCTAAACATAAATTTCTGAGACTTCACATACACACAGATTATCACAAAACAAACTCTTCCGTCTTTGTTTTTCATCTGGTACTTTTCCTTCCTGCTGGAAGTCCGCTTTCATTTAGTTTGTCCGAAAGAAGGGTGAACGCTCTCAACCCTCCAACTATCGTCCAATTGCCTTGATTTCTTGCCTTTCCAAAGTTTTTGAATCTATCCTTAATAGGAAGCGTCTTAAACACCTCTCTACTCAATCTTCTTTTAGATCGACAGTATGGATTCCGCAAGGGATGATCTACTGGCGAACTTCTTGCATATCTCACTCTTGGTCATCCTCCTTTAACGATTTCGCTGAAAACTTTGCTATTGCGCTAAACATATCAAAAGCTTTTGATATAGTCTGGCACCAATCCTTAATGTTCAAACTACCCTCCTTCGGTTTCTATCCTTCTATCTGTACCTTCATCTCTAATTTCCGTCCTAGCTGATCTATAGTTGCGGTTGTAAATGGCCACTGTTCTAAAACTATTAATAGTCACCCCTCAACAGTCACTCGATGTTTCGGATGAGACGGCTAGCCTATGGCACACTTGACCTCTGATTTTTTCTACTATCCCTGATTGGGGCAGAGAGAACATGGTGACTTTCAATGCCTCAGAAACCCAGTTTCTTCATCTGTTTACTCGCCACAATCTTCCACACGACTGTCCCCTTATCTTCAACAACACATAACTCAATTATTCTCTTCTCTTAACATTCTTGGTATTTCCTTTTCTCGTGAGCTTTCCAGGAAAGATCACCTATACTCTCTTTCTAAAACTGCTTCTGAGGTTAGGTGTGATGTACCGGCTCTGCAGTTTCTTCACCACCACTCAATTTCTGTCTGTACAGGGGCCTTGTCCTCCCCTGTGTGGAGCATGGTTCTCATGTGTCGGGTGGCTCAACCGATACAGCTCCACTTGACCAGATGGACTCGAGGCTTTTCGTCTCATCAATCCCCCGCCTCTTAATGACTCTTCAATCCCTCCTTCTCTGCTGCAATGTTGCCTCACTCTCTCATTACTATCGCTATTATAACGGACATTGCTTTTCTGACTTCTCTAACTGCATGCCTCCTCCTTTAAGGAGAGCTTGCAGCAAGGCCCAGGAGAGGAATCACGCTCCCTGGTGCAACTTTTGATTCCGGGCCCCTTTACCCACAATCACCTCTTCTATCTTCTAACCCGGGCCGTGGTGCTTTAACACCTCATCCACCCCGACTCCCCCGGGCCCTGGTTTGCAGTACCAGAGTTTCAACACATTCTCATCCCTTTTCTGATCAACCCTCTAACGCAAGGGTTAATCGGCATTTTCAATCTTTCATCTACTCAACCGGTCAACTCTGGAACAATTTTCCGCAATCCAGCTTTCTCCCTGTTTATGGCCTACAATTTTTCAAACGCAGTGTTCAGGCATCTCGAAAACTCTGGCCCTAAAGTTTGGCTCTCTCTTTCTCCTTCTTTGGGGTCCTTGTCCCCTACTTCCTGCATAAAAGAAAGAAAGAAAATTAGGTTCCTGCAACAAAGCCTAAGGTCGCAAATAGAAATGGGTTTATTGATGTCGTTGCAACATAATTATTTTTGTATATTTTGAAAGCTTTTGCTATTTCTAGTCAATGGGCAAATTTTTCTGGAAATTGAACATACATTTTTTAACCCTCGTCAAGAACCTTAAATTTACTTAAGTTGTTGGAACCATGGTGTCTAATGATCCCAGGCATAAAATCTTACAAAATGGCATTATAAAAAGTCTGTAATGGAACAGTCGCATGAATGAAACATTGTATTTAATATTTAAGAACTTTTAACGAATAATATCATCTCTTTCAATATTTTTACCCCCTTTTTGTGGTTCCTGATAAGCGTTAAAAAATTTAGACTAGTTTGTTAACAGATACGCGATCTTACAATCGGATTCGGTATTTTGAAAATTCCATTACAATACTATAATTGAAAACTCGTTTGTTTGGTAGATAAATCCGTCTTGACGGTCTTCTAGTTAAAAATTATAAGCAATTTTAGAGAAATGGTGTCTGAAGCGTAGAAAGAAAGAAAATGGGGGATAAGGGAGGAGAACGACCCTTATAGGGACTCCCCCACACAATTGGAATGGTTTACTCTCACTTAACGTCTTTCCCATTCTCATCCACGGCTTTCCCACTTTGGTCCAGGTTAAGTTAAGTTACGCTAACGTTATGTTAGGTTAGCAAATATTAGCCATTCCCATTTGGCGCCTTTGCCGCGAATTTGAATGACATTGAGTGAACAGTAATCATTGGAATTTCTAAATTAAGGGGTGTCGTATGATTATACTGCAAATTCGAAGGAAATCTACGATCCTTTATTCTTACCTCAAGGACAGAGGAGACCGTGAATTCATAATTTATGCATAAGTAATATCCAACTGCTCAGGAACGCTCAATCAATATATTAAATAGTTAGTCAATATGTCTTGAAGCATTATCGATATTTTAAAGGAATGAAATTTAATTTAACATTTTTATAGACTTCTTTATTTCCTTAACTGTCCTTTTATTGATTGCTTTGTATATTTTTTAATACCAGAATATACATACTTAAGCAGTATTCAGTAATACCAACAGAATTTTTTGTGTTAAGCTTTAGTCAATTCCCTTTGCACCTGTTGGAATTAGGCTTTTCGCGTGAATGATTGTCATTCGTGATTGTCGTAATAAATTTTAGTCATTTGTTCATCAATATTGCATAAGATATTCCAGTTTTGAAAATAACTCAAGCAGTGTATTTTGTAATAATAAAAAAGGGTAATCAATATGAAGACGTAAATGAGTCAGTGACTCAGTGAGCCCTTCGATTATTTTATAAATCTACCCACGCAAATTGGTATGACATGCGTAGTAATTAGAATTTGAATCTTTACAGTGCGTGGAAGCTCATGTTTAATATTAAAATTTATTAGTGTTGTTATCGTAGTACAAAGGGTTGACAAAAGTAAATAGACACCCTATTCTGTTACTGTGTTAATATTTATTGACTTTTATAATTTAATAAAAAAAAAATTTGAAAAAAAGGTGTCTATTTACTTTTGACAACCCTTTGTAGTAGGGGTAAGTTTTGTGAAATTTAGCTTGAAGGAGTAGGAATAGGAAGGGTTGGAAAAAAGTCGACAGGTTTCAGTAAGTGTTCGAATTCAATTTAATTTTATGGCCACTTATTAGGTGATAAGGGTATATGGTCGGAATAGTCCATTCAGAAAGTAATAATAACAGTGACAGTAGTAATTTAAAAGTAGAAGATTACAAGGTCACTTTTGATCGGAATATGACACTGAAAGTGAAAAGTCTATGGACTTCTGACCTTACATTTCAGTTTAAATCCGGGAACGTTGTTCTAAGATACCCTTGAGACAACTAATGTGGTTCCTTAGACTTTCCCGGTAACTACGAGATAATACAATGAAAATTCTCGTTATACAGATAAAAGAACGGACGGGTATAGGTATAGTTCTTGGATCCATATCCGCCCGTAGTAATTCAGAGGCTTGTTTACCTCGTTACACACATACAATAGGGGCGATTCTGCAAGTCTTTCCACTGTCACAGTGAGACAAAAAAAAACCGAATTTTTCAAATAATCGACATAGGCCCAGGAGGTTAACTCAGGTCAAGTGAAATTCGATCAAGTATGAAGTGAATGTCATTTGTGTGGCTTGAATTCATACATCAGAATTTATATACAAAAAAAAAATGGAGCAAGACAGTCACGATTTTGGAATTAAAAAGTTGTTCAAATATCATAATAATAGTCCAATTTTCTACATTTTTTTTTATTCGTAGCTCTTAATTATTAGTTTCACGACAGTGAGAGTAATTTCCTATAATTAAATCGATTACCACTGAATATCCATGGGCCGAAGTTGTAAATTTCACAATAAAGCTTCATTGGCAGAATTATGAATGAATGAAATTGCTCATTCAGAAAAAACAAAAAAATAAAAAATTTACACATTTACGATGCATACGTATAAATACATTAAATATTAATTACACATAACTATAATAATTTATATAATTAATATTCGTTAGCAATTGAATTAATATTAATTCATAGTTTCAAGTTAATTGTAATTTGTCGTAAATACTCTACTGTACGACAACATGTTTTTCAATCACTGGCAACGCTGCATAACGAAAACACGAGTTTCTGTCATTCTGTTTCTGTCATTGATACCGTTAAGGTGTATCAAACGTTATCTGTGGAGGGAAACTATAGTCACGAATGATTGCTTTTCCTTCAGTTAAAATCTCATCCCAACTGAAATATATCTTTAGATGTTTCAAGCACTGTGAACACCTCGAATTCATCTTTACAGTAGGCGTTCGTTAAATTTATATAGGCCTAGGGTAAGTAGTTTTTAAAAAAAAAAATTGTTACGCTTTATTGAATGTAGTATTAAATGGTGTTCACTTTGTCAGACTGGATTAGGTAATTTTAATGTTCTTTTGATTTTCAAAGTGAAATAATTGGTATTAAATTGGTTGTTTATATATTAAGTTCGTAGCGCCTCCAATGTGAATATTCCTTCCTAAACTGGAAATTTCATTCATCATTTTAATTTCCAAGGTAGACAACGTTCAACAATGATAACTTAAGAATAATACATGGTTATTATTGAATGTTTCACCAACACGGTTTAAGGTTAGGTTAAGTTATATATATATATATATATATATATATATATATAATATTCCTAGCCCGTTTGGTTTTTGTTAATATCCAAAATACATTTCCTAATGTATTTTGGTGTGTTTCGTTCATATATGACCTTCATTTCTAGCGAAAATGAACCAAAACATAGGAAAACTTTGTTTCATAACTTTGTTTCGGTTCATTTGCGCAAGATATGAAGGTTATATTTGAACAGAGCACACCAAAATACATTAGAAAAATGTATTTTGGATATTAATTTCAGTGTTGGTGAAACATTGAACATTCAATAATTACGTAATTAATACATACGGTACCTTAACCATTAATAATACTTATTCATGATTTATTTATTTATTAATAACCTTTTTATTTTTAATAAGAGCCCAGTAAAGCCTAAAGCTTAAGGGCCAAATAAAATAATAGTGCAGCTTCACAATTATTTATGTAATTGTAAATTGTAAAACCAATGTATTTATTTTATTATTATTAATAATAAAGGTTATTCAATTCAATTTTTTTCAAATTTAAACTTTTATTTTTAAAGTGTTCAGTATTCACCCCTAGTATCAGATAACATAAGGACCAAGGACCATATTGCGTACGAAGACAAACAATATGATCCTTACGATCATTGCAGTGTGTATATATATATATATATATATATATATACTATGTGTGTGTGTGTGTATTTTTTTTGTGTTCCAGTTTTTTAACATTATCGAATGTTGTAAAATACTGGGGTTAATGAAAGAGAGCCACCCCAGCCTTCTTTAGTTAGCTTTATAAGGCTAACTAACGAAAATATAACGACCTAACCTAACCAATCGTCAAGGGCGTACAGTTGACCTAACGACTGGTTAGGTTAAGTCGTGATATTTTCGTTAGTTAGCCTTATAAAGCTAACTAAAGAAGGCCGGGGGTGGCTTTCTTTCATTGATCCAAATACTGTAGTATTTTATTTTAGGATGAAACCTCATGAGTGACGTGTTGTATGTTATGTTAGATGTTAGGCTAGGTTAAAATAGGACTGTGGCAGACCTTTTTCAGACTGTCATAGGGGAAATTGCTAACGAACTAGTACTAACCACCTAAGTACGTCATACCCGGCTAAAAGGATTCACCACACCCGCTATATGAACGAAACTTATCTCCTGTGGTGAGAGACAAATATTA
The DNA here is from genome assembly GCA_023014485.1 of Bathynomus jamesi. Taxonomy (NCBI): domain Eukaryota; kingdom Metazoa; phylum Arthropoda; class Malacostraca; order Isopoda; family Cirolanidae; genus Bathynomus; species Bathynomus jamesi. Next base: position 296,436 of record JAJOZX010003442.1, on the reverse strand, counting down.
TAATAATTTTAATGGCACTTCAAATTCAAATGAACATGTTATAAATTTTAACATAATTATTACAAACTAATGTATCAGTAATGAAAAGAATTTTAACTTAAATGAGACCTGATTTAAATGTATACAATTACTCTGCTAACACCTAACCATATTTTTCCAATCTTTATACAAATTAGTGGATTTCACATTTTGTACAAATTTTGTACAAATTACTCGGTTGTGACGTATACCATATGTATAAAGCCAAAGATTCGCCTGACTGGTGTCACGTATAAAATATATTTGATTGGTCGTTTAACCTCCGTCGTAATGTCTCTAAGGTCATATGACAAGAGGGAACTACAACTTTACCGGGGAGTGGAATCCGAACCATGGGTCGCTACATAATATGGGCGCGGAGGACGGTCTCCCATCCAACAACTACTACCCAAACCCAATGCCGTTTAATTTCGCTGATCTACCCCGCATATTATCTTTGAGGGGACCAATCAAACGCGGACATCAATTTCGAGAAAGTATTTTGTAACAAAAAAATTAACACATAATTAGTAGCGACACAAAATAGCCAGTAATACTTTAACATTTTTCTCCTTTTTACTTTTTTTTTATACATTTTCTGAATTTCTTCATCGGCACTTCTTCCACATTTTTGACCTACTTTTTTTAGACGCAAAATGGTCAATAATGTTCACATAATTTAGTCTTTTTTCCGCATAACTTAGGTTTTTTCGAATGAAGACAATAGCCAGATTTGACAGCCTATTCTTGAGAGTTGAGCGTCAGTGGCAGTTGGTGTCCGGTTTAACGGAGCAACAGGAACTAGCGAAACAGGCTGAAAACAAAGTTACAGTAAGTATAGAATACCAACTAAACTGAAGGAAAAAACGAAAATTATCCCAAAACTCGTTCAAAGCGATTTCACTACGAACTGAGGGAAGAATTTCTGTGCTATAAAATTTGTTGATCAGTGTCGGGGCGGGCGCCTAATGGAGGTGTGTGTATATATATATATATATATATAACAACACTGGAAAATAGGAAAGGCAGAATGTGTAGTGTTCCCAAATTAAAAGCACGACAAGGGACCTCCTCAACCCTGAAGGAAAATAGCTTGGTTGTCAGGGGGCCAAGACTTTTCAACCAGCTTCCTAAGGACCTCAGAAACGTAACGGGGGTCAAAGTTGAAGTCTTCAAGAAAAGACTGGATGCCTGGCTCAGGACAGTACCAGATGAGCCGGGCGTGCCTGGCTATGTACGGTGGAGAGCGCAAGAAAGTAACTCGCTCCTCCACCAGGCCAGACCTAGAGGCGGGGCCACCAGCTTGACCTCCGTGTGAAGAGAGACCAACACGAAACAACATAAGGTTCATAAGGTAAGGTGTGTGTATATATATATATATATATATATATATATATATATAATTTTTTATACAAAAATATTAGTGAAACTTAAAATATCGCAAACAAAGTTAATTTTATGTATAAATCTTGATTATTTTGGTTCCGCCCGAATTGTTCATTCTGACGAAGGTCAAGCTTGTCACTCCACCTTACTCACAGTTTAACAAATTAACGTGGAATCCGAACCACGGCCCACCAGCAGCCCAGCGTCTTAAGTTCACTCTTAACCACTAGGCTACCCATTTATATCTACCAACCACCAATTTCTTTGTGTGAAAGGATGAACAGCTGGGTTTTGCTGCGCGCCGCCTGCCGTCATATAGGGTGGCCAGACATCCAGCTTTATGCGGACAGTCAGCCTTTTTTGCACAGTGTCCTTAAGGTGGCCATTTCCAAATTTCAAAAAAGGAGGACACTGCGTACGTTAACATATATATATATATATAATATATATGTTAACGTACGGCCACATTCGCAGTGTCCTCCTTTTTAAATGGCCACCCTACCGTCATACCGGGTCTCGATCCCGAGGCCGATGGATTCGTAGTCAGCGATGCTAACCACTACACCACCGAGGCGCATTATATATATATATATAATATATATATATATATATATATATTGTATACATCGATATAAAAGATTGAAATATTAAATTAATTTTTATACTGTAATATTTTCATACGTTACATCACCTTATCCAGATTATCAGTTCAGAATTCAATGAAATTGAGATTGTCGTTATTTCACTTGCAAAAATCAATAAATAGAATTTTTCTCCATTTGAAATGATTTCTAGGTTTGTCCTAAATATGAAATGAAAATGGCAAGTTATATCATCATTATTTCTCTTTACTGACCGATTTCACGATATTTGATAAGTGAATGTATAAATTATTGAAGTTCAAAGTAATTGGAACAGAAGCGGGGGGTAAGGGGGAGGGAGTCTTCGTGTAATTATTAATCATTACTTTTTTTTTACTAATTTAAAACCAACAAATTGCTTTAAACTGTTTAATTATTTCGGAGTTATCTTGTGGTTAATTAATCCTTTGAATTACATTATGATTCATGCGATTGTTCAACAAATCAAATTATGCCGTTCAACTTTCTTCGAAACTTCTAAGGTCATATGATGGATAGGGGACCTACGGCTTTACGTGGGATCCGAACCACGGGTCGCTACGTAATCTGGACGCGGAGGACTGTCTCCAACTACTCTCCACACCTAATGTCGTTTAACTTCGCTGATCGACAGGAAGAGGTGTTACATTATTCATGACGTAGTCCCTTTAAGTTACATTCAAGTCGCATTGTTACATTTGAACTTCTCTTACCCCCTCTTCATCAGTTCGACTTCTGGAGTCAATGTGCGAAAATCACAGAAAATTAATTTAATTTACATTAATTTAATGTTTTTTTTATAGCAAGTTCCAACTATATGGTTGCTATCATCGTATGGTTGTCTTGACTACTGACATTGGTTGTCGTATAGTTCATAATACAAGTATTTGATTGCTGTAATGGGTTTTTCTTTTAGTACTCCTCACTACTAAAAAGCATTCTTTGACTTTTTTCACGAACCATTTCATTTTTCTGCGACACTTTTCGTTATAGAAAAAACCAGTTAAATACAATGAATGACGTCTAATTATATTTATAATATGACACCTCAAAGATAGTTTAAATAAAGAACGTAACTATATCATTGATTGACGCGCAAGATGAAGAAAGAGCTATGAAATATTGAGTCGGCTCAAATTCTTCTTTTAGCCATTCGCCTTCATTCGCGTAAAAACGTCTTGTTAAAATGGTATATATTGTCTCTTTTAACATGTTAATATTCCATCGTTAGATGTGGTATTTAATAAGCAATGTGTGAACTTATTCCTTAGCTCTGCATTCTGTAGATTGCCTTGCTTGGACTCGTAATCCGAGAGTCCCAGCATCGAAACGTGCGAATGGGGTGAATTTCTGGACACCATTCTTAAACCAAATTCATTCTTAATGTGGTTTGTTTCATTCTTAATGTGGTTTGTTTCATTCTTAATGTGGTTTGTTTCACAAAAATCCTTAATTTATTAGTTTATCGATTCGCAAACTTTTGGTAAAACAAATGATAATTTTCAGTAAAAAAACTTGTACTTTGATACTGATATTATGAATCAACTGAGCACCTTTTTTGTCGAAATTAGGTTGTTTTTTTAATGTGATCAAAAAGGGTGCAAACGTTTGGAGGTATTGATGGGCATACATCGATAGATTTCGGTGAATAATAAATGCTGATATATATGTATATTAGGGAAGAATTACTTATTACTCAAAAAATTCATCCCCAATAACTTCCTGTAATCCTGAAGAATATCTACCTCCTGTAATACCTGCACCATCGGCAGTCGAACCCCCGACCTCGGTGTCTTCCCTTCGCTGACAGGGAAACGGTATAATCCACTGAGCTACGAACGCTGGTTTCATAGCTACTGTTTTAATATTCATACAAAAAACATTAGTAATCAAATAGAGTAGATAATCTACATTAACGGAAGACGAGTGAATGACTTCGTATGCGAGTGTCGTTACCCGCGTAATGAACCATACAAGCCGAATATAATAACTTAGAAAAAAAAATATTGTGTTATACATACATGAAGGTAATATCCAGGAAGCTCATTTCTCCACGACGGTGAGGATGTGTGTGCCCAAGGGTCAACTTTAACCCAAACATTAACAGGGTAAGCGGCCAACTCAACTCAACTCAACCCAGGAGCGAGCAGACGGGAGCGAACGGGAGCCTAACTACTCAAATTCCGCTGCCACCGTAATCAATGGGCTATCGGGCGCTCACCTTATACGTATTCTGCATAAATCGATACTCGGTCGGTAATGACATAAATACAATTTTCTTTCTTAAATCTGAATATTTTTGAACATTAATGCAAATTCATTCTTGGAATTTGTATTTAAAATTAGAAAAGATTTAAAGTAACTGACATTTTATGAATCCAATGCATGTACATTTGTGGTTATAGTATAATCATGGTGGTCGTGATTTTTTAAAATCCATTGTGGCAGAATAGTAATTACACTTAACATGTATATGCACACACACACACACACTTCATGTATTGCAAATATTATGGGGCACCACCCTCTATTTTAAATTAATATGAAACTGTACAGGGTGTCCCAGAATTAACTAACTATTTCAATGAAATCGGACAAATTTTTTAAAAACACACTTTTATTTATGTTTATCATGTTTAATATGTGTTAAAAATGTATAAATTTCTAAATTTTTTTCATAATTTTATTTTCATAATTTTTTCAGTTTTTCATAGTTTTATTTTCATTCTCTTTCAGAACCCTATTAATAATGGATACACAAGAACGCATCTTTGTTGTAACATCCCGTATCAACGGAATGCAATGTAATGAAATCAGAGAAAAACTTACAAGAAGATTCCACAAAACCGGTCCTACAGACAAAGCGATTCGTGAACTTGTGAACAAATTTAAAAGAACTGATCCGTACACGACGAGGTGGGAAGAGGACGCCCAAGGACAGCACGTAACAGTACCGAACAGGTACGACAATTGTTTGAGGATGAACCAACAACTTCGGTTAGGGAGGCCGGTCGAAGACTCAACATATCCAAGACAACAGTTCATAGAATCTTGCGTTCGACGCTGATGAAAAAGGCTTATCACATTCAAGTAAACTTCTCAATAAAGTTTTGACTTATGATTTATAAATCTATTTGTTTTTGTATCATAATTTAGTAATAAACACAAAATTATGTCAGTTTTTATTAAATTTGTCCGATTTCATTGAAATAGATAGTTAATTCTGGGACACCCTGTATTCCAAGAACAAGTTAGTGTAAAAATATTTATTCTAATGTATGCGTACCAACCTCAACCTTCATATTAAGAAAGTAATCAATTATGTTGCAAAGGAAGCACCTCGGATATACATTGCTATAGCAACACATTTCGTTCATATAAGTGTGTCGCCATAAAGTATTATATATCTACACTGCTGTTCCAAATTATTAAGCCGATTTCAGATTCTCCAATATTTTCAAGTTTTTCACCGATTTCATTGAAATTTATAGCAAATAATCATTATATATTAATGTTATTCATTTCGATAGAATATTTTGATAATTAAAATTATTATATCGTTTTATTGAAAAATATGTAAAATAGTGTTCCAAATTATTAAGCAAGTATTCTATTTATCATACAAATCTAAATGGTGAAAATGGGTAAGAAAGATGATTTCATCCCAACTGAGAAAAGAAAAATAGTGAAGCTACTCGCTGAAAATATCAAAACTATTGAAATTATGAAGCAGCTAGGCAGAGACCATTGAACTGTAAAGAAGTTTGTAGAGGAGGGTACCAAACTGAGGCAGCCAAGTGATAAAGGAACTATATGAAAAGTGACAAGACGGCAGATATCTTTAATCAAGCGCGAAGTTGCAAAGCATCCATTGTCCTCGAGTACAGAGGTTTTTGAGCAGGCTGGCATACATAATGTACCAAGAACATTTCGATGTAGAATCCTCCAAACAATTGGCAAGACGTGCAAACCGACAATTCAGCCACCATTAGCACTCAGGCATAAGAAGCAGCGTGTTGAATGGGCGCGTCAGTACATGAAAACAGATTTTAAAACTGTATTGTTCACCGATGAATGCAGAGCAACCCTTGATGGACCTGACTGTTGGTCAAGAGGATGGATTGCTAAGGATCAGTCTCTACTATCGAGATTAAGACGCCCACATGGTGGAGGTGGTATCATGTTTTGGGCAGGATTGATAGATAATGAAGTTGGCAGTGCTGGGCAGCGCAAACGAAAATTCACTTGCGCAAACCCAAACCCAAACCCATACCTTGCGCAAACTTCTCGAAACTTGTGCTTGCGCAAACGCAAACTTTATATATACAGGGTTTTCCAAAAAAAAAAATAGGTGCGTTTTTTTTTGGGACACCACCCTGTATAAAATTAAATTTATAGTAAATCAAATCAAATCAAAAGACTTTATTAACAGACACACGATCCATAGATATATCAATAAAGAATAGATACAAAATTACAATGTTAAATAAATTAAAAAAAAAAAAAAAAAAATTACAATATTACAAAAAAAACTTCAAAGCTCCTTAGAGTCCTCCTCCAACTCCATCGTGAGCAGGTCCATGTTGCCCTTCAGGAACACAAACCTCTCAAAGTTCTCAGAGGTCAGGCTGGACCTCTTGGGCTTCATGATGTCAGACCCCTGGGAGAACACCCTCTCCACAGCTGCAGAGCTGGGGATGTGCGCCACAGGCACCTCCCTGCAGGTTCACTAGTTATAGACAGTAGTTATGACTTATGAAGTTTCTAGAAGTTACTAGAGTAGTTAGTAGTTTGAACTCTGAAATAAAATTAAAATCAACTAATCAAACAAACGTGTTTCACTAGCGTTGTTGGTATACTGAGTGCTCACTGCTGTCTGGCGGCGCCACCTGTCTGGCAGTCGTGTTTATGAGCTAAATCCACTATTTTTAATATTTGTTTTTTTTTTCACGTTTGCGCACAAGTTTGCGTTTGCGCAAGTACTTGCGCAACCGAAATCGCAATTGCGTAATTTGCGTTTTGCGCAAGTGTTTGCGCAAGTGCCCAGCACTGGAAGTTGGCCCATACAAAGTGCCTGATGGTGCAAAAATGAATGCCCAGTCTTATAAAAACTTTCTAAAAGAAAACCTCACTCCATGGTACAAGAGTAAAGGCCTGTCCTTTCAGGAAAAACTTTTATTTATGCAAGATAATGCACCTTTGCATGCTGCACCTCTTACGACTGAGTTTCTAGTAAGGCATGGAATCAAAGATAGGAAATTAATGATTTGGCCCGCTTCTTCCCCCGATCTCAACCCAATTGAGAACTAGTGGAGCATCTTGAAAAGAAACGTTTACAGTGGAGGAAGACAATTTACCTCAAAGGATGAACTATGGGAGGCTATATTGGCATCTGCGAGTGTTATTCCAGCTGATGACATCCTGAAACTGGTTGAATCTCTTGATGATAGACTTTTAAAGGTTGTTGAAAGAAGAGGATGCCAGTGTTGGGCACTAAAGCGTTAATCCGATAACAGTTAATTAACGAAGTTAACTTTTTTTAACGGACTATTAACGGAAGTTAATTTCCATTTATCGTTATCGGACCAGTTAACTTCCGATAACTCGATATTTAGTCCGTTAAAGTCCGTTAACACGTTAACTGCGAGGAGTCATTCACGGAAGATCACCGCTCCGCGAATGAATTCAAACCGCCATAACTTCAGTCTGCCAATTCCGTCCTCTGCCGCAGTGGAACGGCTCTTCTCTCTCGGCAAGGACATCCTGAGGCCCAAGAGGTCAAGACTGGCAGTTGGGCCTAACTTTGAGAAGTTGGTCTTTCTGAAGGGCAACCAGCACATTGTGTCAGTCTTTAATAAATGTGCCTAAAATTTAATTTTACCTTTCAGTTCCCGCCATAATAATTCTCTGGTAAATTAAAATTTAGTTAATGGTTAGTGGTTACAAGGGTTTCAAAACATGTAATCAGTACATTTTTTATTAAAAATAAAAATAAAAGTTATTAAGCAAAAAAGTTGCAAAACTTGATAAAAATACAATTAAATACCTATTTATTGTTGGATTTTGCATAAATAAACATTTTCTATGGGTTTTAAAGCTTTTTTCCTTGATTTTTTTTAAATGTTAGTAAAGAAATAGTTATCGTTAACGGATTATCGTTAACTTCCGTTAACTTTGTAGTAAAATTATCGGATTATCGTTATCGGAGTTAAAAATTGGGGTTAACGGATTATTGTTATCGAAGTTAACTTTTTGGTTAACGGTGCCCACCACTGGAGGATGCTATATTGATAGTGTGAGAACTGATTTATAGTTTGTTACTTGGGATCTTTCATTTGTTGTAATTATTTCAATAAACGGTTAAGGTTTGACTAGTATTATTCATATTGTTATAATGTTTCAGACCAACAAAAACCCTACGATCCACTTATGGCTGATCTACCTGTGTTTGTAATTGTGTATTGCGCATGTCCTCCGTGAGTGGTGGCGGAGGGGACCTACAATTTTACGTGGGTTCCGAACCACAAAAGCCATAATTTTACTCCCTTAAACTATACCCAATCTATCAACATATGCGTCTAATCGATTTTTAAACATGTTTACAGACGTGCTACTAATTACTTCTACTCGCAAAGGTATTTACTATTCTATGCGTAAAAAAGTTTTTGGCAACTGCTGTCTCGAACCTTCTACTTGTCAGCTTACACCCGTTATTTCTACTGCTACAATATTGTGATATTTCGAAAAAGCTATCTCTATTTACGTTATCGAACCCATTCATAATTTTAAAAACCTGGATTAAATCACTCCTTAGCCTCCTAGTCTCGAGTGTAGTCAATTTTAACTCCTTAAGCCTATCTTCGTACGACTTTGACCTAAGTGACGGAATCATCTTGGTTGCTCGTCTTTGAACTCTCTCGATTTTGTCTATATCCTTGTGCATATGCAGATTCCAAAATTGGATCGCGTACTCCAAATGGGGTCTAACTAATGATTTATAAAGAGGAACAATAATATCACGCGATTTGTACTTAAAATTCCTAGCTATAAAACCTAGCACTTTGTTCGCTTTATTAACCGCTGCTGTACTTTGTTTCGCCACTTTTAAATCACCAGTGACTATAACTCTTAAATCTTTTTCCTGCTCTACGCTTGCCAACTCCTTCCCTGACATACTATACGCAAAATTACCGTTACGCGAGCCTATATGTAAAATTTTGCACTTTATCGACGTTAAATCTCATTTGCCATGTGACTGACCAATCAACGATTTTATTCAGATCTTCCTGGATTTTACCTCTATCTTCGTCATTAATCGCCCTACCACCCAGCTTCGTGTCATCCGCAAACTTTGAAACTGTACCGACTAGGCCAACATCTAAATCGTTAATATATATATATATATATATATATATATATATTATATATATATAAGAAAAAGCAAGGAGCCCAATACAGAACCCTGAGGAACAGCCGCTCGCTACTTTAGCCCAAGACGACTCTGCTCCATCAACGACCACCCTCTGTTTCCTACCTCGCAACCACTCTTCTATCCAATTTATTACTACACCCCTGATTCCATGAGCCTTAGTTTTTTTAACGAGTCTTTTGTGCGGTAAGGTGTCAAACGCTTTTTGAAAATCTAAATACACTGAATCTACCGCCCGATGACCAGAGCTGGGCAATAAATACATTGAATGTATTTAAATACTAAATACTAAATACATGGGAGAAATGTATTTAAATACTAAATACTAAATACATTTTACGAATGTATTTAGATACTAAATACAAAATACATCAATTGTATTTAAATACATTTTAAATACATACAAATTTTAACATATGCATTCACTAATTCACTAAGCCATGACACGCACACGATAAAGAAATCAACCGCTTTCGACTGAGAGTGGCACACAACTGTTTGAACTGACACGTTGAAACATGAACCATGCTGTACTACACTGTCGACGCGTCGTACTGTGCTAGTACAGAACGTGTATTAAACCAGTAAAAGTATTTACATTTTTATATTTTGAGTATTTAAATACATTGTATTTAAATACTCATTAAAGTATTTAAATACATGAAAAACAATGTATTTATAAATACAGTTCTAAATACACAAATGTATTTAAATATGTATTTAAATACTGCCCAGCTCTGCCGATGACTATCGTAAACTTCAACCACGCTTTGAAAAAATTCTAAAACATTAGTTAAGCAAGATTTGTTTCGCCTAAAACCGTGCTGTGTATTTCTAATAAAGTTATTATCCTACTTTTTGGCCTATAATTAATCAATGGTTTGTTTTATTTTTCAATAAAACAAATTAATTAAAATAATTATCAAAATATTTTATCGAAATTAATCCCATCAATGCTGCTATATATAGTGATTATTTGCTATAAATTTCATTGAAATCGGTGAAAAACCTTCGAAAACATCGGAGAAAATGTAATCGGATTAATAATTTGGAACGCAGTGGTATATTTATCCAAGTGTTTACGTTTTCACATATACGCCTCGGTGGTGTAATGGTTAGCGTCGCTGACTACGAATCCATCGACCCCGTGATCAAGACCCGGTGACGGCAGTCGGCGTGCAGCAAAACCCAGCTGTTCATCCTTCCACCTTCCATGCACAAAAAATTTCTTGGTAGATAAATGGGTACCCTTGGTAGCCTAGTGGTTAAGACGCTGGGCTGATGGTGGGGCGTGGTTCAGATTTCACGTTAAATTGTAGGTCTAAGATGGAGTGACAAGCTTGACCTTCGTCAAAATGAACAATTCGGGAGGAAGCAAAAACAAGGTTAACGAAGGTTATGTACTCGTGTGTGTACATAAGAGTATATTGTATTGAATTATCAATAATTCTCGTGTATACTTTTGTTTTATTTAGTTATGCACGGGAAATGGGTTATGTGGTATATTTCCTTTTTTATACCATTCTCTGTAAATCCAATAAAACTTTTACTTCAGTTTGCAGTTGAAAAAGAAACTGCAGCGAATTACGAACTTTATTACATTATTTTGGGTAAATTACACAGGCAACGAGCTCTCTTTTCACCTCTAAACAGAGTTGATATAAATATCTGGCGTTATACCCGCAAATTAGTGATAATTCAATGCACAATTTCTTTTTTTAACACCGTTTATATAGCAAAAGCGTTCGCCCTTAACCCGACCTTCCTGCGTAAATAAAATGCGTTTATTTTTACACGCGAAACGATGTTCTTGTTAAGATTTGTAAATCAATTAAATAAACGAAATGAAAGCATTAGTTTATAATTTATAACATTTCGATTCCGTTTTATTATTGCAGCCATCTTTAGTATATTAAGAATTCATTCATTCATTCATTTATTCATGCTTACTGCGCAGCCTTGACGTTTCATCAAATATTTAGGCAATCATTAGGACTCCGTTTTCAATTTTTTTTTTTTTTTTTTTTTTTTGTAGGAACAGTTTGGTAACCAAGGCAAATAATAAGCACGTAGACCGGACGGAGGTTGTATTGCTTGCGGGTTTCCCTTTAATCGATAGTGTTAATTCCTGAAGGAAGGCAATTTCTTTTAAAGAATTATATAATAGGTACAAATTTAATACTGCGCAGTATGAAACACAAAGTTACGTGATGACCAATGTTGTAAGTTGTAACACAGCTTCGCGTCGATCGCCGAAGTTAAGCGACATTAAGTCTGGAGGATAGTTGGATGGGAGACTGTCCTCTGCGTACAGATTATATAGCTACCTATGGTTCGGATCCCACGTAAAGCTGTAGGTCCTCTCCGCCATATGATTTTAGATTTTGCGAAGGAAGTTAACGACCCTATCTATCATTTAACCAGCATGAATTGGGTTCATTTATTTATAATCCCGAAAATGGTTTAAATATCACTTTGCTCAAGTTTATTTTCTTATTTTTGTACACATGGCATTCCGTAGAATTACCTTCTTAACCCACTGTCACAAAATTTGTAGAGTATGTAGAAATCAGAGGCAAGATCTACACGAACTTACACCAATTTAATCCAAAATTTTAAGGTAGATAGTTGTTTGGAATTAAGTCGAGCGCATGTTAAAATTTAAAAGATACAACTTTTCCCGAAAGACGGGCGACTGCTCCAATGTGTTTACACACATTTTTAGCTGATACGTTTTCTGTTAAACCGATTTTTAACAAACTTTAAAAAAGTTTCTCTATTGGATCGTTAGATATTTAGGTGCAGAATAAGCTAAAATTACGCAGTTTGAAGTAAACTTTTTTTTTAATACAAATATATAAATTTATTACCAAATATTTTTACCAATTATTCAGAAAATATTGTACAGCAGAATTAAATACTAAAAGCTTCATTGAAATATGAAGGATTATAGGATTAATATAATTTTTGCATGCAAAAATAAGTAAAAATGTGTAGAAAGAAAGAAATTGGTTTGCACTTTAGGATTAATGTAATTTTTGCATGCAAAAGTCAGCAACTATGTGCAAGAAAAACGCTGTTGAAGTTTCGAGATTCGTTGATCGGAGTGTAGCTACCAAAGTAAATTGTTTTATCATCATCATCAAATGTAAATATATTAACCATTTACCTTGTGGATGTTCGCAAAGAGAGTTTAATTTTAAAACTGATCGCTCAAATTATAATTATACGTGTCTTATAACAACAACAAAAAAGTAAGTATAAACCGAATTCAAAATGTGAATTAGGGTGAACATCCTAAAAGTTAGGATTAATCCTGGAGCGCATAGAGTTCATATTTAATTTTAAATACATTACTGTTTTTTCAGTACACTATTTTGCCTTTATACTAACAGCCTGTCAGTATAGCAGAGAAGAGCTAGTCCTACGGTTTAACGTGAAATCGGAACCACGGATAGCTCCACCATCCCAACGCTAATGCTAAATGCATTATAATGGTGGTCACTTATCCAAATTCTGTCTAGAGTCTAGACCTATTGTTTCTTAATTTCATCGATCTATTCGAAAGCGATCTTTCACCATGGTCACCACGAACTCATTTAAGCATATCTTAATAATTACACATTACTGAACTGTAATTCTTAACCTATAATTGACTTAAAAAAAATTCACTGTGTCGTGTATTGTTTTTTTTTGTAGTAAAGATAATCATGTCCAATAAGAACTTAAGAATGGTTCGTTTAATAAAGAAAATAATGTTTAATAAGAAATTTAATTATGGTTTGTACGTAAATAAAGAATTAATAATGTTTTGTTTGAAATTAAAAATATAAAAAAGTAGTAAAATAAAGTAAATTAAATAACGAATAAAACAAGGAATTGAATGAGGTCCACGACAACTGTCGTACTATAGATATGTGAAACTCGTGGTCATATAGCAATTACTGCTGTATATTGTAAATAAAATACCACTTACTATTATTATTAATACTAATTATTAATTATTCTTATTTTTTTTTCAGTAACTTGAAAGTGAAGAATGGAGAAAGTTTTGGATTTCCAACCAGATGGCGTTGCCAGTCCTTGGTCGTGGGCCACTTTGAGTTCTAATATTTCTCTTCTCTCAAATGGGGTAAACTCATTGGCTGCACTTACGCTGTGTGTTAGAGTGTTTCTTCCATTCTACAGAAATATGCACACTTTGCTCACAATAAGCAGCGATGAATCCACCAATTACTTAAGCGTAGGTAAGGTTCATAATGGTTTTAGAATGCTTCGACATAGGTATTGAGGTCTTGTAGTGAGGTATGTTGACGATTGTTAGGGTAAGAATAAAAGCAAGAACGTGTTAAGGCCTTGGTACACCTAGCATTAATTGCTGAATGCATTATAACTATCCATTAACGCTTTAATTTAGAGATTTTTTTCAATTGTAATTTATCATCAAGAGATAATCAGCGTTAGGAGTTAAATAAAATATAAATAATGGCCTATAGATGTGAAATTAAACACCATAAAATATTAAACTATTTAGTACATAAAAATATTAAATTTATTTAGTCATTCATTCATTCATCAAAAATCTTTTGTCCCAACAAATTTGGGGTAAGAAGGCAGAGGCTATTGATGCCCATCGTGGAGGTAAAGAAGAGTAAAACTAGCTGCGCCTGTCGTAGAGTGATAGGGTACCACGTCCCTAAGCCAAAAAATATTAAAGATTAGCCATAATAAGGGCGTGAATAATATAAAACTAGACTCCTCTTTATTGGACCTAAGGTTATTATAGGCCGGTTGCTATTACATTATACACAAGTTCATTTTCTAGCACGTGAAAACATGGCTCTGGTATTACAATTTATTACATAATCAATCAATAAATTTGTAGTGTTAAGATACTTAGAGAATGCCAATGCGGCTTCGATAAATGCTTGACAAAACGTGGAATTTAAACCACGACTGTGTCGCAGTTGTGAAGTAAAATTAATGGAAGAGATACGGAAAAATATCAATGAAGGAGCCTTTACTCCTCCGTCCGTGTATGACTTGTAGTTACTTTAGACTTTACTCGTGATAGGAAAGGTAGTATTGAATGAAAATTATTCAGTTTCATGGTCCATCCGTACGGGAAAGGTTACTAGTTTCCGAAGACCGAAGAAGAAATTGCTTTTAATTCCATGGAAAATTATTGGTGGAATTTGAATGGTAAATTATCTTTAGACTGAAATTTTGGGAAATACAATTTCATAATGAAGAGAAATAAGTGAAGTGAACATTTATTATATTTTCTAGCCAGCGTTTCAGAATTTATACTACTTTCCATCATTAGGGATAAGAATAAGGGATAAGGGATATCAATGATGGATAAGAAATTAAAATCTTAAGACTAAAATACAGATAATTAAAATATAAAATATTAAAATCCAAAAGAAGACTAAATTACAGTTAAAACATTTTGGGATAAAAATAAAAACCGGTACATTTTTATTCCTGATGTAATACAGAAGTACAAATTCCGAAACGTTGGCCAGAAATTCTGTGTTTGAAAGATTGGAGGTCATAAACAGGGGGAAAGATGGATTGAGGAAGATTGTTCCAGAGCTGACCGATTGAGTGGATGAAAGGTTGAGAATACCGATCAGCTCTTGCATTAGAGAGTTGGATAGAAAAAGGATGAGAATGTGTCGAAAGTCTGGTACTGCGTGCTCTCCTTAAAGGAGGAGACACGCGGTTAGAGAGTTCAGAAGATCAGTCTCCGTTATAATAGCGAAAGTAAAGAGGTAGTGAGGTAACATTGCGGCAAAGAGAGAGGGATTGAAGACAGTCAGTAAGAAGTGGGGAATTGAGGCGAAAAGCCTTTGATTTCACCCGGTCAAGTAGAGGTGTATGGGTTGAGCCACCCCACACACGAGAAGCGTACTCCATACAGTGGCAGACAAGACCCCCTGTACATTAGGGTGGCCCACTTTTCAATTTTTTTGGAAAGTATATAGCACATTGGTACCATTTTTACAAAAATTGATCAATATTTAGGGGTCTCGCATCGACCTTGAAATTACTAGTTTTTTTTTAAAAATGTGTACTTTTTAACTTTTTACTGAATCAAGATAAATCATTAAGTATGGATGTTTTCTGAATCCTCTTAATGAGAGAAGTCGTTTGGTGTGCCTGCCAATGTCATACGACTAACGGTTTAAAGGTTGTGCCTGTATACAGGTAATACATAAAATTGTGAAAATCAAATTCTTGTGTTAAATGAATTATAACTGTTTGTGTGTTAAATGTCACTACGCCAATTGTTAGTAGATATATTGCGCTTTTATAATGTATAATCCAAAATCCAGTGCTTGACTTTTAAGTAAATTATGCAAAAAATTAACATTTTCTATACAACCATACGAATTGCACTCGCTAAAGTCCTTCAAAACTTGAACAGTACAGATTCACACGTAGTAAGATTGAATATTTGAGGGGTCGCGCGTCTTAAGATACCTAATCGCCACCACAGGCGAAAACGTGTTTTTGATGGATATCACTACAGTATTTTCACCCTTCCTCTATCGCGTGGTTTGGGTTATAATGACCTTACTACACTAGAAGTATGGTTGAAAACCTTATGAAGCGAACTACTTTTTTCACCTCTATCGCCAGCCAAAAGTTCACCCAAAGTTCGGCATAATAAGAAAATAAAAAATTAAAAAAATATATATATATATAAAATATAAAATATGAAAATCTATTCCAAAAACTCATCAACATCTTCATTAGCATACTTAGAACTCTAATTTAGCCAAAAATGAACGTTCTAGCTCAATTAATAACAGAGATACTATTGCCAGAATATTGCTGAACTTCGGAGGCGATTTCTGGCGAATTTTAATTTTGGCGCTTAGGTACCGTAAAACGCGGGACCCCTCATTTATAAATGAAACCGTTAACAGTTAAGTGACTGCGTTTTGTAGATTTTAGTACAAGTAAATGATTTTTAATTTATTTACATATTCCTTCTCACTGTTCTTTTAGTTCTTGGTAAAGATGGTGTATATTTGGCTATTGGAGACCAGCTTGAATGGGCACCAATTTTCGCCGTACCTGGATATTGGAATAGCCTTTGTTCTCAAATTGATTTCATAGAATCAATGTGGATGCTTCAGATGAATGAAAAAGATTTCAGTACTTCTTTAAATGTAACTTCAGGTATGTATGAAGGTAAATTGTTTTTCTGTATCCACCCGAAGAGGATGCCAGTGGGCATGAAACTGTTGTGGAAATAAACTCTGTCTATTAGAGTGGGTTTTTATTATCATATTTTGACCTTCACGTAGAAAAAAGTAAGTTTTTTGCATTTAAATTGAATAATGTTTATTTTTTATTTTTAAGTTGAAGAACTGATTACAAAATTAATTCCAATTACTTTTAGATGATTACCTTGAAACCAAACTTTGTGTCTTATCAATCTTCTGATTGGGTGAAGTTTTAAAATTTAAATATTGTTCGTAATTTTGATAAACGCTAAATATTTGCAGATGTGACGATATCTACTACCGTATTTATCGTGCTCGGACAGAGATTGAACAAATATCAAAATGGATATATTTCGGATTCATCGTACCGTGGTAAATTAACAGACTTCAACATGTGGAATCGTCTTTTAAATAGTGAGGAATTATCACTTTTCTCTAATTGTGAACCTGAAACAGAAGGTTTGTTAGTGAAATGGGAACCTGAGAAATTGATCCTTAACGGTAGTACGTCGATTGTCGATATCCCAAGAGAAAAAGTGTGTCGACCAGCGGGCGTTTACAAAGTTCTTTTATCACCACCTTTTTGTTGCCTGTCGCGGAATCTATATGTCGCCTTCTTAGAGGTAATTTGTCTACTGAAGGTGATGTAGAATCTGGTAATTTGGGGTTCCCACAACTTATGGCTCTTCGTACTGAAGATTCAGACAAGAAAACCAGAAATATGATACAACAGAGAAGTGAAAAAGGATCGAAGTTCTCTCACGAAAAAGAAAAATGGAGAAGGATCAAAAACTTGATGAAAAAAGATACTGTATCTCGATGGAATACGAAAACATTAGTGACGACATCCTCAAAGACATTACAAATCATCCGAACTGCAGCCGAAATAAACAAAACTAATACAAATCCTTCCAAACAAGTTACCGAACCCATGCTTCGTCAGACTCTTGAAGAAGATGCGATTTTCGTAGAAGAAGAGCGTTTGAATGAAGAACTTGATTTCGTAGCCTACTGCGAATTTTATGAGCCACCGATCTTCAGAGTAAACGGGTTCTGTCCTGATCTGCTGGAGATAGTGGATGAGAACTACATCGTCATTGGAAAACAAAGTGAGGGGGAACTTCCGCTTTTTCAGGGATTCACTGGAAGGAAGATAACATACGCAAAAGGAATGTGGGTAGCCACTACTGAGCACAAGTAAGTACGCGCGCGCGCACATATATATATATATATATATATATATATATATATATACTGTGTATATAGCCAGGTGAACTACAAATCCATTGGCACATGTTAGATCCCCAGCCACCGCGGGCAGGAAGCGCGTAGCCCACTCAGCTAGGGTTACATGGTTTAAACAACTTAAAAAAACATTGGTTTAAACCAGGGATGGGAAACCGAAATGAATTTCGATTCGAGTTTCGATTTCAGTTCATAGTTTTGAGAAATATCGATTTCGGTTTCGATTTCGTTTTTTTTCATTTTTTTTCGATTCAGGTTTTTTTTTCGATTTCGGTTTTTCATATCGATTTCGATTCGAGTTTCGATTTCGATTTCAGTTTCTCAGATTTCAATATAATATGTTCATTATTTACATATAATATGAGCCTTTATCTATTATTTCTGCACACTTATTCCAAATAAAAAAGTTGTGCTATTGGATGATTATTTACATTTAATCAGTACTATATCTTGAAGTTGTGCTGTTGGATGATTATTTATATTTAATCAGTACTATATCTTGAAGTTGTCTTCATTTTTTTTCAGTAAACTTTTTCATATTATTTCTACAACTTCCCAATTAAGTTGTAAGATTATCTTGATTTTGCATGAATGGAAAATAACATGGTTGCTAGTAGATAAATTTGTAATTAATAATATTTACAAGGAAATTAAACAAAAAAAAAGTTATAACATTTTATTAAATGTACAACAATTATAATTACAAGTTAAAATTTGATCGAACAACTAAAATGTTGTCTATGTTTTCAGGTAATAAATTGTTCCTTTCAGGACTTGAAACCATTCGGTTTGAACTGATATTTTTTATTGATTTCGATTCCGATTCAAGTTTTTTTATTCTTTTCGGTTTCGGTCTAAATTTCGATTTCGGTTTTTCCAAAAATATCAGTTTCGTTTTTTTTTCGATTTCGCTTCAAGAAAAAATATCGATTTTATCGGTTTATCGATTTCGATTCGGTTTCCCATCCCTGGTTTAAACCGTTTTATTATTTTAAGTTCATTAAAAAGAGAAACTTGGAAAGTTCCTAAAACTTAGGAGAAATTGGTATGTGACGAGATGAAACTGGAATTTTTTTTTAAATTTTACGCATTAGCCTATGATTTGTAAGTTGTAACATAAATAAAGTTGTCACTCAAAAGTAGCACTTTCTCCTTTTACCTTAGTGCAAGCTAGCCCAGTTACTCCAATAAAACTTGAAAGTTTCTATGATCTTTCAAATGTGGTTCCATCCTTTAACTTTCAGAATTTACCCTCATATATTGAGAATTTTTTTACTACTGAACTAAATATTTACCTCCCCCCCCCACCAAATTAAGAAACCAATGGTTTTCCTTTTTTTTTTTTGTGCAACCCTGTACCCAACTGTTTACCCTTTCTTTGATTGGTAGATGAATGGGTATCATAAAAATAATCCTTCCATCCTGAACATTTATTCGAAATATAAAACAAAAAGAACAATAATAATATATTATTAGAAACTTCTTGTCCTTGAAATGGAACGAAGTTTCAAATTGGGAAGGAGTAATTTTAATGCGATTACAAACTTATTTAGTCTTCGTAAGGAGTAAGAGTTTTGTAGACCATATACCAAACTTGAGAGAACATAGTTTCATTTGATTTTATGGTTTACCTTTGTTTTAATGAAAAACAAAATGGTGTTTTCAATTCTTTAACATTCTAGATTCACTTTTAACCTTTGAAAGTCTTGCTCACCCACGCATACAATGAAAGCTTTTGCTGAATACAAATGGTAAGAACGAGAAATTGTACTTGAATTTTTTTTTTTCTTCCTCAGACCGTTAACTTCAGTCATTTTCTAAAAAGAGTATTCATAATACATAAGTTGCTTTTAAGATTGTTCTCGTACACCTAAACTCATAAAAATTAATCTTAAAGCAGTTTTATAGAAGTTAATTATACAGAACTGCCCTTTTCTGTGGCCTTGAATAGTGAGCTAATATACTGTAGTATGTCTCTTCAAACACATTAATTACCGAATATATTATCTAATATTGTTATATAAAAAGTTCCCTTCTCACTCCATGAAGAGATCTGTGTACGAGAATAGACTTCTTTATAGTCAGATGGTAAATTTGGAATCTGAAAGTCTAATGTACATTTGAATATGATAGTGATGTATGTATAGCATTTATCTATGAAGAATTCATCGAGTTCAAATGACTTATTCCAATCCAGAAATCTATTTACGTTAGTTAACGCTTGATCTAATTTTCTTAAACACAAATCTTATATATATATATAACCTTGTAACCTTGCAGTTGTTTCATGCATCGCTCTCTTCAAAGGAAGGTCAATCTGGTAACCCCACCTTTACGCCTGGTCTGGAGGAGGAGAGAGTTGCTCTCCTGCGATCTCCATCGCAGATAGCCAGGCGCACACGGCTCATCCTGTACCGTCCTGAGCCAGGCGTATAGTACTCTTTTGAAGACTTCAACTTTCATATCAGTGATGTTTCTAATGTCTTTGGGAAGCTGGTTAAATAGTCTTGCTCCCTGACAACCAAGCTGTTTTCCTTCAGAATTGAGGGTGTCCCTTGTCTGGCCCTTAGTTTGGAAACGCTACACAATCTACCTTTCTTATTTTCCATGTTTGGGTGGTTATAGGTTCAGTTTGAGGTTAGGTACCAGTTTTTCTGTTTTTTGTGTGTGAATTTTACAGCAAATATAGATTTAATTTACGAAGTCTTTCCCAGTAGTTGAATTCTTTGCAGCCATCAATCGTGGCTGTGAAATTTCTTGGAATTTCTTCTAATTTATTTATTTATTTTTTTATATGGGAACGTGAAGACTGAGCAGTATTCAAGTTTCGGCACGATCAATGTTTTCAACATAGCAATCATTACATTGTTGTCCCTTCTTTTACAGACTCTCAGTAACTATCCCGTAACTTTTTTTGTTTTGATTAATTATTTTATCGCTGTTTTATTTTGTTTCAAATTTCCTATCATCGGTCACTATGACTCCTGAATCTTTTGCTTTCGTACTTCTCTGAATTTCCTGATACGGGCATATGTTCTGTGTTGTAGCTCCTCACTCCTTTCGTATCTCAAGAGCTGAAATTTCTCGATGTTAAATTTCTTCTTGTCTTCGAACCATCTGTATATTCTGTTTGTGTCCGTTTGTAGGGCTTCCACCACTTCTTTTTCTGAATTTTCTGCTAATTTTTGTATCATCATTAAGGATGTTACTGTACTGTTGTTGGTTACTTCATTGTACTGAACTGCGTACTTCCGACTTTAACAATTTAGGGTTTTACTACTTGCTACTCTGAAAAGTTGCGGATCCATTTTCCTACTTTCCCGTTATTCCCCCGTTTCATTTTATGTGTTATTTTACCATGTCATTTGTCGAATGCTTTAGCAAACAAAATCCGTGTAGTTTTTATTGTTCTCAAGTACGTTTAGAATATTGATATAATTGCTCTGTTAGTTGTGATAAGCACGTTCATCCTGATTGGAATCCTTGTCGGTTCTCACTGAATCATTCCAGTGTTTAAAAAAAGTCGTATATGACGGGTCCCGCGTCTTAAGGTACCTAAGCGCCAAAATTAAAATTCGCCAGAAATCGCCTCCAAAGTTTAGCAATATTCTGGCAATAGTATCTGTTATTAATTGAGCTAGAACGCTCATTTTTTGGCTAAATTAGAGTTCTAAGTATGCTAATGAAGATGTTGATGAGTTTTTGGAATAGATTTTCATATTTTATATTTTATATACAGTATATATATATTTTTAATTTTTTTTATTTTCTTATATGCCGAACTTTGGGTGCGATTTCTGGCACAGAATGATTCCATTTGGTTTTTCATCACTATCACTAGCACGGTGAGACATTGCTGCACACGTTGATAATAGTTAGAAGCCGAGTGAATAGAATAATCCACGCAATATTCAGCAATATGAGCACGAAAACAGGACGCCTGCTAACAGCAACGCGAGTCTTAAGGTACTGGCGGGATGGTTGTGTCGTGTCCCTCTCGGCGGGTGGCCAATCAGAAAGCAGAGCGGCGTGGCTGCCATGTTTTCATTGGCTCGCGCTCCTCCTGCTGTTCCCGCCACCCAGAGACCGAGCGTCCCACCCCCACCCCCACCCCCACCCCCATCACCTCCCACCAGTTGAACGGGATATTGGGGCCTTAAGACGCGCATTACATCTGGGCAGCAGAGGTGAAAAAAGTAGTTCGCTTCATAAGATTTTCAACCATACTTCTAGTGTCGTAAGGTCATTATAACCCAAACCACGCGATAGACTGCAGGGGTTCTTAACCTTGTTTCTTAAGTGAGCAAATTTTTGGCACTTAATTACAGAGTGAGCAACATATATAAAAAAAGCCTTTAACTTAAACTTAGTTTAAATTAGAAATATTTAACTATTTAAATATTTCTTTAAACGCATACAAACTTCATAATGCTTAATTAAAATTTTTAGGTATATTGAAAAGCATCAATAAGTTCTAATTCTGTAGCTGCTATTTCCTCTTGTTTGAAAATTTGTGTCAGATCATCAATCTCGAAATTTATGTAGTTTGTCAATAATTGAAAGTTTGGTAGACGCTCTTTTAAGTGTTTGAACCTCTCTTCGAACTCGTCACTAATGTTTTCGAGTGCTTTTACTACGAGTGATGGACAGTTGCTAGCAGTTTCAGCCAAACATTTTTTAAGTTCAGGAAAATGATTAAGATTCTCCTTAGAAACTTGGCTCTGAAAAAGTTGGGTTTTTTTAAAATCCCGTAATTTCCTCATATAAGGCAACAACAAAATTATTTTTTCCTTGCAACCTCAGATTTAAGTCGTTTAAATGGCTAAAAATGTCGACCATGAATGAAAATGTTATCTTGAAGTCAGCAGTAAAAATTTCAGGAAAAGTACAGGGTGTCCATAAATTATTCACCCTATTATAAGCCTTAATAAATTCGTTATTATAGGAGCTATCTTAAAACGGTTTGCGGCAATTAATAACACAACTCAAGAAATTTTTTTTTAATTCAGTAAACCTCCACGTGAGCCCCATTGGTAGCACGCAGAACATCAAGGCGATAGATGATTTCGTTCCAAACATTAAGAAGCATGTCTTGCGTGATGGAAGCTAATGTCTCTTCAATCCGGTGTCTTAATTCTGTGATGTTATTAACCTTCTTTGCATACACACTGTCCTTTGTGTAGCCCCATAAAAAGAAATCCAGAGGCGTGATATCCGGGGAACGAGGAGGCCATGGAATAGGGCCATCTCGCCCGATCCAACGAGAAGGGAACTTTTCATTGAGGAACCTCCGCACTTCTAATCCCCAGTGTGGCGGTGCCCCATCTTGCTGAAAGAAAAGCATATCTAGGTAATTTGTAGCCTTCACAGTGTTCTCATGGAAGAAAAATTGCTTTCTCCTTCACTGTCGCCATTGGGCCCCTAGTGGATGTTCTGCGAAATAAAGAAAAAAATGTTCTGGTGTTATTAATTGCCGCAAACCGTTTTAAGATAGCTCCTATAATAACGAATTTATTAAGGCTTATAATGGGGTGAATAATTTATGGACACCCTGTATTATCCTTTTTGCTTTGCATTAGAAAAGCAGGCTTTGTTCGTGAGCAACATTTGCCCATTTGAAGAGCAACATGTTGCTCGCGAGTGACAGGTTAAGAACCCCTGCCGGATAGAGGAAGGGTGAAAATAGTGATATCCATAAAAAATACATTTTCGCCTGTGGTGGCGCTTAGGTACCTTAAGACGCGCGACCCCTCATATTTTCTCTGACTATTCTTTCAGATATTTTGGTGAGATGGAATGTCAGTGACGCTGGTCTATAGTTATTCCATTGACACCCATCCCGTCCTTTATATATAGGGACAATGTTCGCCCTTTTTTGGGGTGTTTACTTGCTCAGTGTTTTCCCTGTGTCCAGGGATCTTCTCTATATCCAATATAAGGGTGTAACTATTTCATTCTTACAGTTTTTAATGAACAAGGTGTCCCATTTGTCCGGACCTGCAACTGAATGTGATTTCATTTGTCCTTATAGCTCACGCTATATCTTTTGAGGTAAAATCAAAATCAGTTATACACTCTCCTTGTAATTTCTCTTCAAAGAAGGTATTTCTGTCTTTGTCGCTCTTTGGGGTACTAAAAACTAATTCATACTGAGCTCTCGCTATTTCCGATATTTCTTTTAAATCGTTGTCATATTAGCTGATATCGCGATAATATTGTGGTTTGAGGTAATAGTTAATTATTTTTATATCGTCAATTGAGTTAGTGTTGTCGTGTGTACATATATGTTACGTGAATCGGTTAAATTGCATTTTTCATGAAATAAGCAAAATATTGTTTATTTCATTAAATTGGCAGGCCATTTGCCAAATTCATGAAATAAGCAAAGTTATTGCTGATTTCATGAAATTCACAATTTAGCTCTGCCTATTTCATGAAATAGGCAGAGGAAAAACTGAGAGTTCAACTATCAGTTGCAGACTGTTACAAAAGTTCCCAGCTTTTAGACAGGAGCATCTTTTGGTCAGATAGCTGGTTCGGCAGTTAGGTTAGGTTAGGTTATGAAATCAAATGCTTGATATTTTGCGATGATATTTTAGTTTAAGTTTAATTAAATGTCAAAAACTCCATTCTGAGACTTCTCAAGGACAGGACAACATCTAAACAATAAATATACTGCACGTGTTTCTGATAAAAATTAACAAACTTTAGGGGGTACATGCACCGTTGTGAATTTTTAATAGAAAAGAGTAGCTATATGCGCACGGCGGCTGCTTAAGCATTTCATAACCTAACCTAACCTAACTGCCGAACTAGCTGTCTGACCAAAAGATGCTCCTGTCTAAAAGCTGAAAACCTTTATAACAGCTCGTGCCACCCACGCTATACGTGCAAAAACGCATCAAAATAGGTCAGGCTGTATATTTTGCTTTAAATATAGTTTGCAACTGACAGTTGAACTCTGTTTTTCCTCTGCCTATTTCACGAAATAGGCAGAGCTAAATTGTGGGATCACTTTAACATATTGCTTCCCAGGAACCTCTCTTTGACATATTGCTTCCCAGTGTATATCACTTTAACATACTGCTTCCCAAAAATAGACATTACACAACCCATTACAGTTACATTACAATAGTTTATAATATTTAGAGATTAGCTAGTCGAGGAAATGTAAATTTATGGACATCTTAACTTATTATGCTTTGCCATTTTTTGTGAATGTAAAATATTTGGATCACTTGATGAGCAGGGCCCCCAGCCTTCTTTAGTTAGCCTAGATTACCAACCTCTTTCTAACCAACCAACCTTTCTCTTTTTAACATTGCTTTCCAGGAGGGTTCACTGTAACATATTGCTTCCCGAATGCTTTGGGAAGCAATATGTTAAAGTGATCCAAATTGTGTATTTTATTTCATGAATTTAGCAAATGGACTGCCAATTTCATGAAGTAAGCAATATTTTGCTTATTTCATGAAAAACGCAATTTCACTCACTACGTGTGACATATATACAGTGGCGGATCCAGAGGGGGCTGAAGGGGCTCTAGCGCCTCCCATTGATATGTTTTGCGAATCGCAACCTAAGTACATCCACGCATTTGTTTATAATGTATGTTTCAAACCAGAATGATAAAATTTACAGTAATTTTCTTTTCGACTTAAGAAACAATCAGAGATTTATAGTCACAGCTTCAAGCTAAATATTTGTATTTGTGGATTTATTTTTCAATGAATTTTCTGTGTCCTGTGATAGGTTGGACAGTCGTCTAGAAAGTGGCTGTACATTATTTCTATTGTGAAGTGTTTCTGCTTTTGATTGAGCGTTCCTAATAAATTGGTAATCTTTGAACATTAATCTTATTACCAAGTACTTTTATGGGAATGATTGCATTTTATTTAAGCTTGGTTCAGAACTTCATCCGAACCCAACCAGCACGCCCAAAACAAAAATCCTAAATCCGCCAGTATATACACACACACACACACACACACACACACACACAGTGGCGGATTATATATGCTGCAAACCCACATGGAAAAAAAAACGATTCCAAGGCACCTCGTCAGGGAATGAAGAGAGAAGGCATGATGCCCATAAATATATATACAACGTAGCGGAAACCAAAACAATTAGCACATACTTAACAAGAGTTAATGAGAGGCAAAAGGAATTTTAACAAGATATTGTCAATTTTATACATTCCCGCACTGTTATTGAAATTGTTTTTGAAATGAATAAATGCACATTCTAGAATATTTCTTTCTATTATATCTCTGTTTTCAACAAGCACTTTAGAACTATCCCACTTCGAGTGTTTAATTGTGAAATTTATCCCATATATATATATATTGTTTTCTATTTCTTATTTTATCACTCATTGTTTACTCTCAAAAGTGATTTGAAAGGAATAAAAATCGTCAGAATACGACTTATATACCAAAAGCAATTACCCCTTTATACCAAAATTAACTGCCCATCATGCTTCATTTTTCAGTAAGTATATGGAGTTGTGGTTTGAGGATCCAATAAGAAACCCTACTCTTTCCCCGATCGGTAGGAACATTTGGCTTATTATGATCACGGTTAATGAAGAACTTCTAAAAAAGGATGTAGAGTTACCCTGTGATTCCGAGTACGTGTTCTTAAATCTCAGCCCATGTCCCAAAGGGTATTTTACGTGCAGTGACGCAACTTGCTTACCACATCCTGTCAGATGCGACAGAAAAGTAAGGAAAGTGTGATAAAATAAAGTCCAGAAATATATACCATTCTTAGTTGTAAATATTTATTTTAGTGATAGTGATAGTGATAGTAATAGTAATAGTCTTCGAGTGCTTTCTATTCCTTTTGATAGACATTATTTACCTGAAGGAAGTAAAAATAAACTTTTCCTCTTGTTACCCTTCATAACAGAGGGGTAGCTCTCTAACCATATAAACACGAGTTGGTCATTTCTACTACCGTATAGTGAATATAAAATTTTGGTAATGTACCTTAAAGGCATACTAGTTTACTTCTCACTGTATTTTAAACATTTTTATGGTACAGGCAGACTGTTTAGATACCAGCGACGAAGATTTTTGCTTCAAAGTAGATGTTCCGTCCGAAAACAGAGATGATTTACCAGTCAAACCGATGGAAGGCAATAATGTCACTGAAGTTGAACTGAAAGTGCTCATAATTGGAGCTAAAATCGAGTTGGATGTTATGACTATTTCTGCGGATATCTGGATGACTTGGAAGGATCCATCTTTGATATTTTACAATCTGCGTGACGATCCACTGTCTAATTTGGTTGATGTACCTTCCCTGAACGAAATTTGGATGCCATCGGTAATATCTGGATAACAGTAAATATGTACAGTAAAAATGTGTGTGCACTCGATGTACAGTAGTTCGTTATACACAGTGGTGTAGTGTTGTGGGAACGGCGTTCCCTTACTTTTTTTGTAGACGGAACGGCGTTCCCTCACTATTTCAAATAAATCCGAACTTACAAATCTCTAACGTCATGAAATTTTAATTCCCACCCCTAGAAGAAATATGAGAAAGCATCATTAACTGTTTCATTTCTTTTAGCTTCGACTGAGGCAATGCTAGCCTATAAAGATATGGTGAAACAGTCACCACGGCGTACCAGTTGTTAACTTTTTTAGTTAATCATTCCAGTTGTTAGCTATTTTTATTGATCGTACTGGATGTCGTATATCTAATGACAGTGGAAATACTGCATCTTCAACCTTGGAATATATCCTAATATCCAGTGCATATGACCTCAAAATATCCCTGAAATTGGTCAGATTTCAAAAGAATTCCCAGGGGGCTTACAGTGCCCCCGGACCCCCAGCTGTATGAACTCGCCGCGCTCGCCATTGTCCCCCCCGCATCTGAGTAACACTTTCAAAATGCGTTCCCTCACTTCTTTATTTTGTACTACACCACTGGTTATACACTGGTCAACTCATTTTATTTTCCTAATGAATTATGAATTTTTGCTGAATTTTTAAATTTGTTACTATCAGGGCCATATCAACCTGTAATAGCGCACTGCAAGGCAGTCCTTATGCGCCCCCACCCCATTAAATTCGGAACATATACAAATTGATTGATAGAAATACATAATTAGTTAATAAATAAACAATACATAATTGATTAAAAATCCAAATAAAAAATTTGGGGCCCCACACACGTTGGCCCCCTGGGCGGCCACACCGCTCGCCCCTTCCTTGGTACGGCCCTGGTTACTTTTCCGTAGATTTTATTTTTTAGAAATTTTATTGCTTCAAGATTTCGCTTCTCCATATTTTGACTTCTAATTTTTATTTTTTTTAACTATTCTCCAATCATATTGGATTGTAAATGTAGGTTAATAAACTAAAAGAAACATTGCGGTATACAATATTTAAAGTGGAAACTTATTATTAATTATCACTGGGCAACAAAAAACATTTTCTTTCGTGTCCCAAGAATGAAAATACCTTATTCTTATAGTATTTTCTGTGCTGAATCCAAATAAGTTTGTAAAATTTCTCTATCAGGTCTGGTTTTTGTGTGACATGCAATTTAATTTTTAAAAACCCATATAGTTACATACTTATTAAAATATGATCGAAAAGACATACCTGTAGTTTAAAAAGTAGCTTGTTTTGATTTTCTGCTGTGCTTTGCCTCAGGCATGTCTCTCTTAAGAGTCCAGCAACAGTCAGCCAGCATACTGGGGCTCCATTTGCCTTGGTAACGGTTTTCCATGGCAGAAATATCCTGATGAAAACGCTCACCATGTTCGTCGCTTACCGCACCCAGGTTTTCCGGAAAAAAGTCCAAGTGAGAGTCCAAGAAATGAACCTTAATGACATATTGCACCCCATTGCTTGGTAAGACTTAAGAAGATCTCCTACTATTTCAGGATAGTTTTCGGCCTTGTGATTTCCCAAAACATTTGTGCAGACACTTTTGAAACTCTGCCACGCAGCTTTCTCAACTTCATTCAACTCTCTTCAAATCTCTCATCTCTTAACAATTCTCTGATCCGAGGGCCTACAAAAATGCCTTCTTTAATCTTGGCATCACTGATCCGGGGAAACTTATTTCTCAAGTATGTGAATCCTGTTTGCGCTTTATCCATCGCTTTAACAAAGTTTTTCATAAGTCCAAGCTTGATATGCAAAGGAGGAAGGTACACTTTCTCAGGGTCAACAAGTGAACTATTCACAACATTTTTCTTGCCTGGAACAAGTGAGTGCGTTTTGGCCAATCCTTCTTAACGTAGTGGTTTTGCTTGTCCCTACTGTCCCACTCACATAAAAAACAACAGTACTTGGTGTAACCTAGCTGCAACCCTAGCAAAAGTGCAATGACCTTCAGATCTCCACAGATATTCCACTTATATTTCTGATACTGGAACTTTTCTAAAAGCAACTTCATGTTGTCGTATGACTCTTTCATGTTTGCAGCATGTGCAATAGGTACAGAAGGAAATTTATTTCCGTTGTGAAGAAGGACTGCTTTCAAGCTGACTTTTGTGGAGTCAATGAACAATCGCCACTCATCCACGTTATGTTCATGACCAAGAGCCCCCATGACTGAATTAACATCTTTACAAAACAAGTCCATCTTCATGGGAGAACCATTCTTTGAATTCATCATGGCGGCTGCGGAAAAAACAAACTTTAGTGTCACGTTGCAGTAGATTCCAACCCTTAATCTTGAACCTAAAAGTTCAGCCTGCTTCTTAGATAATTTCAAATCACGAACTAGGTCATTTAGATCTCCTTGTGACAGTAAATGTGGTTCATTGGAGGAACAGGTAGCCTGGAATGTTGGATCAGAAATGTCATCTTTTTCCTCGTGATATGCTACAGCTACGTTTGATTCCTCATCACTTAAACTTACATGTTCAGGAGGATTTGGTACTGGAAGTTGAGCACTGTGGGGAACTGGTCTCATTGCAGATGGTAGATTAGGGTATTCATAAGGCTCCTTGTTTTTGAAGTGATCCCCTTTGTATTTACCAGGCAGAAATAGCAGTCTGTTGTGTGATCTTTGGGTTCCCTCCAAATCATTGGAATAGCAAATGGCATGTGACGTGAACCGTTTAGCCATCCTGTAAGTAGTCTTACACATGTCACACAACAAATGTGAGGGGCCCAACTCTTGTCCTGATCGCCTACTTTACATCCGAAATAAAGTTCATAGCATTTTTTTACTAATGGTGTAAAGTTACGTTTCTGGGATTTTAAAGTTAGATCACCACATACATAACAAAAGGAATTAGGATGATTCAGACAGTTCCGCGGCATTACAAAACATCTATATGAATACAACACTGGTGTAAAATTAACAAGAAGCACAGACACTAGCTGTTAACACTGTGACATTTACAAGCAGACTGACTTGGAGGCGGCGTTGGAGCTGCTCTACACACAGAAACTAGGCTCATGTCTGAACAGGTACAAACATGTTTCAACCTGCACAGTCTGCTGCTCCGACCAAATTTATCCTGCCAGCATTATCAGAACTTTCTCCCCAAAGGAATAAATTGTACTAATTTTACAGAAAAATTAATACAACATATATATTAATATTAATATATTTTATTATAGTTATATTAATTATAATATATTATTATATTTATTATTTTTATAATGTTTTATATTATATTGTTATATACTTAATTATATATAATATGTTATTATTTTTTATCCGGTGATCATGCTAAATGAGGAAAAATGAACGTAGCGTCACAAGTAAACTAAGCCTGATAGAAAAAATCTGATTTCATATTTAGATTCAGCATGAAAAAGTACACTTAGAACACCCATCAAAACCCTTGTGACAAAATTGTTGTTGACCAGTGAATTATTAAACACGCATATCTTAATAATAAAAAGTAGCATTGTGGTTGGTGTTAGCTCTTAAAAATTTATCTATACGTGTATATGCATTTAATAAAACTAAATTCCTTTTCTGTTCATAAAATTCTACGCACACACGCACACACACACACACACACACAAAATATATATATTAGTTACCAATTTATTGCGTAAATGCTGGCACTATAATTATAATGATAATAATGGTTAATTGATTGTTAATGATAAGGCTGGAGTGACCGTGATCTTTGCAGATCAATTAATGTTATTAATTAGGTTGAGTGATAGAATAAGTTTTCCTCCTTTATTAAACAAAATAAATGATTTATGAAATGAGGCTAAATGTAAGTTGGTTGTTTACAGTCGAAATTAGATGTACACTTGAATAATGACTTTGATATTAAACGCGCGGGGTAATGATTAGTCTTTATATAAAGTTAAGTGAATGACACCAGGCCTAAATGAGGCCTGCACAAAAGATGTTCCCACGGTGGTAGCTCTAGTGTCACTGGTCTTCGAAGAGAGAGTCGAGGTTCAATGGTGGCGTGGGATGCTTGAGGTAGTCCTTGTAACCAGGGCCGTATTTAGAGGGGGGCCGACTGGGCCATGGCCCAAGGCCCCGCACCAGGGCAGTTCCGAACTTCAAATGTTCTTAACTATTCATGCTAACAACTGGACTGAATGCTTCTCAAATGTCGAGATTGCTCTACGTATGTATTTGTGCATGTTTGTCACAAACTGCACTGGAGAGCGCTCTTTCTCCAAACTTAAAATCATTAAAAACTACCTACAAAATACAATGGGGCATGAACGATTAAACTCTTTAACGCTTCTCAGTGCAGAACATGAAATTTTCAGGAAAATGGACTTCAATGATATACAACTATCATTGCAATATTGTTATATTATTTGTTTGTCATTAACATTTCTCTGTTGTATCGTCGTGTTATTTCATGCATTCACTTCTGATGTAAGATGCAAACTAAATAAATTTTGTTGTTGATCCAGCAGTTTCTTGAATATACATACATGATTTGAAAGCATAATTTGAAGAAAGGATTTAATAAAGGGTGAAAAAAGTTATTGTGTGTTGCAACATATCTCGTTGGTTCTTGCTTTACCTGTTTGTGGTTCTTGCTTTACCTGTTTGTGGTTCTTGCTTTACCTGTTATTGACGGCTATAAAGTATCATAAAATAATCAAGAATCACATTGTGACTAATATACTGACTACTGCTATTACGGATTATTATATCAAGGACTGATTGTTTAACAACCGGCTAGGTTGGGGTTGTTTAGGTAAAAAAAAACAGGTGACTAGAGATATTAAAAAAGGGTGCATCCAGACAAACTTCACAATATTTTGGGTTGGGGCCCCACAGTTTCACCCGGCCCTAGGCCCCGCACACTCTAAATGCGCCCCTGCTTGTAACGAGGTTGTGTGATGCCTTGAAGTTGTCCCGTGGTGTGACGTCATTTTAGTCGTGCTTGTGTGACGTCATCTTGGTCGTGTTTGTGTTGATGGAACATCGCTAAAGTATTTGGTTAATTTCCGCCCGACTTGTTCATTCTGACGAAGGTCAAGCTTTTCACTCCACCTTAGACCTACAGTTTAACGTGGGATCCGAACCACGCCCAACCAGCAGCCCAGCGTCTTAACCACTAGGCCACCCAGGATACCCATTTATCTACCAACCACTTTCTTTATTGTGTGGGATGAACAGCTGGGTTTTGCTGCGCGCCGGCTGCCGTCACCGGGGCTCGACCTCGGTGCCGATGAATCTGTAGTCAGCGACGCTAACCACTAAACCACCACTATATATATATATATATATATATATATATATATATATAAAATGGTGTCCCATAAGTCGGTCTCGTAGGAAATTTATTTTAATTAAACTTACAAAAGTAATACATTAGAACTAAAACAAATATTCAAGACCTCCGGAAACCTTTTCCTCAGGAGTGTAACTCACTTACATAGCCATTGTGTGTTATTCTACCTGCAACAACAAAAAAAAAAGGTCCCAAAACAACACGTCAGTTTGAACATTTGTTTTAGTTATAATGTATTAACGTATTTTACGCCTCATAAGACGCTACAAGTGGTAAGACGCACCCTATATTTAGCAAAGAATATTTAGGAAAAAAATATTTCGAAGATTTATCAGCCTGACAAAAAATATATTCCCATCACTTTATTAAAAGAACATTAAACAAAACAGTAACATATGAGCCCTCAAGTGATTTTTGGAGACGTTTTTCAGGAAAAAAGCAGCGTCTTATGAGGTGTAAAATATGGTACTTTTGTAAATTTTAATTTAAAATAAATTTTCCAACGAGACCGGACTTATGGGACACCCTGTGTACATGCATGCCAACTATTCCGTTTTCTTATAATTTTCCCGAGTTTTACTATGAAATTTGGTGTTCCCGTTTTTTTCATGATAAATTTCGATATCGTAAAATATTTTTCATACAAACCTTCTCAAAAAGCCGTTTACTCGCGCCATACATACCCATCTTCAGTCCGTGTATGTGTATGATATACGCGCGTTTTATTTCGGGAATAATTAATTGGACGCACTAAAACTAGTAACTTTGTCACTAATTTGAGGAATCATCACTAAAAATATCGACGCACTAAACTGACTGAATTCTCACATAACACTGCCCAACACCAATTTTGCTGATTTAATTCTAACACCTGTTTTTAGGTAATTTTGGTGTGCTGATTTAAAAAATCACCTTAGTTTTTGCCTATCACGTCAGGTTTTTGAGCAATCAAATATGGAGATATCGCATTTTGGCAGGGTTATGCCCAATTTTTTTTCTTTTCAAAAAATAAGTTTTTACATACTCAGAATCAGCATGGAAAAGTAAACAATTGTGCAGGGAGTGAACTTTAATATACAATGGTAATATTGACAAAGTGATTAAAAGTGTTTAAATAAGCAAAAAATGAATCCATGATCATGACGTCACGCTCACACCTGGGGAAATCACAGATACCCAAGATTTTAATATGTTGTATATGACCTTTAGATTTAATGCACAGATTTGCGTATTCCACAGATAAAATTTTAACAGCAAAACAGCTGTTAACAGGTCTCAAAAATCATCAATTTTGATAGGTGCCCTTCATGGATCACCCAAAATAGGCATATTGCATTGCACATTGCACGAAAACCTGATGTGATGGACAAAATCTGAGGTGAGTTTTGAAATCAGCACATCAATATTATCCAGAAACAGGTCTTAGAATTAAATCACCAGCAAAAAAATTTTTTTTTGTTGGGCAGTGTAATTAATCTATTAGAGTTAGTATTTATAACAAAGAAATACATCAAATTTAGTATTCAGTGTACGGTTGTTTGCGTTTTAGTTTGCTTTTACAGGTTTTAAGATTTTTTTTCATATTTTGGCTTTGGAATTTTGTTTTTAGTGATATTTTGTGTTATTGAATCTTGATTTTTTCTCCAAAATTCTCTCTCTCTCTCTCTCTCTCTCTAGATAGATAGATAGAATAATTGTTGTGTGCGTGTATACTTTTTCACGAGCGAAAAATAGTTAACATTTATAAATGGCTGCATTTTTCACGCTAATAATTTAGTGGTTCATATAGTTTACATAGTGGTTAAATTACTGCCGTTGATGGAAGCACGAAGGTCATTTATCAGTTTAAAAAAAAACATTTACTGCATTTCTCATGCGATGGAAAAAGCTTAGTTTAATTATCCTTCGTCAGTTTGGATAACTGCCAAAAAGTTCACGGAAGAAATAATATCTATGGAAAAGTACGGACCTACCAGAAACTTCAAAATTCAACAAATATTTGTAATTAGTTGAAAACATGAAATGACTAGTTAAATAAAATGGGTGCCGAATACACTCTCTTTCCAAATAGTTAGTTTATTTTTCAGCTTATTTTTCCCACCTATTATAAGTTTTCGCTAATCCTTTATGAAACTCTGGGGTTTTTTCATACATTCTATTTCTAGAACCTTTTTGCTACAATTGTATAGTTTTGGAAAGAAGTTCGCCTAGAAACAATTTCTGTAAAACAAAAAATTTGCTTATCATTAAAGATTTTGTTTTTGAAATTAACTGCTGCCACCAAAAAGAACATTACCAATTAGTAATTTTTTACTTATAAATTTTGTTTCTAGCTGAACTTTTTTCCGAAACTACCTCCATCATGTTCATTATTATTTATTCACTTTTTATGGGGATTCTTGTTTTCAGTTTATTTTACGAAGATAAATGGGACTAATCCTGAATTCATTTTCAGCTCGAGTTTGGTCACAATAAGAAGAAAAAAATTATCATGAGTAACCAGTCAGAAGTGTTCATTTTAAAGGAGAGCTTCGGTGCTGTTGAAAATTACGAATTCAGTTGGGAAGGTAACTTTTATTCTCTATATGAACCATGGTAGGAATATGTACAAACTGCAGAATATTTTTTCACACTGTTCACAGACTTTAGATCAGAAAGTTTTGTAAAATATGAATTTTCAGTTTTATTAGTTGTAAACAAACCGAGTTGTGACATATTGATTAATAATAATTTAAGTATTTAGTTATACATGACACCCGGTATCTCAGTCATTTCGGTGGCGGACTCTGAGCGGTGAGATTCAGTTTCGCTCCCGCCTGCTGGCTTTTGGGTTGGGTTGGCCTTTTACCCTGTTAATGCGAAAGCTAAAGTTGACCTTTGGGGGCAAACTCACCCCAACACCGTGGGGAAATAAACCTCCTGGCCGTTACTTTTTTTACCTTCAGTTATACAAATAATTGCGTGAAAAATAATAATAGTACTTTATATTAAACATCAAGTTTTGTACTTTAGATAGTACCATAACAGATAACACTGTAAACCCAAAGAGTGAGACGAAGAAAAAATGAACAGTAAATTAGACGAAAATAAGAGGGAAACAAAGCTAAGAAGGTTCACTCAAACCAACTGGTTAACCCTTTAAGGACTGAAGGTACAAATTGCTAACGTTTCAAATACAAGCATTCATAACTTAACCCTACAAAAAATTCAGGGCTTAAAGGGTTAAAAAATTAAGATGTTCATTGGTTTGCGAGTGAAACTCAAAGATGTAAGCTGTTCTTGTTTGATATACAGTATTATGTATGCTCTGACCAATCTCAACTTCAAAAAAGTGTGAACCTATAAAATGAATGAAGGGTGAACATAATCTCTGTCTGTCTACTTTGTGGAGAGAAGCGAATCAGGTGTGATCGTTATTAAGCTGCGCATTAGTACACATAGGTCGAGTGGTGCTTTGCGTAAAGCAATGAAACTTTTCTTCTGACTGACACTCGAGCATTGAGGATATACAGGCTTTATCTAAAAACTCATTTCTCTTTCTCCGTGGGGTGGGCACGACGCTTGAACTCGGGACCGAAAACACGCTATATTTATTTATCTCGATTAATCTTTCATAGACAAAGTCACCAGACCGTTTTTCCAGTAGCTGTTCATAACACTCACCTTGTCTCATCATCCCAGTCACGAGGTTAAAGATTAACTTACTCCTTAATAAACGCTGACTTTGTTGTAATCTGTTTCAGCAATGAGTTACAAAGGACCGGAAAATTCTTTGCAGTTGAGAGAGAGAGTTGAAGTTGATGCCAAATGTATTTTCAACACATTTTTATTCCCGTTCGGCCTTCAGGTTAGAAAATTATTTTAATTATTAAAATCAAAGAAATCTACAGTACCAATAATTAATTAATTATGGTAATGAGTGTAGAGAATAATAATAATAATATCAAACTCATATTAGTTACCTCCATTATTATTAATTAAAAATTAAATTTCTTACTCACCTCAACAATCGCGTAAGATGTAAAAGAAACCTTTAACCCCTCAACCTCGCCTAGATGCAAAAGAAACCTTTAAACCCTTCAACCTCACCTATCAAATTCGAATTTATTATCTAATTTAAGAATAAACAGGCAGGTAAAGATGGATCCTATGTTAAAAACTTAAATGAATCTGTCCCTCATTCATGTTTAACTTGTTTCAGAGGTCTCTTGCATGTTAAGGATTGAAAACTGTTTTAAAAATTATATTGGTTGACGCAAACGAATATTGTAGTAGTTTCTGTTGAAAGGACCAATTACAGCTGAGCAGTATAATGTATCTCCAGGACCAGGCAGTTGTGATATTTTTTATGCTGTATTGCGATTAGCGTTTCCCTTTAATTCTAGAACAGATATTTAAGACCCAAGCACCAAATATTTATAAATGGTATGTTACTTCGTCAAAAATGCTCCCACAAAAAATAAAAATGAAATAGCTCATTAACTTTGATAATCAGTTTATATAAAAAGATCTACAATGGCGGCACCATCGTGTAAAATATAGTACATTACATTATTTCGTTACTGTATGAAGGTATGTACGTACAGGGTTATAATAGTTTCTTGGTATGATCAGACACCCGTAAAGCAATTATTATTTACTGAAGTGCATTATTACCACCCCTTTCAGATCACGTTTCTACGGTCAACAACATTGGCCACGAAGATCTTCAGATTGAACACAATCTGATTTCAAGTGATGTCAATGCCTGCGAGAAGTGTCTGTTAGCCAATGTTGTTAACCGCGTAATCTGTTTCGCCCCATGATGTCAAATGGGTAAACACCAAATAGCATTGCTTTTCGATGAATAGTGTTCGATCACCCAACAAACAGTTTTAACCCTGAATATAGCTTTATAGTTGCGGAAAACGTCACCAAATATTAAAATTTGAAAACAGCCACAAAAATGACAAGTAATGTTTGAATGTTTATTTATATTTCAGAGTAAAATAAACTTTTAAAAATTACTAATTAGTAATTTTTGTTTCTGATTGTTTTAGGCGGACATCTTTCCGCTAGTGTATTTCAGTCTTAAATTTTGAATTGAATAACCTTTATTAATTACTAAAAATACAGTACTTCTACCGATTCTGCAGCAATGTTCATTTCCTTTCGTGTTGATTTCGGCTTTACCTGATGCCGTGAAACTTGCGTCTTCCGAATTTCATGGAGGAGTCTCTTGGTCAAGGAGTAACGATGACCTCAAGTACGACATTAGTAGCATTGAACTAATGCCGAAGGAAGGGAATATGTACAGTACTCAAGAGGTAAGATCGATGACGTTTACAAAATATTTTGATATGGGTTCGTCACTGGCCAAAAATAATGGCCATTTTTCCAGTTTAATGAATATGATAACCTTATTCACTACTACTGGAGCTTATATGAGGCCCCCCTCTAGGAAGAAGTGGCTAAGCGACAAGTGTACAAAAACGTCAGAAAGCAGTTAAAGTTGTACCAAATTTGAAAGTGCCAGAACGTTTGAAGATATTTCGTCCAAATATCCTCAGAAGTTCAAAAGTTATGGAACATTCAAATTTGGTACAACTCTAACTGCGTTTACTGGCATTTTTACTGGTCGCTTAGCCACTTCTTCCTAGGAGGGCCTTGTGTGTGTAGGCTATTATATTCTTGAATTACGTTTAGATCAGTAGAGCGGTGCTATTGGGAACTAAAGTTGCTAAGTTAATGTTTAAAAAAAAAGAAATAATGGTGTGAACTTTTTTTCAGTTAGTGGTTAAAATTTATCCTCGACTTGGATTGGCATTCCTGACGATGTACTTCCCTTCTTTGTTTATCATTATTATAGGAATATCTTCTTTCTATATAAGTCCCGCGCAATTACAGGTAAAATATATGTAACTTCAGGGGTTTGACATTTCGTTTGACAGTGTGAAAATATTCTATTTTATTGTCTTTCACCATATTTAACTCCCATCTGAAAAATTATATAATAAATGTCTTCAGACATTAAACAGGTTTTTAATTACTCTAAACAAAAGGGCAATTTCGTAATGATGATTGTAATTATTCAGACGAGAATGGTTAGCGCTTTGGCTTGTCTAATCGCCCTCTTGATTCTGCAAATTCAAGTGGGTTCCCCGCTGTTGGGCAAGACCGGAGTGAATGCGGGAGACATTTGGCTCTTCGGGGCTTCCATTATAGTTTTCGCAATCAACGTTTCGCACGTGAGAATCGCGAAAGACATTTACGTGATAGAAGAGAAACGTCCAACTACAAGGGTGAGAACGAAAAATCATTCACGAACCCACCACTCGAGAGTTGATAAAGAATTTTCTTTGAATACAGTTCATTTGTGAAATGTTTGCTCAATGTAATAAAGTCTATGGAGAAAAGACTGAAAGTTAAAGAAAATAAAAACATTCATAATTGGTTGCAAAAAAATAATAATAATAATAATACTACTAGAAGACAACAGAATACTGAATTCAGTCGATCCAAATGGATGAACTATTTTTCAGCCAATTATAAATTGCTGCCGAATTTTTTAATTTCGTTATTTATCCAGGGAACTTCAAAAATTTTCTTCTATACTGGGTATTCCATCCTGCATTAAGTGTAAATTTAGAGATTAGGTTTTCATTGTATACTGTAAAAGCTTAATTACAATACTGTAGTGTAATGCGTGTTCGGTCGTTCAAACCAGTCTTGACTTTTTTTATTGTGAACTTTTATCCGAGTTGTATCCATTTCATATCAATCCCTTGAAATAACTTGTGTATATTTTTGGTAATTATTCGTTTTTTGACCGTCTCTTTTTATAATGAGAGCAAACTCTCCTGGTCAATTTTGAGGTGTTCTGCACGAATCTGCCATCCGTTTCCTGTGCAAATGCGTAGTTTTCGAGATATCGTCATCTCAAAAACTACTCATTTGCACAGGAAACGGATGGCAGATTCGTGCAAAACACCTCAAAATCGACCAGTAAAGTTTGCATTCGTGCTAAACACAACCTAACCTACCGTAACCTAACCAGCACCTTATTTTGGATAAATATTTATGAAGCGGAAGTTTTTATTCACCGAAAAGTTGCAATGTTCCAGCCACGTGCCCTTAAAGATAGAAACAGTAAATCCACACTCACGCTTATTTTTTGGATTTTTTTTACGGCACCTAAACATCTTCGACTATTGTCTTTAAATACAAGCAGTATTACATTTAGGGCAAATCACGGATGTCGGAATTATGCCGTGATTGGAAAAAAACATCTAAACTTTTATCTTCATCGAGGCCAACAAGGCGGATTAGGTCTTCAAAATCAAGTTCACAAGATTGACAAGTCATGGTTCTAGAACGAAAATCACCAAACGATTAACAAAGAAGTAGGCCAAATCAAGAAAAAGTAGCCAAAAATAAACAAAGTAACCTATAGTTGAATGAAAATCTTCGAAAAAGGTAGCCAAAATAAACAAATTAACCGAAATTTTATACATACATATTAGAAAGTAGAAAATATTTTTTTTTATAAAAAAGTACATTTTATACAAATTTGCACAAGATAATATATATATTTTCTTATTCAGTTTGTTATTCAATACATATTGTTGTTACAGCTGGGTGTGACTGGGTCAAAAAACGAATAATAACCATATTTTTTAACGTAACAGTTTACATTCAAGTTCAACAAACTACTGAATGGTTCTCTATTTAATGTACCAAATATTTATTAGTAATTACAACTCATTACCTAAAATTAATATGATTACATCTTCTAAACATTACATCTTAGCTGATAAAAACTTATTTAAAAAAATTTCTTTGCAGCAAATTGTTCCCGTGACCATGATGAATGGCAAAATCGACGACGTACCTCAAAGTCAATCTCTATCGGTCTTCGCAAATGCATTATCTCTTTCCAAAAGGTGCAGAATAATAATTACTGTAGTGACCATAATACTCATCATCATTTATGTTCTAGTGTTCATTATTTTAACTGCAGTTTATAAAACTTAAACTCTAGCTCGCATTTATTTGAACTTTTATGATGAACCGTCTTCAATATTTCTGTATAATTATGTAATCGAACAAAACAGGTGGTTCCTTCTGTGAAAGTGCTTTACTTTTAACCACTGATGAAGCTACCTTCAGTTCAAAGCCAAATAAAATACTTAAAACCTAAATATAATTCTTATCTATGATTTACTTACAAAATAATTGGTTGTACGCTTTATTATCTAGATGGAAAGTGTTCATGTCATCAGTTATCAATAGAGGAAAAATATTTTAGTTTGTTTCAGCAGTTAATGTAATGGTTACATCATGTGAACTATTCATTTAACACAGCAGCTTTTTATCGATCCATTTTTGTGTACGAGTTAAACCAGCATTCAAGTGTTCCTACCTGGCACGCGAGAAAGTGAAGTCACCCTTGTTCTCGCTTCTCTAACGTGCTGCGAAACAACTGAGGAACATCCGACACACCAACCAGAATAATTTCAAGAGCCAACTAGACCGATTCTTGCGCAAAGTCCTTGAGCAGCCCTGCTACGAGGGCAGGATTAGAATGCAAAGCAACTCTCTCCATCAAATCCCCCAAATGATGCGGGATGTTGTAGGGGGTCGTCATTAAAACAAAAGAACTATTAATATAAAAAAATTTTAGTGTCTTAATCGCTATTCAGCGACAAAAAGTTTCAAACACCCTGATTTCCACGATTGACGCGCAAATGGCATTCAGTCGTTTTTTGCTGGGACGATTCAGCGGTGAAAAATGGCATTTAACATTAGCAGAAATTCTTAGGTCTTATTCAAAGTGAATTCCATTAAACTCTCCCACATCCATACTGCCTTCAGAGATTTCTGACCGATAACCTAGTCCTATTTCCAAACCTTGTATCTGCAATCAGTAGCGGATTATAATGGGGGCAAAGGGGGCATTTGCCCCCTGCCCCAGATGCTGACCGACCCCAAGAAACTATGTAAACGCTATAATCTACCGTTGAAATAATTGGTCGACCGTGAGGAAGAAAAAAAAATTCTAGATTCCGCTTCTACAAAACCTAGTTTAGTATCCCATTTATGTGAACAAAGTATACATTTTCTGTAATCACATCTTTGTTTCGTTTTCTATTGATCGATCCCAGTCAGCTGATCACATCACTCATGTATGATGTATCGGGTAAAGAAGTTTTTCTAGTGCCCGCGGCCCTAACAATGCTTAATCCGGCCCTGCCGGCAATGAAGAGGGGGAGCGAGATTCTCGCCTTCTGAGAGCATTTCTGCCCAATAACCAACTCAGACGGAACCAAACTTAACCTAATGTCCATAACTAAGTTCCGCGATTACCTAGTCCATCCGGTTAGATTAATAACCAAAAACCAGATAAGAGATGAAAATAAATAGTTGAACGGAAAGGTTATAAAATTGATCATCAATGAACATTTATGAGGAAAACTAATTTCATTTTTTATCTAACTTTTTATAATGTGTCTATCACAGTGCTAAAATGTTACCTAGATCTTGAAGTTCATGAAAAGAAAAATTTAAATTTTTTTTTTTTAAATCTCAAAATTTTTCTTCAGTAATTAAATGTTAGATTAATTTTCTGCCTGAAAATATATTTATTTATTGTTTCGTTTATAATTTCACAAACCACTTACACACAAATTTTATCGAGTTCAGTTCCCTGCTAATTTTAGCATTTAAAAATGTTAAAAAAATTTACAAAGCCATTCTTTAAAAGCGCTTAAGAACGGCTATTTTCAAACTCCGCATATCAAATAAACATAAATAATATATACAGGGTGTCTCAGAAGTCGCGCACCATTGGCTAATGTAGCTTCATTCAATTTAATTACTTTAAGATAGCTTTTCGATTAACTGTACATCTATTCATTTTATTATTCGAACATATATTGTAATTAAACATCACTTATAAACCATTTCGACTCGTAAATCTGAATAAAGCCTATGGTGCGCGACTTCTGAGACACTGTATATTCGTGGTTCATATATACAGGGTGTCCATTAAGCTTCCGCCTTTTCCTCACGAGTATAACTCGCCTCCATATTAGCCACTGCGTGTTGTTCCAACCAACAAAAAAGTTCCAAAACAAGACATTAATTTGAACATTTGTTTTTTGTAAAAAAAATAAATTTTCCTATGAGACCGGACTTATGGGACACCCTGTATACACGTTGTGATAATTATTACACAATATATTTGGGTATTCTATACATTTCGTAGGCAAATTTTTCTTTATGAATTGGGTCGTTATGCACGCCAATAAAATCTATTTCGAGTCGAAACGGGGCACTGATACTCTCCGCGGCAGTGATGCCAAACCTTTTGATTCGAGAGAGTGGCACTGGCGCTTGCTTGTCTTGTATTCTTCCCAAGGCACCAAACACGAACTTTGAAAATGGAATCTGCAAAATATAATGCATTCTGACAGAGCGTTCGTGATGGAGATAAACTTATATCGACTGCTCACATAACTTTTCGAACTTGTAGCTAAGAGAAAAAATGATGCGTATAGGAATAAGTCTAATATACGAGTATATACATATATGATATACAGAAGTTGCGTGCAGTCCGGGTACATGAGGTACGCTCAGGGTACTCCCCCCAAACTTATCACAAGATAAAATTAAATTAATTAAGCTTCTATCCTACTTTTGGAGCGAGTGTAGTTTACGTCCCCCTGACGCAAAAGGGGGGACAAACTATACTAGGTCAAAGTTGGGGAATGTAGGTGTCTTTTTTTAGTTAGATAGATAGAATAACCTTTATTAATAAAATAAATACATTTTTTTTTCAATTTACAATGACGTGAATAATTGTGAAGCTAGACTATTTATTTTATTTAATTTGGCCCTTAAGCATTAGCTTTACTGGGCTCTTATTAAAAATAAGCAGCTAGTTGTTATAAATTAATTATTATAATAAATAAATATGTAAATAAGTATTATTAATAGTTAAAACATGTATTACAATATTAAACAATATTAGTGGACATTAATGCTAGATTTTTGTTAGTATGCCATTATTAATCGGGATTTCAACTTGGTTTTAAACAAATTTACATTCACACAATTTTTTTTATATCGGCATACAAGTCATTCCATAGTTTCAATCCAATGAAAATGGGTAGTTTTTGAGATGAAGACAATCTAAATTGAGGTATAACAAGCTTTGATCTATTTCTGGCTGATACGAGTGGATTTCTTGATGTTACAAAATATCTATTTACCCATTGCAAATTAATGATTTTGTTCTTACACTTGTAAATAAAAATAAAATGTACCAGTTTGGTTATATCGTTGAGCTTTACTAGGTTTAGTGCTTTAAATAATGCACTAGAGTGATCAAGGAAATCAGCATCAGATAATAACCTTATTGCTCGTTTTTGGATGACAAAAATACCATTTAATGCGTTGTTAGCGGAGTTTCCCCAAACAAGGGTGCAGTACGTTATATAAGAAGAACAAGAGTATGATAAAGAGTCAATAAAACTTGTTTAGGGACTACATTTCTAAGTTTAAACATTATAGCAACGCTCCTAGAAGTCTTTTTCGCGATATAATTTACATGATCACTCCACTGCAAATTCTTATCTAACATTACACCAAGAAATTTTGTTACAGTACACTCCTTTATGGCGATTTCATTAACATTAAGTTCATCAAGATATTTCTTTTATTAGTAAAAATCATGAAATTTGTTTTACTGGTATTTAGGAAGAGTTTATTGGTGGTCAACCATTTCATTACACTGATGAATTCTGAATGAAATATATTCTTAGCTGTATTAACATCTTTGCAAGAAAGAGAGAGTCGTATCATCTGCAAACATTATGAAGTTAAGTATATCAGATGAACGTGGAAGGTCATTTATATATAATAAAAATAACAGTGGACCCAGAACTGAGCCCTGTGGCACACCATGTTTGACAAGCGCTTTAGTTGAGCAAACCTTATTTACTGATA
The DNA here is from genome assembly GCA_023014485.1 of Bathynomus jamesi. NCBI lineage: Eukaryota > Metazoa > Arthropoda > Malacostraca > Isopoda > Cirolanidae > Bathynomus > Bathynomus jamesi. The sequence continues at coordinate 251,796 of JAJOZX010003442.1, read as the reverse complement.
CAAAATGATATCTATGGGACAAATAACTTTTAAACCAATCACTGATAGCTCCTCTAAAGCCGTAACAATATAATTTATTAAGTAGAATATTATGGTCTATTACATCAAACGCCTTAGTCAAATCCATAAATAGTGATATCATTATTTCTTTGTTCTCCTTAGCTATATTTACAGTTTCCATAAGATTTAAAATAGCCATTTCCGTTGTTTTATTATTACGGAAGCCATATTGATTTGGAGATAATAAATTGTAGGATTCTAAATATCGCTGCATTCTACTTTTTATAATTTTTTTCAAAAACTTTGCTGAACACAGATAATGAACACACCGGCCTGTAATTTGTTGCTAGTATAGGATCACCCCCTTTAAAAAGGGGTGTTATACAACCAGTTTTTAGCATTGATGGGAATATTCCTTTGGAAATACTTTGATTGATAATTTTAGCCAAAGTTACAGATATCTTATTTTTAACAAGTTTCAGTATAGGTGCAGGAATGTTATGAATGTTATTTTTTGTATTTTTTAATTTACCAATAATATTCTGGACCTCAGTAGAGGTAGCAGGAACAAAAGAAAATGAATTTAGTGGGCTGGGTGGCATATATTCTAGAGGTGAGTGATCATTATTCATTAATTGTGAGCGAAGCTTATCCGCTATTGAAGTAAAATGTGCATTTAGAGTGTCTGCAATAGCAGTATCACCAGTAATTTCTTTATTATCAACATTTAATTTCTCTATTGAATTTTTCTTAATTTGTTTTCCGAGAAGATTGTTTATGGTTGTCCAAGGGTTTTTCATGTCTCCTTTATGTTTGGAAAATTGATTGTTATAATAGTTATACAGGGTGTCCCAGAATTAACTATCTATTTCAATGAAATCGGACAAATTTTTTAAAAACACACTTTTATTTGTTTATCATGTTTAATATGTTAAAAATGTATAAATTTCTAAATTTTTTTCATAATTTTTTCATAGTTTTATTTTCATTCTCTTTCAGAACACTATTAATAATGAATACACAAGAACGCATCTTTGTGTAACATCCCGTATCAAAGGAATGTAATGAAATCAGAGAAAAATTTACAAGAAGATTCCACAGAACCGGTCCTACAGACAAAGCGATTCGTGAACTTGTAACAAATTTAAAAACTGGATCCGTACACGACGAGGTGGGAAGAGGACGCCCAAGGACAGCACGTAACAGTACCGAACAGGTACGACAATTGTTTGAGGATGAACCAACAACTTCGGTTAGGGAGGCCGGTCGAAGACTCAACATATCCAAGACAACAGTTCATAGAATCTTGCGTTCGACACTGATGAAAAAGGCTTATCACATTCAAGTACTGCATGCCCTAAATGAAGAGGATTATCCAAATCGAGCAGCAAGGTGTGCAGAAATTGTGGATCAAATCGAAAATGAAAGTTTATTGGATAACATCTTATTCAGTGATGAGGCGACTTTCCACACGTGTGGTAAAGTCAATCGACACAACTGTCGTATCTGGTCCAATGAAAGACCGTCTGAAGTCATAGAATGGCAGAGAGACTCTCCAAAAGTTAACGTGTTGCTTGGAATGACCAAATCCAAAATTTATGGCCCATTCTTCTTTGCGGAAGCAACTGTAACAGGTACCGTCTACCTTGATATGCTTCAGCAGTTTCTCGAACCACAGCTTCTTGATGATGGCATTCTTGATAATGTTGTGTGTTTCAACAAGATGGAGCACCATGTCATGCTCTAATTGTTCGAGAATACCTCAACAGACGCCTTCCGAATCGGTGGATTGGACGTGGACCTCGACCTTGGCCTCCGCGTTCTCCGGATTTGACACCCCTGGATTTCTTTGCATGGGCTTTCATAAAAACAAAGGTTTATCGCCAAAAGATCAATAGTTTAGCTGAACTTAAAGAACGCATCCAGTTGGCAGTGCGGGAGATAACACCTGAAATGCTTCAAAATGTGTTTCGCAGCGCTGAGGATAGATTTGAAATTTGCAGAGATACAGACGGTGCACATGTTGAAACTTCTCAATAAAGTTTTGACTTATGATTTATAAATCTATTTGTTTTTGTATCATAATTTAGTAATAAACACAAAATTATGTCAGTTTTTATTAAATTTGTCCGATTTCATTGAAATAGATAGTTAATTCTGGGACACCCTGTATTTTGCAATTTTTATTATTTTAGTTAATTTGTTTCTGTATTGAGTATATTGTATTTTAGGAATTTTGCTCTGCAATTGCAATTTGGATAATTTATCTCTGTTCTTTATTGAAGTGATAATTCCTGGAGTGATCCATGGATTTGCGACACTTTTGGGCGAAACTGTTTTTCTCCTTAAAGGAAAGCAAATATTAAAAATATGGAATAAGGTGTCATAGAAGAACTGATACATGATCTGGGTTATTTAAAGGTTCGTCACAGTCGAGTATTTTCTACAGCCGCAATAAATTTTCTTTTGTTAACCTCTGAGAATATTCTGTAATCAATAGTAGTTTTGTCCGCAACCTGAACAATGTTATTGAATATAGCGTAAGTAGGAAAATGATCACTGATGTTAGTGGTTATAATTCCAGAATTTACGAGGGCATTGCTATTTACAAATATATTATCAATCGTAGATTCTGTTATTCGATTGCCATAGCTGCAGACTCGAGTGGGTTTGGTAATAGAATGACTAAGATAGAAAGAATTCATTAAGTTTAAAAATTCATGAGAGATTGCTTCAGATTGCAAATTGATGTTGAAGTCTCCCGCAACTATGGCATTCGATTTATGAAAGTTGCATAAGATGTTATCTAAGTGAATTAAAAAGCTATTGATATTAGTATTAAGTGGTGTATATATTGCATGGACAGAATATACATTACTTTTGTCTTTTATATTCACAATCAGGTTTTCATTGTCACTAATACATAGAGAAAATACTTCGTTAGAGTCGTAAGTTTGATGCACATACATACATAGAGATACCCCCACCAATCTGACCATCTCTTACAGTATGATAAGCAACGTAATTATCTATATTATATAGGTTTTTAATACTACTATTTAACCAGGTTTCCGTGAGAATTATAACACTAAATTTGACCGCAGAAGTTTTCAAAAGGGCCAATAAGTAGTTATAGTTCCTAGGTAAGCTTCGAATGTTTAGATTTAGCACTGAAAGATTTTTATAAATATCTTTTTGTAATACAAAGGCATTAAACTCGTCTATCGATGAGACCATGCAATTGCCTACACCAAATTCCTGTTCTAGATTCTCTAAAGTGGATACAGAATTTTTTGGTAATGAACTGAAATGATTAATATCGGCACATACTATGAAAGTCTTTATCGATGAAAGCCATTTAACAGTAGTTCTCAAACAATTTCACTAAATACAGAATATGGGAATAAGGGGTTACCGCCCAGTTGAGCCGAGAATGGGAAAGTCGACTGTTGAGATTGTATGCGGAGTTATTCGCAGGCATCCTGTGTGCCGACTGTCGGCTGGCGTTTTCGTAGTTCTCATAGCTTCGAATGCTTCTTCACTAACAAGGTGAACTCCTTTGACCGAAGTATGCCGCGTTGGAGGAGTCTCTTTCTTTAATAATTAACTTCGCTCCAACGAAGTAGGCAACTTCCCCGAGTCTCCTCGCTTCTATGAGTTTAGGGAGCTTTTCTTTACGAATTTTACGTGTTTCTTCACATACGTCGTCACTACGTAAACTACACTAGGATGTTTAGGGAGACATTTTTTAAATGAATCCATCAAATAAAACGTTAAAACTAACGAAAATATTACGACTTAACCTAACTAATCGTCTATATAATATATATATATATATTGACGATTGGTTAGGTTAAGTTGTAATATTTTCTTTAGTTTTAATGTTTTATTTGATTAGGTATACGCAGACAAAGTTGGGTAACGCAAACTACACTAGGATAATGTAGGGGAATGTAAACCACACTAGGTACCACAAGGGGACGCACGCAAACTACACTTGCTCCCTACTTTTTTCTTCAAGCCCTTCCAACTGTGAATCAAAATAATTATGATATAAATAAAATTTAAACCATGCGAATAAAATATATCTCGCTCTTCTGTTCTGCACGGATATAATTCAAGTCGTGTGGCGCTCGGGTGCCCTATAAGCTAATTTGGTTCTCATGAGCACGCGTTTAAAATCATGGGTATTGAACGTGGATATATTACGCAAGATATGGGTACCTGCAAATACGGAAAAAGATGCTACCACCATCACCTCCCAACAAACTCAAAAGACGACTGGAAAAACGAAAAGAAACTTGTGTATACAAATCGCGAACCAAATTTTTTCAACATCGTAGACACAATACGGCTACTAAGCTTCATACAGCACACACAGTCGACACAGTTAAGAACCTCCCAGTCGAACCATTATGATGTATGAAGCTACCAGAACATGTAAACGAGAATGGCTCTTTCTCGGAGGACCATAGGGGTACAAAACACGCGACACTGAAGGACGGTGAATTTAGAATACTCAAGGGGGTAACGCAAAACTAAAAACATGAATATTGTCCTGGCTAATATTCAAGGGCTAAAACCGAACCACTCGCAAAACAAAGTTTTATACTTAAAAGGATTTATGGATGAAACAAGGGCTGACATCGCATGCTTCACAGAAACACATTTTAAAGATTGCCAAGGAGACTGAAAACTGCGAATACTGCACAGATAAGAAAAAAATACATATTGGTGGTTACAACTTACGACGAGCTGATAGAACAGCAAGACGTAAAGGTGGCTGTGCTATATCATGTACGTAGGTGAGTCATATGGCTGAGACGATAAATAAATCAAATAGTTTCGTGGAACTTTTAGCAGTAAAAATAGAAAAACTAAACGTAAAGCTTATCATCATCTACCTCTGAACACTCCAACTGAAAAATTCTCGGATGTCATTGCTGATATCAGAAACCTAATAAAGTCCTTAAACTCTCCATCCCCCAATATAATACTCCATGGAGATTTTAATTTCCCATTTATAAAATACCAAAAGCTGGGAATATATTTTTTATATATACAGGGCCGCCGAGAAGGCGGAAAAGCCGGGATAAATCCCCGGGGCCCGAACCTCTAGGGGGCCCAGAAAGGGGGGATAAAATCTAAAAATATTAATAAAGCAATTGATTAAATAAGAGGAAATATAATTAATGAACATACATTTTATAGACTATCATAGTCAAACTGAAGCAGATAAAATATCTGCAGTCCACCAATGCCCAAGACCAACTGACAGATCTGGGAACCATTGTAATTGAAAGCCAGTTAGCCCGTACTTTAAATTTCATCAGAATCACTTGCCACTTTGTTAAAGAGAAGGTAGATAAAGTATACCTCTAATTATAAAAATCTTGCAGTAAACAATTGTCTTGCCTGCATGGACTGGTACTGCATTTGTAAATTGTATGGTGATAGAATTAATATAATTGATTCGAAAAATAAAATGGTCATTTTCCTCCAAGTTGTTTATTCATATTGTATTGAATAGTGACTTGGACATATTTGCTTATGTACACAAAAAAACATTCATCATAAAATACTGAGTAAACAGAGGAGCCCTTATACCAATCCTTCCCCGGGGCCCGGGGCATCTCTCAGCGGCCCTGTATATATATACAGGGCTATTCAAAATGATTCACCTGATTTCAAATGAGAATATTTTTTAATGTTACAAATACAGTGTGATTTGTGATACATCAACCAAAAGAAAAACTGTCCAAATTTTGTCTCTCACCTCATAAATGCTCTATGTGACTTCCCCTAGTTACACGAGCAACGTCGACACGATAGTCGAATTCCTCCCATACTCGCTCCAGCATGTCCGTTGTCACTGACTCTACGGCAGTAACAATGCTAGTTCGGAGCTCATCCAAAGATGTGGGCAACGGTGGCACGTACACAGTATCCTAAACGTACCCCCATCTGTTCTGTAACGTCGACGAAACTCACGCTGCACTGTGACTACCGATTTACAGCTCGAAAACTGCAACACACAAAATGCCTTCTGCAAGGGGGTTCTAAGCTCGTGCTCTTGAGTGCTCTTTGTGCTCGTTTGTACGTGCTTGTTCCTGGAGGTTTCACGTGCGCCCTCCCGGCCCTAGCACCCAAGGATGATGGGGCTCGACCCTGCAGTCCTTGGTCTTTTTCCACTTCGACTGTCCCCTCCACCCTTTCTTTTTCCTCTGTCTTTCCTCTCACTTTTTCTTTGTTTTTCCGCCGAGATATGCCCTTTTAAATAGAGGCGAATCGGTTCTTCCCGAACTTAAAAAAATATATATATATATATATATATATGATCAAAAGTATTCGGACACCCCGGAAAATCGGCATTTCTGCAAATATCACCTTCGCCGAAAGGTATGCTAGGAAAAAGCGTGGCGAAACTATAATGCTGAGGTGTTCTGTTAAGTTATCAGTAACTGTTGTGAAGCCATGCCGCGCGGACGTGAACTCTCCGAGTTCCAACGTGGACTCGTCATCGGATGTTATTTAAGTAACGTTTCTATACGAAACATTGCAGCCAAACAGGATATACCAAAGTAGACTGTAGCGGATGTTATCATGAGATGGAAGCACGACGGTGTAACTAACGCGAAAAAACGTTCCGGACGACCACGCAAACTGACGGAACGTGATAGAAGAAGTCTGGTACGACATGTCAAGAAGTCCCGCACGTCCTCTGCCGCTTCCATCGCTGAGGAGGTAGGAAGAGCATCCGGTACCACCGTTAGTACTGTAACTATCCGCAGAGAGATGCACAGACTCTGTTATTATGGTAGAGCAGCTGTACACAAGCCACTGATTACAAAAGTTAATGCCACGCGTCGTTTGGCCTGGTGTGTCTCCCGTCGTTCCTGGACCGTGGAGGACTGGAAAACTGTTCTTTGGAGCGACGAGTCGCGGTATTCACTCTTCCAGTCTGATGGGCGTGTTTGGGTGTGGCGACAGCCCGGAGAACGGCTTCTTCCTGACTGTGTACGTCCAACGGTGAAGTTCGGTGGAGGGTCCATCATGGTATGGGGTTGTTTTCCTGGCTAGGGCTCGGCCCGTTGGTTGTTATACCCACTACCATGAACGCTGACGTTTATCTCGACGTTCTGGACAATTCGGCCCTCCCTACACTGTGGCAATACTACGGAGATGGCCATTGTTTGTTTCAACAGGATCGAGCTCCCTGCCATACTGCAAGGCATGTGCAGGACTGGTTTCGTGAAAATAAGGTGGATTTGTTTGACTGGCCTGCTCAGAGCCCCGATCTCAACCCAATCGAGCACATGTGGGACGAACTGGAGCGACGGATACGAAACCGCACACCACGCCTGGCTTCACTTGCATCAGCTCTGCAAGAGGAATGGCGAGCCATTCCTGCACAGACTTACCGAAAACTTGTGGAAAGTATGCCTCGACGTGTTGACGCTGTAATAAAAGCAAAGGGTGGACCTACTGGTTACTAAATGCCATAATAAAACCATTTTTCCCAAAACCATGCGGTGTCCGAATACTTTTGATCATATAGTGTGTGTGTATATATATATATATATATATATATATATATATATATATATATATATACAGGGCGTCCCAAAAAAATGTATACACACTTTAAATAATTATAAAGGCAGTGTTTATTAAAATACATTTCATTTTCAAAATGTAATAGAATCTACAGACATTTAATTGTTTTGTCAACGCCTGTTTTCAAACTGACGTCCGTTCTGGTCCAGGCACTGCTAATAACGCGAAGCAATGGAATCGCAAACATCACGAAACATTTCGTTTGGTATTTGTGTGCATTCTCGTTCAATGGCTGCTCTCAATTCAGCGACTGTTGCAGGTTTTATAGCGTAGACTTTGTCTTTTAAGTATCCCCATAAAAAAAAGTCTAGTGGTGTGAGGTCTGGTGAACGCGGAGGGTATTCTACGAAACCCCTTCGTCCAATCCACATCCACATCGTGCCAAGTACCACTCGCAATACTCCACTCTTCGGTCCGGATCATCTTCATTAATAGCATGGACTAATCTTGGAATGTAACTTTTCCATTGACAGCGCTTCAAAATGCGTTGGACAGACGATTCTGAAATTCCTACCTCACGACTCGCTTGCCGCACAGATTTTCTTGGACTTTGGTGATACGTTTCCAGTACTCTTTCTTGCTTTGTGGGGCTTGTCGATGTCCGTGGTCTTCCGGAACGCTTCTTGTGGACATTCTGAACAGTTCCATCGGCTTCAAACTTATCTCTAATTCGAGTGATGGTAAGTCGCGTTGGTGGATCTGTTTGAAACTCCCTCCTAAACTGTCTTTGCACTTCAACTGCGTTTTCACACTTCCAGTAGCATTTTAGAATGAATTTCCTTTGTTCAAAGCTTAGTCTGACTGCCATTATTAATTCTAATGGGTTTAACTTGGAAAGAAACATCAATTGAGCTATCAGCTGTTAAAGTGTGTATACATTTTTTGGGATGCCCTGTATATAATATATATATGTATATATACAGGGTGGGCGGAAAGTAGCTCCCTATTTTGGATTGGTAAAAAAATACGTATATTATCCATTTATTTCAGAAGAAATAATATGAAAAGGTAGGCATACATGGTAGGTTTTCTCTAAAATTCAATGTGGGCTCCAACTCTTTCCACCAGCTTCTGGAGCCGCCCAGGAATGGCGTCCACTGACTTTAGCAGGAACTCCGGCGGGATGGAGGACATGACTTCCCGAATTCGGTCCTCCAGTTCTTCCAATGTCCTCGGTTTGGTGCGGTAGACTTCTTCCTTTACCCACCCCCAAAGAAAGAAGTCGCACGGTGTCAAGTCGGGGCTCCATGCGAATGTCGCAGTCCTCGTCCGAGAGAGATTGGCAGTAATGCGGCTTCCACGCACGCCAGTTCAGCTCCTTCTTCAGCACAGTTCGCACTGAGTAGCGGGAGAGTCCACTTTCCGAGCTGCCTGGCGAGTTGACTTTCGTAGACTCCGTGCGAACATTTCCTGAACTGCCTGCACCGTCTCCTGGGCCCTGGATGTCGAAGGGCGACCACATCTTCGAACATCTGCCACAGACCCCGTGGTCATGAGCTTCGAGTGGCAGTTCTTGATTGTTTTCGGGTCCACTTGGGCATGTGGTCCGTGAATGGCCCGCCACCATCTTTGAACTCGAACGACAGATTGCCAAACTTCGTACCGTGCCGCCAACTGGGCACGCTCCTGCAGTGTTAAACGCTCAGCCATGTTACCCTTCAATCTGAAATGAAAAAAAAAAAAATGAACGTTACAATTGTACCACTTTACAGAACACAAAGAGAACACTTTAGAGAAAAAAAGATTACCGTTACAATTGTACCACTTTAGAGAACACACCATAACAATATAACAATACAATCACAATTTATACATAATTTATATGTAATTTAAATTAGGGAGCTACTTTCCGCCCACCCTGTATATATATATATATACACAAACTCAGAATGGTTCCCTGAGAACAATATATGTTAAACACAGACCGTGCATGGCACAAGGAACTCTTCTGGGAAAATTAAATCCACTATAGTCCGAATAAGTAATGATAAATGACAAATACCATAGTTTTTTTCCTTTTTCATGATTTTAGCCCGACGTGGGCAACGGGTCTCTCGCAAAGAGATCCCATAAATATAGCTTCCCTCACCAGCTATCTGCAAAGCAGACAGGATCCAGCTTTGGGACGTGGATCTAGGGTTTAAAGCAAACCTAGATCCCTACACTCAGAACCTCTATATAAGTAAAAGACTCGTTGCATTCACGTCGTGTTGAATAAATCAAAGAAAAAGGGGGTAACTATTGTATTTTTAGCCAAAAAAACCAAAACTTAAACCTCAACCGGGACATTGAGCGTCCACTTTTCAAGGCACGAAACACGTCCGTTTAGTATACACAAACTCAGAATGGTTCCCTGAGAACAATATATGTTAAACACAGACCGTGCATGGCACAAGGAACTCTTCTGGGAAAATTAAATCCACTATAGTCCGAATAAGTAATGATAAATGACAAATACCATAGTTTTTTTCCTTTTTCATGATTTTAGCCCGACGTGGGCAACGGGTCTCTTAAGAGTCTTTTACTTATATAGAGGTTCTGAGTGTAGGGATCTAGGTTTGCTTTAAACCCTAGATCCACGTCCCAAAGCTGGATCCTGTCTGCTTTGCAGATAGCTGGTGAGGGAAGCTATATTTATGGGATCTCTTTGCGAGAGACCCGTTGCCCACGTCGGGCTAAAATCATGAAAAAGGAAAAAAACTATGGTATTTGTCATTTATCATTACTTATTCGGACTATAGTGGATTTAATTTTCCCAGAAGAGTTCCTTGTGCCATGCACGGTCTGTGTTTAACATATATTGTTCTCAGGGAACCATTCTGAGTTTGTGTATACTAAACGGACGTGTTTCGTGCCTTGAAAAGTGGACGCTCAATGTCCCGGTTGAGGTTTAAGTTTTGTTTTTTTTGGCTAAAAATACAATAGTTACCCCCTTTTTCTTTGATTTATTCAACACGACGTGAATGCAACGAGTCTTTTACTTATATAGAGGTTCTGAGTGTAGGGATCTAGGTTTGCTTTAAACCCTAGATCCACGTCCCAAAGCTGGATCCTGTCTGCTTTGCAGATAGCTGGTGAGGGAAGCTATATTTATGGGATCTCTTTGCGAGAGACCCGTTGCCCACGTCGGGCTAAAATCATGAAAAAGGAAAAAAACTATGGTATTTGTCATTTATCATTACTTATTCGGACTATAGTGGATTTAATTTTCCCAGAAGAGTTCCTTGTGCCATGCACGGTCTGTTTAACATATATATATATATATAAGGGGTGGTTGAAGTTGGTACCAGAAAGTGAATAAACATCCAGTAGTCGTCGTTTCATCTATGAAATGTGAAAATCACAAAGAAATGCATTTTGATAAAAGATCTGAATGCGAATTTAGCTTTTAAGTTTTTAATTTTTTCTGTTGTCGCTTCATGCATAAAATCCCGTATGTGGCATACACGCAACCAAAACAAAGCAAACCCAAAATTATTAACTTGTTTCTATAAACATAAATATCAACGTTTTGCTTGTATTTTTATATAATTATTAATTACTGTATGCATCTTTAATTCTTTATTAAAAATTAATGGTAAAATATTATATTTCCTGTGACTATTCACACTTATTTCTTACATATTGTGATTTGCATTAACACTTTTCATTATGTTTCAGATTTTCCAGTGTAAATAATGCCAAAAGCGAAAACAAGACACCTGACCCAAAGGAAAAGTGAAGAAAAGTATGGAGGTTGTCCTTGTGAATTATTAATGACTGAACCAAGCACTTACAGGCAGCTGATTCAATACTATTATGACCTTAATCATGCTAACCCTGGCACAGATTTTTGGGCCTTAGTGCAGCAAGTTAGCAAGGATTTAAAATCCATTTGGTCTTCAGTGAATCCAAGGCTGCTGCCTTTGATTAATGACAAATCCATTGACAGAAAGGTTAAAGACCTACTCACTCTTGTGAGAGAGACTAATCGCAAGCATGCTAAGGCAAGTGTCAAGCGAAATCTGGATGCTAACTTGGACAAATTTTGATATTTCTGCCTGTTCCTGTTCTTTGGATATTTTGCCTTGCAGTGATTCAAGAGTACTGTAAGAAGGACAAGTGTACACAAGAACACATCATCTGTGTTTGCCCTCGAAATGCAAAGGTGCCACTTGAAGAAAGAGCATACCTTCATGATCAGCGATCCAAAACAGGTCCAAGGGTGCATACCAGCTGTCTTCAGTGGACACAGCTGCTGCCAAAAGAGACAGGAAGGCCAAACAAGGACAGCAACATGTACTACCTCAGGAGGAAGTTGAGCTAGTAGGATCTTTCATACAGCCTACAGAGTTGCCTGGACTTACAAGCAGTTCATCTGGTGGCGAGGTTAGTTTCCTTTTATTTATTAATTATACTATATAAATAAATAAATAAATAAATAAATAAATAAATAAATAAATAAATAAATTAAATAAATAAATAAATAAATAAATAAAAACAGAAAACGCATTAATATTTTCCATTTATTTTCAGGAAGGAGAAGATGAATGGCAGCCTAGGAAGAGGCCTTCAGGAGACTACAGCCTTTTAAAGTTTCCCAGATATGCTATGGAACTTGTCAGAGGTGAATGTTCATCAAATCTGGGCACAGCTCTTGGGAATGCCTTGCTCCATGACATCAAACACCTACTGAGACCTGAAGTTGACATCAATCACATCATGATTGACAAGTGCAAATTAGACAGGGCCAAAGCCCAAATTAGGGTAGTTAGTGAGGGTGTGGAATCAGAGAAAAAGACACAGCTCATTTGTGTTGGTATGGATGGGAAGGTTGATGAGAATACCATGACTTACAAGGAAATAGAGACACCTGAAGGGGAAACTGTTCTCAGAAAGTGTGTTGACGCAGATCACCACCTCACCTTCACCCATGAAGATGGAAAATCTCCTGGTGCCTACTTGACCCACAGAACAATTCCTGTTATAGGCGCCACTGGTGAGGTCCTTGCTCAGGAGACATTCAGTGTTCTTGAAGAATATAATAGCCTTGAAAGTATCTGAGCCATTCTTCTTGATAATACCACAACCAACACTGGCTGGAAGAGTGGTTTAGTGGTAAAACTTGAAGAAACTCTGGGGAGAAAACTGCACACTGCATCAGAATGAACTCCCACTAAAAGCTCTTTTCAAAAAAATGGATGGAGTGACAACTGACCCAAGAAGTTTCAGTGGGCCCCTTGGGCAAAGGTGCGCAGAAGATATCCAGGATGAACCTCAGGTACAGTTTGAAGCTGTGGAAACGCCAATCATTGAAGGGTACATTCGAGAGGAAATACTGAAAGACCTCAGTCATGATCAAAGGCTTCTGTATGAGTATTGCAGAGGGATCGGATCAGGAAGAGTAGATGACAGATGGGCTGCTTGGAAGATTGGCCCACTTAACCATGCAAGATGGTTAACTGTTGCCATACAACTTCTTTGTTTGTACACAAGAGACAACAGACCAAACCTGAATTTGAAAAAGTTGGTCCATTACATTGTTCGAGTTTATGCTCCTGCATAGTTTGAGATAAAGACATCCTCTTCTCTGCTATCAGCCGACTGAGGCTGATTCCATTTGATGATGTGAAACGCATTGTAAAGCAGAACATCCAGGGTAATGTTTTCTGCCTCCGACATGAGAACATCCTCTATGCCACGGTGAAAGATGAAGAAGACAGAATCAGGAATCTTAGGCTTCAGACTATACTCACTCTCAGACACAGGTAAATTTTGCGCTTCTTGTAATTATTTATTTTTTTGCCAAAGCGGAGTTATTCTCCAAAAAATATGGAAAAAATATTATAATTGTCACTAAGTGGGTAATTTGTTTGTATTATTGAAATGACAATATTTGAGTACCATTTTTCATTTATATTTATATTTTTATTTATATTTTCATTTCCATTTTTCATTTATAGAATGGAGAGCAACCAGGAAGCAGGGAAGAAAATTCCCCAGGTGAATTGGAATGCAAATCACTGGCATGAGCTCATCGACCTCACTGACCCTGATGTCATGGAACCACCTACCACACAGCACCTATCTGATGAAGAAATCCAGTCATTCATGGACACTAACACTAAGCCAGACATTCCAGACTTGCCTTCTCACTCTCAGTGTTGAGAGGTGTGTGAAATTAGTGACAGAGGCTTCCCATACCGTGTACAGGTTCAAAACTCGTCACAGATATATCCTTACTAAAGTACTGAGCAGGAAGATGCGTCCTGCATTTATGTCAAAAGGACATTATTCTCAATCTTATGATGATTTATATGAATAGTTTTTTTTTTACATGAGAACATGTGATTTTTTTTTGGATTTATCACCTTTTGAAAGTATTTTTTCAAGTTTTGTAGCCAAAATATGTGAATAAATTAGCAAAAATGCATGTTTTTTCAACAAAATTTTATCATTTTACACTTAAAACACATGATATACATTAGGCATTGTCTCCTCTTGGGATAGAAAATAAGTGAGTTGCTACATCTATAATTAGTTAATATTATGTCTTCAAAAATGACGAGTTTACCTATCGCGTATGATGAAAATTGGGTCAAAAACCATAAACTTTAATTGCAAATCCGCAAGCAGGGCCTTATCTGTTTGCTCTAAAAATTAAAATTTTTTTGGGTTCATTTCTCAACCAAACCTAACTACTTGGCACTTATTCACCTTGAAAAATATTATATATATATATATATATATATATATATATATATATATATATATATATATATATATATATATATACATACATATACATACATATACATACATATACATATACATACTATATACATATATACTACCAGTCAAAAGTTTAAGTACACCTACTAATTTCCAATATTTTGCTGCTTAGCTCATGACAAACTTCAAATGTAAACTTAACAGGTACTAAGAGATGAATTTGCTTATTTGGCTTTCACATTGTATGCTTCAGTGCATCTGCCCTATGTAGTGTGTTGTAACACAGAAGCTTCTTCAAAATAGCCTTCAAAATGTGTTAATTTACGTCTAGCATGCAACCTAAAATTAATGCCATTAGCTCTAAACAAAGATTCAAAAACAGTTTAAAAGTCTTTACTGGAGTAGTGTGTTTCTTCAGGAGTATGTTAATACATGTGTTCAGTTATTAACATGCGCTGCAGGTCTTTACATATAAAATCCTTGCAGAGGAGCTAACTGTGTAGTTTAAGGTATATTTCTTGTTTCAAAAAGCAAAAATGGGTGCCAAAGCTCAGTTAACAACTTCATATTGTTTTACGTCCACTTGTAGATTCTGTTCATAGAGATTCTATATCTTCTGGTTTTCTTATTTTTCTACTGAGCTTATCTCCATATACAATATAGGGGCTTAGCGATTGCATTCTTGCAGTTTTTGATCAGTGTGGCATTCCATTTATCCAGTCCTGCTGCCAAGTGTGTTTTTAGTTTCCCTATAGCTTGTGTAATATCATATGTCGTAAAGTCAAAGTCCGTTATACTTTCCCCTTGTAGATCTTCTTGAAAGAACACGTTTCTATCGCATATCAGTTTGTCAGTTTTCGGGATACTGAAAGATGATTCATACTAAGCTGGTAATATTTCAGATACTTCTGTTAGATCATCAGATGAAGCACTGTTCTCAGTTCTCAAAGGTCTGATTGTTGCATGGTTTTTCCCCTTTCTTTTTACAAAATTATAGAAGTACTTTGCATTAACCTTTATCTCTTCTATAGCATCGTCATCATCTTTTTCTGTATGCTTCTCAATTAGTTCCTGTATGACATCATCGATACTCTGCAGTTTATCATTTAATATTTTTCTTCTGTTGTTATCTTTACAGTTACATTAATCCCTTGTTTTATGCGGGGGTTCCGTGCTTGCGCAACCCACATCTAACAAAAAATGACGCATATGAGCCATGATATATTTACATTCAATTTACCCCAATACACCCATTTACAAGTTACATGGGCCTATATATAACCTGATTTAACCTTATTAATAAGTATTAAGTTATAAATACAGTTAGTAAATAATATAATAATAAATACAGAGTAACCCACTTAATGTCATGTCAAAGGTGAATGAGATACTGTAATCATGATATAAAGCGGGTCATGCTAATAACTGAGTTTGACATTCCCAACTTCATTTTACAGTAAAAACATGCAGTAATACAGTGTTAATTTATTCCTCAATCCATAAAAGGGAAAACAAATTTCGTTTTAAAAATAGTGTAATCTATTTCTCAACACAAAAAGGAAAAGGACATTCATTTTAAAAATGCAGAACATCTTTTAAAAATGCAATGTAATAAGCTAAATTTTAAAGTAATCAGTTATCTTACTCTGTTTTGCACTGTTTAAAGTAAGGTAACATTATGTAACAGACTCAAATTTGGCAAATAATGTCCAATTGACATTGTCATTTTGTGCTATAAAATGTTTCAGCTTTGTTATACAGTTCAAAGTTTCTGACAACGTCACACAGCATACAGATGTTTCTTCTCCATTCACATTGTCTACATCT
Source organism: Bathynomus jamesi (assembly GCA_023014485.1). NCBI lineage: Eukaryota > Metazoa > Arthropoda > Malacostraca > Isopoda > Cirolanidae > Bathynomus > Bathynomus jamesi. The sequence goes on along the minus strand of JAJOZX010003442.1, from coordinate 235,641 downwards.
TCTTCCTCTTGAGAATCACGATTCTTGCATATTTCAGTTACAACTGCAGCATCATCTACAAATTCAGTACATTCAGCTTCTTTGTCCACATCCAGGAAGGCATGGAATTCCGATGCAGACATTCCTTCTGGAGCAAACACAGATTCATCTTCCACTTCTGTGTTTGCAGTTGTAAAGCCAGCCTTCCAGAAACAGTTGACAATTGTTTGTGGCTTGAATGTCTCCCATGCTGACCTTATCAGTATCATTGCTGTTAACAAATCCAATTTCTTTGCAAGCTTGTCTGCGGATAATGGACAGTTCTCATCATTAGCATCCGTAATAGAAAGCAGCTCATTTACGATTGCTTTTCTGTAGTGTGCCTTGAGAGTGCGAATAATTCCCTGATTGCATGGTTGAATGAGTGATGTGACATTCAGTAGTAAGATGATGATTTCAATGCTGCTATGCTGGACAAAAGTGTGAGCAGTGCAGTTATCCATAATCAGTGCAATGTGTCTGTTTGCCAGTCTGAGAGGCTTGTTCCATTCTCAACCAGCCTTCAAACAGTGTGCCAGTCATCCAGGCATTCAAGTTGCTCTGATAGATGCATGAGAGACTGCACTCCTCAAAAGCACCTGGGCATTTTTGATTTTCCAATGATGAGAAGAGGTGTTTTCTCCCCTGTCATACAGCCCAGACCAGTAGTGTCACAATCTTTAGCCACTTTGCCACTGGAATGATGAGTTTGTTTAAAGACATGACATCCACTCAGTAAAGCTCTATAGTAAAGGCCCGTTTCATCTGCATTAAAAATTTCTTTGGGTTTAAAGCACTGCAGCAGCCCTGGAAGTTGTTTCAACCCATGCTTCAGCTGATGAAGCATCTGCATCCTTCTTTTCTCCAAGAGTGTATTTAAAATACACATCATAGCATTTCTTCCAGCAATCCAATCATCCATTTGTAGCATTGAAGTTATCCACTTGCAATTCCACAACAAACTTCTTTACTTTTGCCTTAAGAATGTCACCACTGATAGGCAAGTTTGAAGCAAAATCTGCTCAAAACCATCGAACGAGGGCTTCATCAACTGCAATGCTGGAACATTTTCTCTTTCTCTGCCCACTGCATGGTGTCTGCATTATTATGTCCCTGTTCTTTAAATTTTACTGACTGTAGATGGATTGATAGCAAGTTTCTTTGCAATATCAGCAAAGGAAACTTTTGGTGGACCTTCAATCAAAATGATGATGTCTAATTTCTGCTTAATAGATAGGTCTGTGTGCTTGCGAGCTGCCATGATGAGTGATAGGATGGGTGGACATTCAGGTCAGATGTGCACATGATAGTGTAGTGATACAATGTATAAGCTCCTCCCACTGATCATTTGATGTGCATGTGATAGTGTAGTGATACAATAAGCTCCTCCAACCAATCATTGGATGTGCACATGATAGCATCATGATAATACAGCATGATACATTACAATGTGCACATGCCAAGACTTGACAATAAAAGGGTTCGTGATATAAACCAAAGTGATATTAAGCAAGAAATTTATGTTGCAATGTATAGCAATGGGTCACTGGTTTTTGAAAAATAGTGATAACAACAGGGTTGTGATATTAAATGAGGTGATATTAGGCGGGTTAGACTACAGGGTGTCCCATAAGTCTGGCATCATAGGAGAAATTCATATTTTTCTATTTCTACAAACCATAATTCATATTTTTCTTATGATCGGGATGCCAATTTCCCATCCACCATTCTGTTCAGTGACGAGGCTGTTTTTTATGGAAATGGTGAGGTAAATCGACAGAACACCCACTACTGGTCTCAAAACAACCCTCACTGTATACCTATTCAAAGGAACAAGGTGCATCTCAGGTGATGGTATGGTGTGGCATTTGGAAGGATCGCATCATAGGCCCCCTCTTTTTCGATGAACATGTCACTGGAGGTACCTACCTACGTATGCTCAAGGAAGAAGCATTTCCCAGTGTCTTGAATGAATAAGGAAATTTCCCAACATGGCTCCAGCAAGACAGCATTCCTGCACATTACAGCACCCAAGTAAGGGAATACCTGTACCAACAATTCCCTGGTCATTGGATAGGACGTCAAGGGCCTGTGGAATGGCCAGCTAGAAGCCCGGATCTCACGCCACTAGATTTTTATCTCTGGGGCTACTTGAAAGTGCTGGTATACGCAGAGAAAATCCGGAGTGTTGAACATTTGCAGCAGCGCATTATTGGGGCATGTAACACCATTACTCCTGACATCATTCACCGTGTGCTTGCTGACTGGGTATCACGTCTGAATTTGTGTATTGAAAACAATGGTGGACATATTGAGTACGTTCTGTAAATAAAAGCTTTTGTTTTGCCTTTTTTTATTATTTTTCCTATGATGCCAGACTTATGGGACACCCTGTATATAAATAATATGTAATACAGGGTGTACATAAAGTCAGGATCTATTTTTGTGAAGCACTTGGAAATTATATGGAATTCAATCATAAAATGATAAAGTGGTAACATTTATTAAATAATTAAGAGTAGGATTCGACGTGATGCCCATCAGTATCCCTGCACAGCTCAAATCGTTCCGCAGCATTTCTAAACACATTCTGGAGCATTTGCAGGGTTATGTTATCTGCAGCAGTTCGTATATGTGTACGTAAGTTTTCAAGACTCGTAATCTTTGTTTGATAGACGTGTGATTTGATAAAGCCCCATGCAAAGAAATCTAAAGGGGTTAAATCTGGTCATCTCGCTGGCCAAGGTCTGTTGCTTCCACGTCCGATCCAGTGATTTGGAAAACGTCCATTTAGAATAATCCTGAACAATTTTGGCATAGTGACAAGGAGCACCATCATGTTGATAGACAACAGTACTAACAATCCTATCCCCGTCGTCTATCAACATGATGGTACTCCTTGTCACTATGCCAAAATTGTTCAGGATTATCTAAATGGACGTTTTCCAAATCGCTGGGTCGGACGCGGAAGCAACAGACCTTGGCCAGCGAGATCACCAGATTTAACCCCTTTAGATTTCTTTGCATGGGGCTTTATCAAATCGCACATCTATCAGACAAAGATTACGAGTCTTGAAAACTTACATACACGTATACGAACTGCTGCGGATAACATAACCCCACAAATGCTCCAGAATGTGTTTAGAAATGCTGCGGAACGATTTGAGCTGTGCAGGGATACTGATGGGCATCACGTCAAATCCTACTCTTAATTATTTAATAAATGTTACCACTATCATTTTATGATTGAATTCCATATAATTTCCAAGTGCTTCACAAAAATGGATCCTGACTTTATGTACACCCTGTATAATAAAAGAAATAAAATTTTACTAATTAAAAATAATGATGATGATGGTGAAGATTGCTGTGCAGTATTATTTATGGGTGATATTGTGGGGAGAAAATCTTTTCTTGAAATTTTCAAACCAGCCTTTGCTTGCACTAAACTCAGCACTAGCAGCATCACATGGGACAAAATGGCCATAGATCTGGTTGGTCTTCCCACAGATAATTGCACTGCTTAATGGCGCATGTTTTTGATCCATATCCTCACTCCAAATGTTCAAAGCCTTTTCAATTTTCACTAGCATAGGATCTCTAACAATTTGTGCAATTTTAGCACTTATGGGGCACATGATTTAACTGAATCTCTTATTTTCTGTTAATTTTTCCCAATTGTTCACACTGTTGATTCATTCACCCCAAACAACCTACCAACTGCTGCTGCTGACATGCCTGACTTTAATTTAGCTAGCAATTCCACTTTTTGCACTAGTCATCATTACTTTTCTTGATCATTTAGCCTCACCCTCTGCAGGAGAACTGGCTGGATGTTTTGGAGCTATATTAATCAAAAAAGTAGTGTGTTTTTAACAAAAAACAGTTATAATCCTGGAGATATAACAAACTGGGCAACCAGCCATGGTGTGTCACTGGCAACTGTGCAGCGACTGACTCGCTAGGTGCGCTGCACATTATGTAATTTTACTGCATGTGGAACTGGCACACAGTATTTATCTGTTAAAATTTAGCATTTTAGGTATGGCACAGCTTACCCATGTATATACAAAACCGCGTAAAACAAGGGATTACTGTACTTAATTTTGCAGTCACTATCTCTTTCGGAACAATGACCTCTTTTGTTTCTCAAACCTGCTTCCATTACCTCTATGTTGTATTTTTGGGACATGTCTTTCCACAAGTTCTAACAACTCCTCTAAAGTCATTAGCATCTCTTCCATTGTCTTGGCCTCAAAAATGGTTTCCCAATCTATTACTTCCATGCTGGATACAACATCTTATGACTTTAGCCAGTTTATAGCTTTGGAGTGAAAATTAAAAATTTTGAATTTGCTTCTTTCTGTTGTTCGTGTTCTTTCCTTTCCTGTTACTTTTATATTGGTTACCTATTTCAATGATGTTGTGGTCCGATATTATAGTTGGGGATATTTCTACATTATCAATTAGGTTGCTGTTGTTTGTAAATACCAAATCTAGGCAGTTGTTTTTTCTTGTGTTTTCTGTTATTTTTTGCATTAACAAATTCATTGGCTAGAGTTAGTAGCATTTTTACCTGCTCCTGGTCTTCCCATGTGCCCCCCTTTTCCTGGTGTATACATACATTTTTTCCTATCCTTTTATATTTCATGAATAGGAAATTAAAATCACCGCAGAGAAAAATATTTGGGGTTGGAGAGTGTAGATCTTTTACCAAGTTTCTTACCTCTGTAATGCTGTAATGGAATCTGAAAATTTTGAGGTTGGCGTGTTTGGGGGTCTGTACATCACAATTAGTACCATATTTAATTTTTCAACTTTTGCTGCTACACATTCTACGTAGCTGTTTGTGGTACTTATAGTCATTTCTACCATATGCCTTTCATGTGTGTAAATAGCACATCCTCCTTTACATCTCACTGTTCTGTCAGCTCAGAGGATGTTATAGTTGTCAATTTGTATTCCTTTTTGTCAACAAATGACTCATTTTTCACAGTTTGCCTGGCAGTCCTTTAGATGAATTTCTGAGGCATGCAAAGTCTGCTCCAGCTTCTTGCATGAGTCCTTTCAGGTATAAAACTTTGTCTGGGGAATGATTTGATTTAAGACCCTGAATGTTGGCTAGGATTATTTTTATTTTTCTCTATTGTTTTCGCATACATGTGGTTCAGATTTGTTTTCCAATGGTAGTGCCAGTTTCATTGCCTTGTGGTCCTCCGAGAATTTGCCTCTTTTTATTTTTGTCAGTACCTGTTGTCCTGATAACACATGAAGTGTCTTTGTCTTTGTCTTGGGAGAAAAGAGACTGAGAATTTTAGAAAAATATGCTCCAAAATCACAGCCAAAAGGAAAGAGAACTGGCTAGAGAGGCAAAAGAGAAGTTAGCCAACTGCAGAGATGATAATGCCAGGAAAGTAATAAAGAAAAAACTGCAGGGTATCAATAGGGAAATACAAACCCTGATTAAGGACCATACAGAGAGGAAGAGGAAAAGGCAGTAGAAGCAATAAAGGAAAATCCAAAATACCTCCATAGCTATGCGAAAAGGAAAATAAAAACATGTGCCACTATTGGGCTCTTAAGGAAAAGAAATAATGAACTAACTAACAATCTAAAAGACATACCTGAAACATTGAGAGCCCAGTACCATATGAATCAGTTTTCAGTACCCCAAAAAGTGACAAAGCAATACCTAACATAGATGCATTCTTTGAAGAGAAACTGCAAGGAGTGTATACCAGACTTTGATTTTACCTCAGAAGATGTAGCGAGAGCTACAGAACAAATGAAATCACATTCAGCTGCAGGTCTGGACAATTGGAACTCGTCATTGATTAAAAATTATGAAATGAAATAGCTACACCCTTATACTGGATATGGAGAAGATCCCTAAACACTGGGGAAATACCGAGCATCTTGAAAAGAGCAAACATTGTCCCTTTATATAAAGGAGACAATAGATCTCAAGCAAAGCACTATAGACCAGCGTCATTGATGTCCTACCTCACCTAAGTATTTGGAAGAATAGTTAGAGAAAATCTATGATTTCTTGGAGACTGGAAATATTCAACAAAAATCAGCACATATTCTGATCAGGAAGATCATGCCTATCACAACTTATAGAGCACTATAATAATATCCTAGATGCACTGGAAGGCAATGACAACTATGATGTCATATACATGAATTTTGCTAAAGCTTTCGACAAATGTGATCATGGTATAATACCGTAGCACATAAAATGAAATATATGGGAATAACAGGCAAAGTGTGAAAATGGATCTACAACTTCCTCAGAGAACATCTACAGGTTGTCAAAATTCATGGTACATCATCATCAGAATCAGAAGTACGCAGTTCAGTATCACAAGGTACAGTACTGGCCCCACTCCTGTTCATTATCATGCCAACAGATATAAACAGTGGAGTAAACAGCAACAGTATAGTAACATCCTTTACAGACAATACAAAGATCAGCAGAAAAATCAGCAATACAAATGAAGTGGAGGCCTTGCAGAGGGACAAAAAAAATATACAAATGGTCACAAGACAACAACATGACATTTAATACCAAGAAATTTCAGCTCTTGAGATATGGTAGAAATGAAGAACTTAAACAGACTGCATATTACAGTGCCCGCGAAAAGTATCCGATCACCCTTGAAATTTGTATTTTTTACATAAAAAACAATGTTTAAATGTATACTAACCTTATATTAGTATTTTGTCATCTGTCCTTTGGTTTGGATGACTTGTTCTAGACGTTTTGGCATGGATTTAATCAAGTTTTGACAAACTTCCACTGATATTTCCTTGCACCATACCTTTTTGATGGCCTCTTGTAATTTTTCGACTGAGCCAGTGTCGTGGCATTCAACCTTATTTTTTATTATTAGCCACAGATTTTCTATCGGATTGAGATCTGGACTATTACCAGGCCAATCCAAAATATCAAATTTATTGTCAGTAATCCATTTTGTCACTATTTTGGCCCTGTGACATGGTGCACCATCATGCATGTATGTTTTTGTCCTTTGGATTGCCATTGCCATTGGAAGTTTATCCTGTAGCATTGCTAAATACCGTGCACCATTCATAGTTGTGTTCTTCGGAAGAAAATATAAGTTTCCACGCCCATAGTAACCGAAACAACCCCAAACCATCACACTTGGAGGGTGTTTCATTGTCTTTAGGGTGTATTTAGGGTCCATCCTATTTGAGCCAATAGGCCGGCGAACCTTTTTTGGACAACTTCTGAATGTCAAAAATGTCGACTCATCGCTAAATAAAACCTTCTTCCAGTCATCAACAGTCCAATGAATGTATTTTTTACAAAATGCGACACGTTTTTTACGCATTTTTTCATTAATGAACGGTTTCTTAGCAGCATGGCGAGATGGTAATCCGAGTTCTTTTTGGAGCCGCTCCTGGATAGTTCGTTCAGAAACACCAGATAACAAATTATTCATATTAAATTTTATTTCTTTCGCAGTTATTGTTGGGTTTTTCAATACTAAACGTTTCATAAGTTTGTCTGTTCGCGAATTTGTTTTTCTCGGTCTGCCAGATCGTTTTTTAGGGACTGGCGTGGTTAGGCCACCATTGTTCTTAGCCCGTGAAACCCATAAATTAATGGTACTTTGGGATATGTTTAATTCCTTAGCTATCTGTCTCTGTGATTTCCCACATGCATGCAAAGCAACAATAGCACCTCGACAATCACTCTTAAGTTGTTTTTTAGCACACATTATATATAAATTTTATTTACACCACTTTCTGTAAAAAAAAAAAAAAAAAAAAAAAAATCAAGAAATTTACACAAACAGTGAAATCTGACAAATTTGAGACACAGCCACCCGCAACGAAGGCTACCAGAACACTAATTTGAGAATGCGTTGGATAGCTCTCATATCAGCGAGCAACCTCAAAGTTACCAGATGTCGCTAGAACAAATAGAAAGTGAATTACGTGTCTCTGAATATCAAGGGAAAATATTGTATTTTCTTGAGTGATCGGATACTTTTCGCGGGCACTGTATATGCTCCAGATAGACAGGAAATTCAGAGAAGCATGAAAGCGATTCATTTAGGAGTAATAATCAGGGTGCAGTGCCAATTTTATAGGTGCCGGAGCTCTGGTGGGCCTGACAAAAGCCTGCCATTTCCTATCCTGTTTCTATATATGCCACACGATGACTAAGTATTTCGTGTTTGCACTCACTCACTAAACTGTTGATAATTAATGGAGACAATTTTTTTGTTGCTTGTTATGGTAATTCCTCCAAACTTCCTCTTGCAGAGGTGCCGGAGCGGCGCTCCGGTGAGCTCCGGCAGCACTGCACCCCTGGTAATAATGAATGATGATGCGAAATTTGAAACAAAATCAGAGAGCAATAAACAAAGCAAAAAGAGTCGTGGAATAGGTACTAAGAACATTCAAAAGAAGGTACAGGACAGTAATGATTCTCATGCTAAAAACACTGATTATACAGTACCAAAACTTGAATACTGCTCAGTCTTGATATCCCCATATAAAAAGGAAGAAACTAACAGACTAGAAGAAACTCAGACATTTCACAGCAAAGACTTATGGCTACAGAGAGCTCAACTACTGGGAAAGACTACATAAACTAAATCTGTACTCCCTGGAAAGAAGAGGTACACCATAATCTACATATGGAAAATTATCAAAAAACTAGTACCAAACCTCAAACTAAACCCAATTACCATCCAAACAACGCTGGAAAATAGGAAAGGCAAAATGTGTAGTGTTCCCAAATTAAAGGCCTGACAAGGGACCTTTTCAACACTGAAGGAAAACAGCTTGGTTGTCAGGGGGCCAAGACTTTTTAACCAGCTTCCAAAGGACCTCAGAAATATTACAGGGGTCAAAGTTGAAGTCTTCAAGAGAAGACTAGATGCCTGACTCAGGATGGTACCAGATCAGCCAGGTGTACCTGGCTATGTTGGAGGGTGCAAGAAAGCAACTTGCTCCTCCACCAAGCCAAGCCTATAGGTGGGGCCAGCAGCTTGACCTTTGTGTGAAGAGAGACCAACATCAACGAGGTTACATATATCTATATAATAATAATATTGTGTGTGTGTGTGTGTGTGTTCCAGCCATAACTCCAAAATGGAAGCAGTTACAAACATGAAACTTCACACACATATTGATTAGGTTCCAAGGTTGTGCACCTGGGTGTTAATAAATTAAATAATTAAAATTACTGGGTCCGAAGGCCCCAGCACTGCGATTAACTACAGAAAAGAATGCAGCCATGAAAATTTTGAGCTTCACATTGTGTCAAGATTTCTGAATCTTAAGATTTTCTTGACTATAGTTTTACTGACCAAATAATTGAACCCCCAATTACTGTCAGTTCAATTATTTGGTCAACAAAACTATAGAAAAGAACAGTCATGAAAATCTTGAGCTTCACATTGCCACCCATAAAAATAATCTATAATAATAAAAGGAAGCAGTTACAAACATGAAACTTCACACACATATTGATTAGGTCCTGAGGTTGTGCACCTGGGTGTTAATAAATTAAATAATTAATTTAAAAAAATTAAGTGGTCATCAAAATCATTACATCATTTCATATACAGGGTGAGTCAAAAGTAGCGCCTGATTTCTGTCAGTCGATTGTTTGTTTGCCATTTGTATTACAGTGTACAAGAAGGTAGAAATAAATGAATGACATATTTATCTAACCATTTATTCGGGGGAAAATTATTACGGAACTGTACCAAGCTGTTTTACTTGCAATTTTCATGACTTCCCAGAAAGAATCTGACAGCCGAAAAAACAGAAATCGGGCACTACTTTTGACTCACCCTGTATATATATGAAAATGAATGAAAATGAAAAGAAAAGGTTTATTGGCAGACTATAGTCCATATGACAAATATTATTAATACAATGACAGTTCATACACTAAGGATAAAAATATATACAATTGATTAGAAATAATACTGCACTGTCGAAGTTAAGTGGAGCTACAGACAGACGTTTTCGTACCAAAAAGTCCATACCTTAGAGGATAAATGGCAGGACTCATGGATAGCTTGGATGATCGGGTTGGTTGATTTTTTAATTCTTTGCATTAGACTGTGTTCAGCACATCTTGTTACCTCCGGGAAGCTCGGAACATTGCGGGTTGCAAACATTTGCGAAGCTGAGCATCTCGGGGGTAATTTATGTAAGAGTCTAAATGACCTGTTGTACAGCAAATTTAGGGTTCTGCCAGAACCTTTTTTATAATTCACCCAGAGTTGCTGACCGTATATATTACTGCAGAAAGTACGAAAGTGTGTGTCTTTAGCTTCACTTGTACAGAAACGAAAGTTCCTTATGGTCATATTTGCTTTAGCACACAGGCTTCGAGATCGTTTTCTTATATCCGAGTCATCACTCAAGGAGCTGGTAATAGTTTGACCCAAATACTTAAACTCTTGTACTTCCTCAATTACTTCACCATTCATTTTAAACCTTATATCAGCTGGCTGATTACAGCTTTTAGGATGAAATTGCATAACCTTAGTTTTTGTCACATTAAAAAGAATATCATGTTTCTGCGAATACACTTCGCAGACTTTTAGTAGCCGATCCAGACCTTTAACAGAGGGACTTATTAACACCATATCATCGGCATAAACTAAGTTATTTATCCTTGTGTTATCTATACAACATCCTACTGTTGCCTCATTAAGTGAAGCAATTAATCCGTCAATATACACATTAAACAGCATAGGGGAGAGCAAGGAGCCTTGTCTCACCCCACAAGAGGAGCCAAAACACTCAGATAGTACATTGCCCCACCTAACAGTGAAAGATTGGTGGGAATACCAAAATTTCAATAAATTTAATATGTACATGGGAACCTTTCTGTCTTCTAGTTTTGCAAATAAAATATTGTGGTTCACCCTATCATATGCCTTACTTATATCAAGGAAACAGCTATAAATGGTTGAATTACTGTCAATGTATTTAGATATTGTTTCTTTAAGTACATAGATACACAGGTCAGTTGAGTGGGACCTTTTAAAGCCAAACTGATTAGGAGATGTCCAGAGGAAATCATTTAATCGGAGTAACAAGAGTTTTTCTAGTAGTTTCGAGAAGCAGGAAGTGACAGCAATAGGCCTGTAATTATTGCTGGACAGAATGTCTCCATACTTATTTTTGACCAGGGGCAAGATATATACCCTCATGAACTCTGCAGGGATATAGCTATGAGCAAGCATGGCTGATAGGAGCAATGATATATGCAGACATATTACGTCATTTGCATATTTTAAGTGCTCATTTGATGTCATCTACCCCTGACGCAGAACCAGTCTAACTCTTTAATTAACCTCTTTACTTCAGAAAATGATATCAAAATATTTTCCCTTGTCCCTCCCACAATCGTTTCACTGCAATCTATCTTAAGATTATCCCTACTCACACTATTAAGAATGTTAGAGCAGTGGTTTTTCCACAGCTTTGCAATTTCATCCTCCCCCGACACCCCAACGATTGTCGGAGGGAGGACATTTTTGACACCCGTTTGATTCTTAACAAATTTCCAAAATTTTTTATCATCGTTATTTATGCGAGCTTCACAGGCTTTTGATGTTCGAATAGACTCTTCTTCCTGTTTACATCGCCTTATGGCCACCTTATACTGACCCCGACTTCTACACATATTTATGTATACTGGTCCTAATCTGGGTCTACCATGAAAGCACCACAAATCGTAGGCGTCTTTCGATTCCCTCTTCAGGGGGGCAATAAATCATTCCATCCAGGAATAACCTTAGTATGATAGTTGTAAGATTTAATCAAGGGGCTTCCTGCTTCTCTTAACAGGGATATTATCTTACTATAATACCTATCTGAGTTTACAGTGAGAATCATTTGAGCAAGGATTATTCTCTGCTGCATATTAACATTGGACCAATCGACGCGATTATTCTTACCTATTGAGTTCTTGTTAAGTCGTGTTGCGCATAAATTGGTAATGTTAATTAATATTTGTAATGGTCTATGATCAGAAAGAAGGAAATCATGCAAAATATGAACTTAACAATTCGATCCTTTAGATTATTACTAGTGAGACAATGATCAATCCACCTGGTGGTACCACTCATATCGCTAATGTATGTAAAATTACCACTGGCTACCCCTAATACATCTACATCACTTATACTTAAATTGGCCAACTCGCACATGTTACCCAATTCTCCAAAGAATTCCGAGTTCACATGTGCGTTAAAGTCCCCCATTATTATACAGAGAATATTTGGGGTTATCTGATAATGACTTAATTTTGTACAGCAAATCAATGTATTCATCTAGATTACTGCCATTGTTGTATGGTAAATAGCAGTTTACAATTAATATGCAATCATTGTTCACTTGTAATTCAATGCCTAACAACCTTACGTTATCGCTTGTTAAAAATCTTATATGTTTTGACAAATTTTTCCTTAATAAGAAGGCACCACCACCAAAAGGCCTACCGTACATTAATTCATCTGACAAGTCTACTGCTGATGACGCATGGTACATAAAGTCATCATGGATGGTAGAGAGGAATTTTAGCTCTTGCTTAGGTAGCCAGTGCTCCTGCAGGAGTATCAAATCTACACTGTCGCAGATTTTATGAACATCTACAGTTGAATTCCTCACTGACCTTACATTATATGAGACTATTTTCAACAAGTTATCCACCATGACTGATAAAAAATTTTATTAGTAAGATTATTATTATTATACACAGTACAACTTTCAGGCATTACCATTAGGGCACCTATTATTATAATTATTATTATTATTATTATTATTATTATTTTGCCTGTTATCAAATCTCCTGGAAAAGTGAATAAACTCCTTAACAATAATACCATATATATATATATCTTGAAACCTATGGTAAAATTATTGAATACCCAGTTAGGTCATCTGTATGCCCTTGATGATTGGTTAGGTTAAGTAGTGATATTTTCATTAGCTTTAATGAAAATATCACAACTTAACCTAACCAATCATCAAGGGCATACAATTAACCTAACCAGGCATTCAATTAACCTAACTGGGATAGAGATAGATAGATAGATAGATATATAGCATTCAACATCCACCCTGGCAACACCAGGTTACTCTGCTAGTATTTATATATTACACACACACACAAAACTAACAACTATGTTGGAATGATATCAATGTCCCAGTCTATATTTGTGACTGACCACCGATGCAAAGACCTGCTTCTTGTTCGGGATACATCATCTTGCGATTATATATATTTGTGTGTGTGTGTGTATGTATGAAGCTTCATTTAGTTATATTTAGTAGTTCAAAAGTTATGCCACAGACCTCCATTTATGACCATGACCTCTGATAGAGTGACCTGATTTCTTGTTCATGACACATTGTTTTGCGATGATCCATGTGTGTATCAAGTTTCATTCACTAATTTATGTAACAGTTCAAAAGTTACAGCATGGACACGAATGTGTGACAAACGAATGAACAAATGGAATCCAGTATCCCAACAAATTTATTTGGCAAGGGACATAATTATGACACAGAGAGATGGCAAGCTTTTTAAATGAAGTAGGGTTAATAACCAATGAATTATAAGTAATAAAGAGAGGTGAGACACACTACGACTAAACCATATAAAACATATTTATTTCTGTTTTCAAGTGATCCACAGTAATAACTATTTAATATTATAAGTATTTACTTAAATGAAGTAAATAGTATAATATCAGTTTATTATTAATAAATTGTTTTATACCTTGAAATATAATGGGAACACAAAAACACAATCATTTTTTGTTATACTCCATAGAGTGAAGGGCAGGGTGAAGTTACCGAGGGATTCTGGGAGCAGTGGATATAGTGAGCAGTTAGATGCACAAATAAAAGAAATCAAAATAAAAAATTATTAGTTTATAAAGACCTAGGGTAATAAATATTATTACCGTAAGAACTTGTGGTACAAACTGTTTCTGAAGCCAGTCATTGGAGAATCTATAAATTTAATACTTGGCCTCAGCTAGACCTAGATCTAGATCTGCTCCCTACCTGCCAAAAACATGCTTTCCTTCACATTTTCTACATCATAGCCCTTAATTAATCAGGCTAGAAAAACTAGAAAAACTAAATTTTACTTCATTGACCTTTGATGTTTACAGAATAATACCATGTCTTCAGTAACTAATATGAAATTCTTACTTTAATATCTTGCCAATAAGGTCCTCCTCTAGTATGTAAAATATATGAGTATACATCATGCCACGTGATGTCAATTCCCCGAAGTCAACAGGTTAATAAGATACTTGCGCCCATCACCCCTAATTCTCAAGATGAGGTGCGTATAAAGCATCCAGTCAAAACATTTATCTCGTTTGAAAGACCTCTGTAATCAAGGGAAGAAAAAATTGACAAACTGTTAAAAGCAGCAAGGTATTTAACTGACACCTTTCAATTAACTTAACTCAAAACAGAATTCACATCATTTCATCAGTTTTGTGAGCCATTTGATTGCTTTGTCATTGCTTTTCAGTACGAGATGCAAATAGTGCTTTTAAAAAATATAATGACTCAGTAATTTACGTGGGATCTGAACAATGGGTTGCTACATCATCTGAAAGTAGAGGATAGTGTCTTATCCAACTACTACCCAAACTCAATGTTGCTTAACTTTGCTGATCAACAGGAAGCGGTGTTATGACACTGGCCACAATGTGGCCCATTCTTTTAAATACTTGATAAAATTTTATCTGTGAAAATCTTAACAACCCATTAACAACTGGTAACAGCAAACTAAACTAATCATTAACAGACATTGTTCTTCTGAACACTCTACCTGCGTGTTAGAGGACCTTTAAAGAGGGCACACAGTGCCAGACTTTAAACACATTCTCATTCCTTTTCTGTTCAACTCTCTAATGCAAGGGTTAATCAGTATTTTCAGACTTTCATCTACTCGACCAGTCAACTCCGGAACAATCTTCCTCAATCTATCCTTCCCCCTGTCTATGACCTCCACTCTTTTAAACGCAGTGTGTCCACGCATCTCAAAAACCTTGTACCTTGATTTTGGCTCTCTTTTTCCTTTATGGGAGGGGCATTTTTGAGGGCATTTGCCCTTGGTCCCTCCTTCCTGCATAAAAAAAAAAAAGTCGAAACTTTTTGCAGATTTTTGCCTGGATTATCCACTTACTACTTCGGGCAATATAATAGTCATTGAAGGTTTTAGGATATCAGAAAAAAGGACTGCTTTATCCAACTTTACACTGCGCAACTAATTAACTTAAGCCTAAGGTCAAGCCCTATACTTTTGAGATTTAAACTTACAGTATCAGCCTGAAAGCTCACTTTGGGTTAAGGCCTATTAACTAGATAGATTTCAGGCAATTAAGATTAGGGGCTATGCTATTGATTAGATAGATTACACCAATTATAAAGACAACTATTTTAACTGTTAGCTTTCAATCATGCAATCACCTTCCAAAAATTAGAAGTCATTTCCTTTTAAACTAAAATTTCTCCTTAACTTAAACTGTTTTAACTACTTTCTTCTCTATTATTCTAGACAATTCCCTCCCAATAGTTAATATGCAACTCCCCATTATTGTATAGTTCCATGAGGAATTGAACAACAAGCCTAAAAATACTTGTTCGTAACATCAGTATACAAAAATTGCATTAGTAAAACAATGGATTCACATGCAACCACCAATACTTTTGAAATCAGATTGGTCCCCCTTCAAAAAAAGGTAGCAAAGACTAAGGTACCATTTTAGACGAACTTTCAAGAGAATGCATCTGAAACAACTAATAAATGTTTTACGATTAACAGCATGCCTTCATGTTCAAGGAAGGAAAGATCTAAGTATCTAAATCACATTAAGCTACTATAAATTTAGTTCAGGCAGTAAAGTACAAATAGATTACTGGATACAAAGAAATTTTACAATTAACAATTTTTTTTATGCAAAAACAACTGATGATGATGAAACAACTGCATGGAAGGACCTTTCAACTGGAAGCCTTCAAAATGAAACTGCAAAATCATGCTCCATCTTCAATTTAACAATAATTTGTATGGTAGTTATGCACTGCATAATCCTTCAAAACATGCGCAAAAAAAAAGAAAAAGTAAAGTACTATCATACCTCTTTTAACAAAGCTTCAGCCAACAGATTTTTGTTTAATGAACATGAAAAATATTAATTTAATAAATACTGTATAATAGTAAGTACAGTACCATTCAAGAAAAAAAATCAACTAAACATCAGTGAAAAAGAACCAACAATAAAGTCCACCACCATCTTTGTTGTTTACATCCTCTAGACCAGTGGTTCCCAAACCATGCGCCGCAGCGCACTGGTGTGCCACGAGATGTAATTAGGTGCGCCGCGAAAGAGCAAGATTATATTTCAAAATGTGAAAAATACAAACTGAAATTCTGTATTTTTAATTATCTATATTTCTACTTTATGCTATGCTAATATGTATAAATACCTCTTTTGAATAAATTTTCGAATTTTACTTGTTCTAAGGTGCACTGTGAGTAAAAAAAATTTGGGAACCACTGCTCTAGACTAAGCCAATCAACAACTGTCTCAAAATATATACAGTAGTCCACCAAGATTTGTATCAGTTGCGTTGCAGTAGATCTTCATATTCATATTCATTATCTACATGTGTTTTGTGAACATTTTATGCCCATCATGTCTGTGAAACAGCCTGCAAGTGAGTGTGTTGGTAAACCAGCCAAGGTGCCCAGGAGTCATTAGTATGGACATGAAAATGAAAGTGATATGAAGGGTTGAGGCAGGCGAGCATCAGGTCAATGTGGGGTGATCACTTGGCTTGGCTTCCTCTACTGTTAAAATGATACTCAATAACAGTGAGAAGATGAAAAGAACCAGCCAGTCTACCACATCCTTAGTTGCAATGAAGGTACTTTTTGTACAGAGACAATGGTGGAAAATCACATACGTATTTCTAAGTAACCTACTTTTTTCTAATGTGTAAGACCTATTTTGGCACAGTTAATCATTATTTAGTCATTCTGTAAGAAAATAATAGTATTTAAAGGCATTTATTTATCATTTTGACTGATTTAGCTATTAAGCAAGAACCCATCTCCATAAGCACCATGTTATAATGAACTCTTTTAATGAATTTTTTGCTTAGCGGACAAGCCTCAAGAATGTATCTTGTCTGTTAAAAGAGGTATGATAGTAGTTATTTAATACATGCCAAGGCAAAACCTTCAAGAAATTTCCCCTAGCCTTGGTTGACTCAAAGAATATAGGCCTATACTGAATTTCATTTTCATGTTTATCAAATTGCTTAAGTACCACATACCGTTGGTTGAATGATTGTCATATTTGAATAGCCAGCATATGTCACATCACCAAGCTTTGGTTTCTGATGGGAAATAGAAGGGGTTAACAAAAAAAACATTTAAATATCATAATTATCACTATTACTCTTTTTTTTTTATATCTAAAAGCATGAAAGATGAGATTCTTTGAACAATCATCATTATTTGTCAGATTCATCATCTCTTAGACTGAACTCTTACAATATACTATCCCTTGCATAAAACCTTACACACACAATCTTAGTTGTCACCACCATTCTCTGCAGAATGTTTTTGACACATTCTCATCCCTTTTCTGTCCAATGTAAGGGTTAATCGGTATTCTCAATCTTTTATCTACTGAACCAATCAACTCTGGAACAACCTTCCCCACTATATCTTTCCCCTGTCTATGACTTTCAATCTTTAAAATGCAGAGTGTCCAAGCATCTTGAAAACTTTGCATCTTGATTTTGGTTCTGCTTCTTTTATCAGGGGGGTAGGGGTTCACTCTTGGCCCCTCCTTCTTGCATAAAAAAAAATATGCAGGAAGGTGGGGGCTAAGAGCAAATGTATCCACAAATATGCCCTCCCTCCCCACACTGGTGCATCTAGCAATTCCAACATGGGGCAAATCTAACACTGGCATGGATGGTGGTAGCTGCAGCAGGTTGGCTGGGTGTGCAACAGTACCCTGAACAAAGGTTAATATAGAGGCTATGATGCTGGCATTTCATATTTACGCACAGAAACTTTTATTAAAATGAAAGTTTAGCGTATGTCATATATGTTTGTAATGACCTTTTGGCAGTAACCCCTAGAAATTTCTATCACTCGTACCATTTTTATACATGGGGGTGTTAAGACTGAGCAGTATTCCAACTTGGGTATGATCAGTGTTTTCAATAGAGGAATCATCATTATATTACTATCCCTTCTTTTAAAAGGTTCTCAGTATCTGTCTAGTTATCCAGATCAATTTTTTATTTCAGTTTTTGTAAAAACAAAATATCAGTTTCAGTTTTGATTTCAGTTTTTTTCACTTTCAGTTTATGAATTATAGTGATGTTTTCTTATTTGCAGTAAACTGAAATATTTAATATTCATATCTTTGAGTTATATATTCCTTATGAAGCCTTTTATTATTGATTTATTTTGTATCATACTGTAAGGCACAGTTGTTATTTTTTATCAGTAAGACTGATCTTTTACTTTTGAAAGCTTCAGATGAACTGATACTTAAAAATTAAGCTGCATGCTTAAAGTCACACAGTTGTCCGATATTTTTTTGACTTTTGTGCTAATCCACTTCTCATCTTAGTGAAATTTTCTCTCTTTACCTGTGATATCTATCCACCTATATGAAAAGGCTTTATGTCTCTATCTATTAAAAAGATTCCTTTCTCCATCTATATATCTTCAGAGATAGTCTTACGGGATGAGACAACATGTATCTATAAATCAAAAGTTTTCTATTGTCTCAATACTTGAATGTTTTTTGTTTGACAAGTTGTGTCTGGTGTTAATTAAATTTGAATTAAAAATATCTTCACTTCTATAAAAAACTAATTTATAAAACTTAACCAAAAATATCACTTTCAATTTCAATTTCGGTTTTTAGTTTTCATTTTATTTTATTTCAGTTTCAAATATCGGTTTTAAAAAAATTCATTTTTATCAGTTTATCAATTCCAGTTCATATCAATTCCCCATCCCTGGACTTAAAGCATTTGCTAAAACATAGTGACTTTTATCATTAACTGTACTAAATCAGTCTGTGACTGAATTCAAAACTCTTTCTTCATAATATAACAATAAAACGCACACTAATAGACAGAGTTTATTTCCACAACAGTTTCAATGCCCACTGGTATCCTCTTCGGGTAGATACAGAAAAATGAATGAACAGAAGCTAGAAGGAAACAATCCAGAGACCATTAAGAAATTCACACCTAGGCTAAGTCCCATTCGCCCAACACCTGAAGGGCATTTTATTAAAGGGTCCCGCTTATAAGTACTTTCGCACAAATTAACTTCTTGTTCTATACATACAGATCCTATTATTTTTTTGACAATTATTACACTTGTTATTACCTTAATTACATTTACATATATTACATTTATTATTACATTTACATTTATTTCCACATTTATTATTACATTACATTTTTTATTACCTTTTATTAAAAAATTTACATTTATTACATTTACATTTTACTGGAAAACAAATGAACACAAGCGCGTAAGAAAACATTCCAGAGACCATCGCACCTAGGTTAAATCATATTCCCAACACTGGAAGGGCATTTTATTAAAGGGTCCCGCTTATCAGTACACTCATACAAATTAACTTCTTGTTCTATACATACAGATTCTATTATTTTTGACATATTACATTACATTTGCTATTACATTTATTATTACATTTACATTACATTTGTTATTACATTTATTATTACAGGTACACTTATTTCCACATTTATTATTACATTACATTTATTAATACATTTATATTTTACTAAAAAATGAATGTAGAGACCATTAAAAATTCACACCTAGGTTGGATCCCATTCACCCGCCGCCATAAGGGATTTTTTGACTAAGAATCTCATTAACCCTTTGACGACCAGTATACATTTCTTTGAACTTGAAAGTGTAAGTTTATTGTTATTTACAATTAGATACGTTAGTCACTATAGTCACTTAAATGACCCATTTTGGGGTTAATTTTTCGACAACTAAATGATACCTATATAAATATGTAGATGTATTTGTACAAACATTGCATCATTGTACAATTTATATTATTATTTCCATTGGGACAAATGTATCCCTTGGTCCTCAAAGGATTAAAGGGTCCAGCTTATAAGTACCTTCGCACAAATTAAAATTATCTTCTTCGATACATACAGATTCTATTATTTTTCTTTTGACATAATTATTACATTTATAAAGTACCTTACTTGATTCCCAATCTATAGCATGATTATTTTAGCTGGCGTGATAAAAAATGGCATTATTAATGTTACAACTTCTGAAGGCATATTTATGTTCTTAATATGAGTTTCAATATTTCTTCCAGTTTCTCCTATGTATACTAGATCACAATTTTTACAGGGAATGCTGTAGACACCAACTTGCTCCTGTTTCGCAAAGTTACTCTAACCAATTTACTTTTTACAATAGACAAATATTTGAATACCAAATCAAACCTAAAATCTTTCAAAGGTTTTACACTTTCTAAGCTGGAAATGTAAGGAAAGCTCAAGTACTGTTTTTGGTTAAATAAAGGTTCCTGAGGGGCATAAAAAGATTTCCTGGCTTTAAAATATGCCTTTCTGATAAACCACTCAGGATATTTTAAATCCTTAAAAATGTTCCAAATCCTTGAATTTTCTGGGTCCAGCAGAAACCCCCGTGTGAAAGCCCATGATCAGACACCATCTATTTGCCTTCTTCCTAGTTACCTTTCCCCAGCTTGTATCTTCCTATCGACTATATGAAAAAACACTAGTGGCTGTGAAGACCAAAAATCTGCAACTCAAGTTCCTGTAGGAGTGTTTAGTGGAGCAAGTATGCCCGAAGTCCTTAACACTGTTTACCTTCAGGAGTGACCATACAACATTTCTGAATGTTGCCAGAGAAATTTTGAAGGAACATATTCAGTGTGTTAAAAGAGAGATTGACCATACATATTTCAAACTCAGAAATTGTCTATGCATCCTCAAATTGCGTGTCATGTGAACTACTTGTAGCGCTGTTTGAAACTGCAGATTATAAGTGCGATGTGGAGAATAGACACACCAAACAACAACTTAACAAAGATATCCAGTTTATGTGATGAAAGTGCTTAGTCAAAGTGTTCCATTTTAAGTTTATCGACATATGTCTTATCTAAATCCAAAAGTGAAGTGCTTAATTTAGGGCTGTCCTTTGCCCTCAAACCTGATAAAAACATTGTTTTAGATTTTGTCTTCCATAGTTAATTCCAGGTTGGATGTTCCATGTTTAAATGGTTTGATTCTGAGCAAGTTTCTGGAACATTTCAACTCAATGGACTCAATTTCCAAAATATTTTGGTTACGGTAGCTTTAGACAAGCTCAAGAAGAATGAAGCAATATTTGTTACTAAAGCAGACAAAAGTAACGCTGTGGTTATTTTGGACAAGTGCGATTATAAACAAAAAATGGAAGCATTACTTAGTGATAATAAATTCACCTACACCAAAGTGAAATCATCCACCCCTAAAGCATCTTTCTGCTGAATTCAACAAATCTATCAAGAACTTATTAAAAGATGTCCCGTCGATTGACCCTAAAAGATTTCTACAGATTAACCCCAAACTCCCCCACATTTACGGCTTACCCAAAACCCATAATAATAATATACCACTCCATCCAATTATTTCACACATGAGTTCCTTTAATTACAAGTTATCTAAATTTCTTGCAGATAAATTGTCCCCATTACTTGGTAAATTTTCTGGCTTGCACATCACTAATTCCCATGATTTTATTAATAAAGTCATGTCCTTAGATTTAAAGTGGGGAAGAATGATCAGTTTCAACAATGATTCATTGTTTACGAAAGTTCCCATTGATGATGTACTTAGCTTTTTTAGGTAGAAAATTGCCCACATGTAACGTAGAACTTGGCATGCCACACCTGTATTTTTAGAATTGATAAAACTGTCACCAATAATACCTTCAGAGAGAAATTTTATTTACAATGTTTTGGTATGAGAATGGGGTCCCCTTTATCCCCAATACTGAGTACATTATACATGACATATTTTGAGTCAGAATGGTTACAAACAATATGTCCCAGTAATTTAATTTGGTTTTGTTATGTAGATGATATTTTCTCATTTTGGACTGACAACTGGAACAACTTTGATACTTTCTTTCAGTCAGTCATTAAATAATCTTGTTCCCTCTTAAATTTAAATATGAATGGGAAAATGACAAACAATTACCTTTTCTAGATGTTTTGGTCATTAACAAAAATGGAAAGCCCAATTTCACGGTCTATAGAAAACCCACTCACTGTAATTTGTATATTCATTAGTTTTCATATTATGATGATGGTGTTAAAAGTTCAATTATTTCTTCCACATTTCTGAGAGCACTCAAGATTTGTAGCCCACAATTGCTGGACCCAGAAAATTCAAAGATTTGGAACATTTTCAAGGATTTAAAATATCCAGTGGTTTATTAGAAAGGCGTATTTTAAAGCCAGGAAATCTTTTTATGACCCTCAGGAACCTTTATTTAACCAAAAACAATACTTGAGTTTGCCTTATATTTCCAGCTTAGAAAGTGTAAAACCTTTTGATGAAAGATTTTAGGTTTGATTTGGCATTCAAATATTCGTCTACTGTAAAAAGTAAATTGGTTAAAAATAACTTTGCAAAACAGGAGCAAGTTGGTGTCTACAGCATTCCCTGTAAAAATTGTGACCTAGTATACGTAGGAGAAACTGGAAGAAATATTGAAACTCATATTAAAGAACATAAATATGCCTTCAGAAGTTGTAACACTAATAATGCCATTTTTCATCACACCAGCCAAAATAATCATGCTATAGATTGGGAATCAAGTAAGGTACTTTATAAATGTAATAATTATGTCAAAAGAAAAATAATAGAATCTGTATGTAGAGAACAAGAAGTTAATTTGTGCGAAGGTACTTATAAGCAGGACCCTTTAATAAAATGCCTTTCTAGTGTCAGGTGAATGGGATCTAACCTAGGTGTGTGATGGTCTCTGGAATGTTTCCTTATGTACTTGTGTACTTTTCCAGTAAAATGTAAATGTAATAATAAATGTAAATGTGGAAATATATGTAAGTGTAATAATAAATGTAATTATAGTAATAACAAATGTAATAATTATGTAAAAAAATAAAATCTATATGTATAGAACATGAAGTTAAATTTGTGCAAAGGTACTTTTAAGCAGGACCCTTTAATAAAATGCCCTTCTAGTGTCGGGCAAACAAGATTTAGCTTAGGTGTGAATTTCTTAGCGGTCTCTGGATTGTTTCCTTTCTTGCTTCTGTTCATTCATTTTTCTGTATTCACCCGAAGAGGATGCCAGTGGGCATCGAAACTGTTTTGGAAATAAACTCAGTCTATTATTGTGGGTTTTATCATCATATTTTGACCTCCACATAAAAAAAATTTTTTTGCATTCATTCTTCATAGTTTGAACTTTGAAGTCTTTCCAAAATTTTGTCAAATATTTAGTTAATGCTTTCACTGATGGTATAACAATATAAGTAGTTGTGTCATCACTGCTCATTTCTTTGGTTAACTCTTCAAATGGCTGAAACAGTCTTGTAATATTTTCAATTAAATTCCATTGATTTGCATTCAAGACCTAGATTATTCTCTCATCCATATATAGTTATGGGTCTCCTCTATTCAAGTAATGTCCGCAATATATAGTAGCTACATATGTAGAGTTCCACCTACTTCCAGCATCTTTATTTGCTTGTGACTAAGATTTACAACATCGTCGTCTTGGTTTTGCTATTTCATCATCTTACACCTGGCAGCATCACCCTTCCCCTCTACACAGAAGTAACAAGTGCAGCTGAGGTGCCATATTGGAGTGTCTCACTGTCAAATGTGGTTGTGTTTGCTGTTGAATTCTTTCATTTATACTATACTTTATTACAAATCCTCGTAATTTTGACCATTAAATATGACTGCTAGTGGAAAAAAAGAAGCAGAAGTGATGCACTTTAGAAGTCAAATTAGATATAATAAAAATGTGCTGCCCAGATTGCTAGAGTCCTGGGGCTTCCATCAACAACAGTGTGCAGCATCATGAAAGATGCCAATAAATATAAAGAATTCGCTAAAGCTGCACCTAATTTTGCAGCAGTATAATGATCAATATGGAAAGACTTTTGTCCATTTGGATCAAAGCTAACACTCAGAAACGTGTCCCACTTAGTCAAATAATAATACAAACTAAAGCTGCAAGCCTTTTTGAGTCATTAAAAACAGTGAAGGTGAAGGTTCAACTGATGAGACTTTTGCAGCGAGCCATGGCTGGTTTGAAAATTTCAAGAAATGTAGTAGCTTGCATAACATAAGAATTGTTGGAGAAAGTGCAAGTGCTGATCAAGCAGCAGCCTCAGCTTATCCACACATTTTAAAAGAAATAATTGAAGAAGGGGACTATGCACTTGAACAAAATTTAATGTTCTGGAAATGTATGCCTTCCAAAACTTATATTTCACAAGAAAAATCATCCATGCCAGGATTCAAGGTGGCAAAAGATAGGCTAACTCTTTCATTAGGAGGAAATGCTTCTGGGGATTTTAAATTAAAACCAATGTTAGTTTATCATTCAGAGACACCCAGGGCTCTCAAGGGTTTTCTGAAGTTGTCTCTGCCTGTACTGTGGCATGCAAAGAAGAAAGCTTGGGTCACAATGAAACTTTTTGAAAATTAGTTCATAAATTATTTTTGTCCCACTATTGAAAACTATCGCAGAAATAATAACCTAATAACCTTAGTCATAAAGCCTTACTTATACTTGACAATGCTCCTGGTCACCCTATGTTTCTCAATGATATCTCCGAAAATATTAAAGTGATTTTCCTGCCACCCAATATGACATCCTTGATCCAGCCAATGGATCAAGGTGTCATTGCTACATTCAAAGCTTACTTAGAAGAACTTTTTCCCAGGCAATTCAATTAATAGACAGAGAGAAAATGCACTGACATTAAAACAATTCTGGAATGACTACAACATTAAGAAGGCTACTGAAAATATCAATGAAGCCTGGGTTGAGGTCACAATCAGCAATATGAGGTCAGTGTGGAAACATATTTTGCCGGAGTGTGCTAATGACTTCACAGGATTTGAAGTCGAAGTTAGGCAAGTCACTGAAGAAATTGCATGCATGGGCAGAGAATTGGGATTTGCAGATTTAGAGCCAGGAAATGTTCAAGAGCTGCTTGTATCTTATAGTGAGGTCCTGTCAGATGAAGATATCAATCTTGAGGAGCAAAGGGTTATCAAGGATGATGATGATGATAAAGAGGAGGAAAGACCAGAAGCTAAGTTATATCAATCAAAAAGCGAGAAGATAGATTTCATATTTTGGAAAGTTTGAAGTCTCATTATGATGACATCAATTCCAACACAGAGCGCAGTGCAAAAGTACGCAGAGGATTAGAAAATACTGAGAGCTGCTACAGGCAATTGTATGCAGAAAAAAAAGAAGAAATCCACACAAACTACATTGGACAAATTTTTTACTAAAAAATAATTTCAAATTTCATTTTTCTGTTTCTATTATAAATTTTCATGTTTAATAAAAGGTTGAAATTGAACAGTAGACAATGGTTTTGCTTAAAAATAATTTCCAATTTAATTTTTTTGTTTGTATTATAAATTTTCATGTTTAAATGAATTGAACAGTTTCTTATTGATGTTTTTCCTGTGATTGAGCTGTTAAAACAAGTGTATTTATACTGTATTTGTAATGCAAAAATCCTGATTTTGACAAAAAAAAAAAAAAAAAAAAAAAAAATCTGAGAATGGAACCTCTTATTTCTCATAGGTTACATTCCTTGAACATCATTGTTTTGAATATCGTTGCCTTTTCCATAAACGCATTAGCGACGATGTTCGAGGTATTGCTGTATTATATCTTCAACCAAAATAAAAGGTTGATGTTCATTTGCAATCATTTCTCCTACCTTCTAGTGAATTGCTGTATTTCTCTTATTTTTTTTTTCACTCCACTGATAGTGTTTGTTGAATACATTTTGCCTTCTTAGCTTCAACTGAAGCCCCTGATGAGCTTGTTGAGGGTTCAACTTCAGCTTCTTGATTTTTTATCGGTGTTTTCTTACTTATAGACTCTTCATTTTTCTTTTTTATAGACTTGTATATAGTTCTGTGTTTACACTGAAGATGTTCCAGTAATGGTGGTGTACTGTAATACCCGGAAAATTTCCTACTACTGCCTCTTGAAATTATTGTCCTATCTTGAGGACAAAGGAGGCAAATAGCTTTGCTAGCATCATCAGAATGAATTTTAAAATATTCCCATACATTTAAAGGCATTCTTTATTGATTTTAGAATTTGGTTATAGAATTAGAAATTATTTTATCAATGTACAGTTACTGTTAACCCTGGTTTTGCTTCCACCTGGATTGTTCATTCTGATGAAGGTCAAGCTTGTCACTACACCTTAGACCTACAGTTTAATGTGGAATCTGAACCACACCCTACCATCAGCAGCCCAGCATCTAAACCACTAGACTACCCAGGGTACCTATTTTTCTACCAACCAATTTTTTTTATTGTGTGGAAGGATGAATAGCTGGGTTTTGCTGCACACTGCCTGCCATCACTGGGTCTCGATCCAAGGGTCAATGGATTCATAGTCAGCGACACTAACCACTACACCACCAAGGCGCATATTAGAAATATATTTACACTACTGAGTAAAAAATAAAATTTTAAAAATTAGTACCAAGAACTGGGGATACTTGGGACATTCAGTTTTTGAGGCTTCAATAGCATTTTTAAATTAAAAAGGGCTGAATTTGGTGGCATTTTTTATTGTTTTATATGCGGTACAGTAAAGTACCTAACTATAAGTACCAAGAAGATCAATATATACTATATGTCCCAAGTATCCCCAGTTGACAGTACTAGGTAGGTAGGTAGGCCAACTAGTGGCAACTGTGTTTTAAACTACACCTACAATAAATAGTTTTGATAAAATTTCATAAATTATGACTGATCCCAATTAAGCATAATGGTTCTACTTCATCTCAGTTGTCTGCATAATTTATTAAAATATTAGCTACAGGACTACAGCTTTGCACTATGAATATACAATTTGAATTAACTACCTGCAAAGAAATCCTAAAAAGGTTCTCTCTCAACAACACATCCTGAAGTTCAGACAAACTCTTCAAACTGCAGCCAGAGTTAAGATTTTAAAACTCTACGATCTGGCCAAAATTTGCCTCTGGTACATCACTAATTTTAGGTACTGGCAGGCTGAATACTATCAACAAATTTCTCACTACAGCAAAAGAATTGAGGAACTGTAGACAGTAAAGTTCAATCTCCTTTTTGTTTTTTATTACTAATATTGTCAAGAAAATTTGTAAAATTTGGATCAGTAACTTAATATTCTTCAAGCCTACAACTAGGATAATTTAGATTAAGTTTACTTTTCTCACTGGCTTGAATAAAATGTGAAAGCTCTCCTTACTGTGGTGTCAATTTCCCCACTGAATAATCCATGGCCTGATGGAGATAAAGTGAGGGACCCATAACTATTGCCTTCACCATGATCACTGTCACTTGTAACAATCCATTCATTGAGATCTTCCTCAGTTTTGAAATTAAAAACTCTGTCTGTGTCACCTTGAAAATATGAATATCTTCAGTTAATATACAGAGTTCAACTACAGTTTTCTGTTAATGTAGATTAAAATATAAGTTTATGAAGATAGAATAGTTCATGTGTAACATTATGATTTTGTTGGAATCAGGATTAGAAAAAATACAACAGTTAAAACAAGTATGTGAGAATGACATCCTTCCTCTATCAATTGATGTAGAGCAGTTCAAAAATTATGGCAGGCATCTTCATTTGACTTTTGACCTCCATTTGTGACCTCGAACTTTAATGCAGGAACTTGAGGCATGCCCAAAACATATCAACTTGTAATGATCCATATGTCTGAAGTTTCATCAATTTAAGTAGAGCAGTTTGAAAGTTATGGCACAGACCTCCATTCAACCAGAGCCATAGCAAGCTTGATGGCACCCTGGGCAGAACCTGAATTTGGCCCCCCCCCCTCACAAATAATCATGATGAATATAATTTTAATTGATATAAATAATGTGGCATGTATAAGGATTATTTTGACAATGCTAATTATCTATCATTTTAGGGTTATGTTTCAAGGTTTGAACAAATTAATTTCAGGCATATCATTGTTGTGCTTATAATATTTTTAATTATTGAACTCAAATTGAACTACAGAGAAATTACTAATGCACATTTATATTTGTGATCTCGACCTTTGATACACTGACCTAATTCTTACTGATGATACATGTGTGTGTAAAGTTTCAAGTTATGTTGAATGGTTCAAAAGTTATATCCATGGTTAGGAACATAACATGAACTAGATTGGAATGACATCAATATCCCCTCCTATATTTATAACCATGACCTTTGGTGCAAGAACCTGATTCTTCCTCACAAGTTCACAACACATCATCCTGCGTATGAAGTTCCATCAATTTATGTTGAGTGGCTCAAAAGTTATGGTGTAGACACAAAAAACTCCAACTGACCTTTGACCATAAATTTGTGACCTTGACTTTTGTTGTGAAACGAGCTTTTATTATTAAATTTGTCACAAACTCATTTCTATTTTGCTTTACAGATTTACTCTCTTAAATTTTGTTTAGGCTATAAATGCAATGGTAGATGGACTGAGCATGGAACCAAGGTAGACATTTTAAATAAAAGGAAAGTGGAATGAAATGACTTCACTATTTAACTGATTTTTATTAATTAATTAGTTTGGAAAACAAGTGGGATATGCATGTTTTTACAATTTATTGCAGGGAGAGAGAAATCTCCATAATTCTAAATAAATGAATTTACAAAAACTACATTTTAAACTAAGACACATCCATTCATTCACACCCAATGAGAAAACCTGGCCTTCAGGGCATTTCAATTTTCTCCTAAACCCATGCTCAAGACACACTCCAAAATCCACTTTTGTGATTGGTGGCTCTCCCTCCCTGACAACAGTTATAGCTAACTATCTGAATCCAATACAATACCAGTAACAAATTTTAGTGAATTTCATTAAAATAATTATTATTAATTTCCAAATTAGAGTGGAAAATGGGTATGGTGCTGTCAGAAGTAACCCAGACTAAGTATCTTGGCCACATACTAACGGATAGTCTTTCAGATGACTGATATTCTAAGGCAATGTAGACAATTATATGTTCAGGAAAATACTTTGGTTAGAAAATTTCATGTGTACACATTAGATGTAAAGTTGATTTGTGGTGGAACTACAGAATGTGTAATTTGAAGAAATTATATGTTGCATATAATAATATTTTTAGGAATTTATTAAGGACTCCAAGATTTGTAAATGGTGCTCCTTCTAGTGTCAGTATGCTGTTTGTAGTCAATAAGATGTCTAACTGTGCCATCATTTGCAATTTTGTATTTAGATTATCACTAGGCTTGGTGAGTCAGTCAATAAGATAATAGAAGCCATGGTTAGTGAACTGTCTCCAATATATTTTATAAACCTCAAATCTGGAAGCATTGGCATAAGCAATTTCTTGTATAATGTTTGTACCTGTTGAGTCTGAAATAAAGTGTGTTTGTTTGTTATCAACTGCTTCTAATTGCATTTAAATAGACAAAGATCCTTTTCAAATGAGTGAAATACCCCACATACAAAAGTAATAGTAATAGATGAAAATTAAAGTAATAGTAATAGAAGGAATCAAAAGTAATAGTAATAATAATAGAAACCCAATAATTGACCCCATGTCTGGTAGACAATGCTGTGGTATATGCCTAGAATGAGTGTGATACGCAAGAAGTTATTAAGAGTTTTGTGGCAGTGTGTGAGAAAATTGTTAAAATGTATGTAAGAGCAAGTTATTGATTATGGAGAGAGAGATGGAAATTTAGACTGTCATATGATGATGAATGATGAAACACCAGAGGTGATAGAGTCTTCTAATATCTGAGATGTGTAATGAACAAAAGAGGTACAAGTGGGGATGAAGTTAGCAGTAGAGTGAATCAAGGAAGAAAGGTGATTGGTGCACTGAAAAGGTTGTAAGAAAGTGGAGGCTGGATCAAGATACTGAGAGATGTTTACATGAAGGTATATTATTACTGACACTTTTTAATGGAAGTGAAAATTGAGGAAGGAGTGTTAAGGTGGTTTGTACATGTTGAAAGAATGGAAGATGATACGAGTTGTGAAAAAAGTGTACAAGATTGTTTGTCAAGGTAGAATGAGGAGAGGAAGGTAGAAAAGATGAATAAACATGGTGAATGATCATGTGAGTAACCATGAACTTGATCTGGGTGATGCACAAGAAATGGAGGAGGTTTATTAAAAGCAAGTTCAGGACTCTCTCTCTCTTATTTTTGACAAGGCCTGAAAGCACCACCACACAAGGCATATGAAGTACTACAAATGTGATGTTTTGCTATGTGCAGGAGTGCTGGGTCCACCATGACACCTGTGTGAATGGATGTGTATGCCTTACTTTCTGCCTTTTCTCCTTTCCAGTAACTTCTGTACTTTACATCCAAGTTTTCTGCCTTCTCACCCCAAATCCTTGGGAAAAAAGCTCCATTTGACCTTTAACCTCTAATTTGTGATCTTGACCTTTGATTCAGGAACCTGATTCTTGTCCCTAACATTTTGTCTTATGATGATTCATATGTGTATGGTGTTTTATCATTTTGTTTCAAGTGGTTCAAAAGTTGTGGCTGACACAAAAGTATAACAAATGGATGAACAAGCGCAACACCAGCATCTTCTCCAAATTTATTTGGTGATAGACATCATCATAATATAGCTACACTATATTCTTAAAATCATTTAGGGAGCCTTCCATACTTCTGTAGCAGGCAACATCCACATATAGCTAATGAAAGTTAAATTTGCAGACTTATGATAGGGTGGAGTGAAAAAATCAAAAGTGCCAGGATCAAAATTGAGGGTCTAGATAGGTGTCTTTTGTCCACGATTAAACTTTAAAACTGATTTTGGGTGGTTGCATACAAAACTGATTGCTACTGACCAATTTATACAAATTATATATGCATGTGACCAAAATTTGAACCCAATGACCTATCTCAGGTTCTGGACATGATAGAAAGAACTTAAAAACTGTTTATGATGTATTTTTTACCTCTGAAGCAGATTAAAACATTTGCAGAGGGCTGCAGGGTCAATAATGCATAAAAAAAATCCATATTTTGTCATTTTTGCTTATAAAATGCAATTTTTTGGCCCTTTTTCTCAAAATATTTTATTTGAAATTATATTTAATATTTTTCTTTCCAGATTGAATTTATAGAATTGATAAATACATGTATTTGGTAACATTATTGCCAAAAATTACTGCATAGTAGGATGTTAAGACTAGGGATATACTGGATCACAATATAACTGGATACTGGATATCTGGCTTTTTATTTTCGCTGGATAACTGGATACTATATATCTGGCTTTTTATTTTCGCCGGATAACTGGATACTAGATATCTGGCTTTTTATTTTTGCTGGATAACAGGATATTGGATATCTGGCTTTTTATTTTTGCCAGATACTGGATAATCCAGCTGGATCAAGAAATGGCCAGATACCAGATAATTGCCGGATATTTGGCCAGATCATGTATTCTTAAGGGCATAAAATTTTAAAACTCAATTAACTGGGTTAGTAAACTTTTATGGTTCCTACTAATTTTATAAAATCATTATTCTCCTAAAAAAAAAAAATTAGAAATTTTGTTTATTCAATAAAAAAAAAAATCCATAAACAGAAAATAAGAAACTTTATATATAGGGCCTATATACAGGGTGTCCCATAAGTCTGGAACCATAGGGTAAAATAAGTATTCATGTTTTTCCATTTATGCAAGTGCCCATGATGTCTTTCAGTAAGGAAGAACGCATCCAGGTAATTCTGCTCGTAGGAAATCAGAGTCAGAGGGAGGTCACTGAGGAATTTAACAGATTGCATGACTGCGCACTGATAACACACAGCTGTGTCGGCAAACTTGTAGCAAAGTTCAGGGAAACAGGATCCATAGGAGATAAACCAGCAGTGGACCTCCGAGGACATCCACTGACGA
The DNA here is from genome assembly GCA_023014485.1 of Bathynomus jamesi. Lineage (NCBI taxonomy): Eukaryota > Metazoa > Arthropoda > Malacostraca > Isopoda > Cirolanidae > Bathynomus > Bathynomus jamesi. Next base: position 203,322 of record JAJOZX010003442.1, on the reverse strand, counting down.
TGACAGCCACTACCATCCTCACTCATTTCACAAACAGTCCCCAAAAGTCTCTTCAGTGTTTTTATTGCTGTTTTTATCATTTTGCAGTATGGTTCCAAACTTACGGGACACCCTGTATAATGACAAACATTTTCTTTAATATATAACTATTAACTGTAAATGATAAATGTGTGATAAATATAACTGAAAATATATAGTTATATTTTTCATTATGTTTTCAATAATTTCATATTTTTTGTCTGGCATTAGCCATAATAAAATAATAAAGTACACACAAAAACTTAAAATATGAAGTTTTTTATCAACAAAATATGATTTAAAATGTTAATTAATTATCCAGTATCTGGCCGGATACTGAAGAAGTGGCCAGATCAGCCAGATACTGGATCGTGGTCCGGTATCCAGTGCATCCTTAGTTAAGATGCAGTGACAGTTAAAATTCTTAGAGGTCACAGATTTTCAAGCACAGACTCATTCCCCAATGGAAAGCTTCCTCTTGGTAAAGATGTCATCCAACATGTAATGGCAGAAGAGAACTGGACAATCAGACAAGCAGCTGATACAGTTGCACTATGTCTATTTGAGCAGTGAATTTGGTGCAATGTCTATCCAATTTCACACCCAGTGTCACCAGCAAGATTCAGGATCTAGTCGAAGAATTTTTGAGGTAAGACCAGGGCTGGTGAGAGCTGCCATGGGCCCTAGGGAAGGATTGGTATATGGACCCCCTGTTTATTCAGTATTTTATTATGGATGTATTTTTGTGTACATAACAAGCAAACTGATTATATGTCCAAGTCACTATTCAAAACATACAGTATGATAATCTCTATATAATGTATGTTCATTAATTATATTTCCTGCTATTTAATCAATTGTTTTATTAATGTTTAGATTTTATCCCCCCTCTTTCCAGGCCCCGGGGATTTAACCCAGCTTCCCCACCTCTCAGCAGCCCTGGGTTAGACTCAAATTTTCAGTCCCTTATAAAAAGATTTAAAATGTCATAGTTTTGTAAATTTTGTGGTTATTTATTTATTTGTGACAGTAATTTTATTAATATAATCAGAATGTGATTCAGTGATTTGCAAATCATAAGAATGATCAATAATAAATTCTGTTTTAACTTGAACTTAACTTAGGATTTATAATTGAAATTTGCATTCACAACACTAAAGTTTTGGTAATTTTGTAGGTTTGATAGATATCCAAGAAAAGAAATGTGGTGACAAGTTCCAGAGTGATTTTTCTTCCTTCACTGAAAAAACTTCCAAGTTGTTTGACATCTTCTGTGAGGACTCAAATCAGAGAAGAGGTTTGGAACATTTGTATCAACTCAAAATGACAGAAGACTATGTACGTCAGCAGACATCAGATACAAAAGGAGAGAAGTAGAGCAGGAGCAAGCAAAAAGAATAGAATCAGTGAGTTTGATCTACATAAATTAAAAAACTTGATTAATGGCCACTGAAAATCTGGGTTTCTTGAAATGATTGGGCTACAAATTATAAAATTTTATTTTTGAATTTTGGTAAACTATCTTGTATCATAATCATATTGTATTTTATTATCCCCAGGGAAGAAGAGCTCAGAGGAGTTTTTCAAGTTGTTCCATCAAGCTCAGCAGCAATACATGACAGTGATCTTGACAGTCTCTCAAGTCATAGCAGCCTGGAATCACATGATGAAACAGCTGGTGTCAGTGAACAACAGGAATCCAGGACAGAACAAAATAGGAAGAGTCTACCAAACCTCACTTGGCAGTGTGACAGGTATACTGTATAGTCTAAAATATGAGTATGCTTTGAACGCTCTTGTTCCTCTGTTGACAATACCTTTAAAAAAATTATTTATAATCCATGTAACATTGCTAATAGAGTCCAAATCTTGGACACTGCTGTCCAATGAGCATCTTGTTACAATATTAACTTGATATAAAATAAATGTCTTTTATCAGGTATCAAGTAAGTGACAGAACTGGAGCAGCAGTTGCATCAGCAGTTTTAGAGGATTATGGAATTATCACTACTACTGATAAGATGAATGTAATTGACAGGTAACAGTCGAATTATCAAGTACATTAGTATCTGATTCAGTATTTCACAAAAAGGCATACGTTTCAAACAAGTGTTGAAATTTAAATATTGTTAGTCAAAACCTATGGAGCTTGCTTAAATAACTGTTTTTTAAATTGAGTAAATTTGCACTATGAACTTTGCAGGGACAAGCTAAGAGAACATGAAAAATATCATAAAGCCATAAGCAGACATCGGGTAATAGTAATAGACTATTACAGGATTTTTCAAGTACAGAAATACCTCAAAATTTGTCATTTCAAATTTTGTCATTTCACAGATTCATCGTCAATCTTTTCCTACCTATAGTTTCGCAATCCATAATTTTTTTTTTAAATGTGAAAAAAAATGGTCAAAATTGACGAAATTCAACTGTTTACCAACGCAATATATTGTATATTTTGCCAAAGAGAGTAGAATTTGATTAATTAATCTATTTAATAACATAATATAGTAAAATGTTTTCTCATTGAAACATGTTATAATCTACCTCAAATTTCGCCATTTGTATTTTGTCGTGTTATACCAGAATGAATTAATGACAAATTTTGAGGTATTCCTGTAATAGTAATATATCATAATTTTTTGGCTGTATAGTAATAGAAGACAAAGTAATAGATAATAGTCTATTACTTTTTTATTACAGTGGCAATGGACATATTGTGTGAACAAAGAACTGAAAAATGAACTAAATCTACTCTAACTAAAATAAACATGTATATGAACTAACATTGTGGCAAATTTTTCCTTCAATAAAATAAAATTTATCAAGACCTAGTCTCTGAAATTGTAATGATTTGGTTGAAACAAATGTTTGTTAACACATTGCTTCTAATTGCATTTAAATAAACATAAAGATCCTTTTCAAATGAGTGAAGTACGGTACCCCAATGACAAAAGTAATAGTAATAGAAGGAATCAAAAGTAATAGTAATAGAAGGAATCAAAAGTAATAGTAATAGAAGGAATCAAAAGTAATAGTAATAGAAACCCATTAACAGACCCCATATGTCTGGCCATAAGACAAAGCCATTATTCAACAAAAGATAAAATCAAGGAAACTAATGAAAGTGTTCAATACAAAAATACAATATTCTGAAGCTGTTTAGATTATTATTATTTTTTATTACTTTGTTTAATGAGTGATACTTTAGATTAATCTTAAGTTGATTTGTAATATTTTCAATAGAAAATTGTACAGCTATTTACCACAAATTATCTAAAAAATTTGCAAAAAAAAAGGCTGAAAATTGCAATTTTTGGCCAAAAATAATAAATATGGATTTTTTGATGCATTATTGAGCCTGCAGCCCTCTGGCAAATGTTTTAATCTACTTCAGATGTAAAAAATACATCATAAACAACTTTTAAATTGTCTTTCTATCATGTCCAGAACCCAAGATAGGTCATTGGGTTCAAATTTTGGTCACATGCACATACAATTTGTATAAATTGGCTGGTAGCAGTCACAGTTTTGTATGCAACCACCCAAAATCAGTTTTAAAGTTTAATCCTGGACAAAAGATAACTATCTAGACCCCCTCAATTTTGATCCTGGCACTTTTGATTTTTTCACTCCACCCTACAAGTTATGAATGATGATGAATTGTGATGCATTCTATTATTACTGTACATTTAAGGCCTACCTTCTTACCTGGTCTAACATATATTATATCTGCTTGAATTTTCTCTTTCATTTCTTCTCGCCATTTTTGAACTTCTGTCTTTATTTCATAGAAGCCTAGTCTCATGTACTCAGTCTTTGACTTTGGCTATAAAAGAGTTTAAAATGAAAGGACAGACTCCACCTACATACAACAACAGGAAGTAAAGAGTGTAAATTATATCCACAAGCAAAATCTTTCAAATGGTGTAACTCAAATTGGAAGATAAGCATTTATGAGTATTTGAATTTTCTACAAGAAAAAAAAATCCATTTTATATGGTGCTTAGTTACATTCACGTGGTATTGGGACCCATTCAATTTCCATCCAAAAACTGCAATAGGACTATTAAATCTAGACCTTGATTTTCACTCTCTCCTTCTCCTATGGGGGGTACATTTTTGTAGGCACTCACCCTTGACCCGTCCTTCTTACGTATAATAAAAATTTATAAAGTTAACCCTATAGACTAGGTTGTGAAGAAGACTGATACAAATTTACATGATGACTAGTTTTGTCAATATAAAAGATGCAGGTGCTGATACTAAATTGCAATACAAATGGCTTATCTTAATTTTGATACAAATTATCATACAAACTAACTAGTCTTACAAGCACCAATAGTATAAATACAAACCAAATAGACAGCCTAGCCTACTGACATGATCTACTTTTAAATATGTTAGACCTGCAATACAATATAGAAAACTTTATTTACCTAAATTTATATAATGGCATAGGGCCTTTCAAAGCAATCTTAAATAAAAACAAATAGCTACCTTTTGTGCATATTTTCCTTTTCGTGTAGGTTCATAAAATATTCTGCTACCTAATCCTTCTCTATAACGGCAGAAAGGAAAACTTGCAGAAAATTTCCTTTTATGAATTAAATATAGATTATTACTATTTTGTGAGTGGAAGTCATGTAACCTCTTGTTAGAGTTACAAATATTAAGTGCATATTGATTAGCTACTTTTCTAGAATCATAATTACTTAAGTGAATATAATGTTCATTATTAGGGAAATGTGCTATTTGCTAAATATTAGCTTTTGATAATGTATATTCTTCAGTAAAAAGAATTTTCTTTTAAAAAGAAATGGTCTACTTGAAAAGTAGTTTGGAAATATTATATTCATTCCCATTCATTTGAGGTCAAATCATTACACAAATCTGGTACGTATATTATGTAAGAAAGAACAACAATTGTAATTAATACAAACTAACGGTATCAAAACCTACATACTATACAAACAAAATAATTCAAATCAAACTATGGTGCCCTACCTCACTAAAATGATAGTATAACACAGTAGGTTTCAAATTGTTTTACAAAATATTCTTGGTTGCTGGAAAGCAAGCATATTTATTTTGCCTACTGAATGGTACAGTAGATAACTACAGGGTTTAAGAGAATTGCATGTATACATATGGCTAATTTATAGTAGGATTCTGTGACATGGATTAAAATTTTTAAATAGTTCCCTGGTCTGAAATACTTGAAAACTACTACATAACTTATTGACCTATAACTACTTGTAAGCCTACTCTTTCACATGAACATCTGTAAATACTGGTGTATAAATGAGTGTAACTGTATTTACTTCTGGTTTCTATGGGTCTATCCACTTCTGCTCTTGTCATGAGCTCAATAATAGCTACATCTTGTTTATCCACTTGAATTCTGAATGTATTAAATTTAAGATTGTGTCTGTGATTAATATAAATTACTTCCTTTGATAGTCTTCCAGATTTAGGAAGTTCATCCATAATTTACATAGGAAATTGAACACTCCATAGAAGATGGAATTCACCCTTTTTCTGTAGTTTAAGCAGATCCTCTTACAAACATATTGCGACTGTATAAAAGGGATGATACACTTAAAATGGTACCATAGTTGTAGTCCTAGTCCTTGTGATAAAAGTTCTGGAATAAGTCCATATGAAAAATATAACTGAGATGGCAGTTAAAACCATAATTTCTTGTAGGAGCTTGCATAATTAGGAAGGATTCCTGAGAGCTCCCAAATTCCTCAGCAGGCACTGGGAGGTCTCAGTAATCCCAGTTGGGCCTAAGCCTTCTCAGATATCCAGGCCTTCATAATTACCAAAAATGCTATCCAAGTCATGAGCCATATTTTATAATAAAATTGTGCAAAATGTCAATCTCAAGTCAGCTAATTAAATTGTAAATTCTATGCTTACCCCAACTCCTGGTAAAATGACCACTACTGTGGTGGATCTAGGGGGAGTTTGGGGGGGCTTGATCGAACCCCCCTAAACCAGAAAGCCCCACTCCCAAAGCTAACTGAACATACAAGTAATTTTATAAACACTAAAAGCATGTAATATACCCTTTTGTTTCATATTGTTAGTCGACCCTGTGTCTTACTTATTAATACTCAAGTCTAAAAAGCAATATTCATTCAAAGTATTTATTCAATAGAATTTTCAGTTTACAATGTCAATTCACAAACTGCACAGATCAGTTCGATGTGGGTACTGAACCCAGTGTAGTAAGGACAACAGCACAGACCAAATACTCCTCATGACACACCTGAGGAATATTATCATCATACTCTATTTCTTGCTTTTCTGGACCATATTATGCAGATGTCTACAAGGTACATTTGTAGAACATGAACTTCTAAATTCTAAAAATCTGATAGTTTTCTGTAACACAATGGCAATGCCAACCAGTCTGGATCCACCCCCTGCATTCTCCACCTAATTAATGAACTCTTTTTGTTATAGATTCAGTCCTACTCAGAAGATGGCTGTTCAGTTACTTGGTCTTGTTCCCAGAGTCACCATTGAGCCAGCAACAGACATTACTGAGACTTCTGTGATGTACGAGTCAGACCTTCCCAGCCCTGGGACTTTTGACATCAAATATATATGATGGATGAGAAAGGGGCAATCAGACAACAACAAACCAGATTCACTTCAACCTGCATTAAAGGTAGATTATAATTCTTTGTATGCCCAATTGCCCATCTTGGGGTGACAATTCTTCATATGCTCCGATTATTTAATATTTAGTGTAAAACTTTCTAGCTTAACTAACTTTATCACTTTTTCTTTCCAGGCTTGCGATGCCAATATATTCCCAAATCATCAACTGCTTGTTGTGAATTGCTTGCACCATACCCATCACTTCTACTGACAATGAATGTGCCAACAGTATCTTGAAACTTGTGAAGGGGTACCTTAGGACTACTATGTCCATGGAGAGATTGTCAGGCTTGGCATTGATCATCATTCATTATAACAAGCCCATAGATTATGAAGCTGTAGTTCAATGGTTCACTGAACAGCAACCCCAATGAGTGCCACTCGTTGATCCAGTCTTTGAGAGTCAGGAGATTAACTGATATTTTTTTTTTCTATTTTCAGACTTCACACCTGAGTGAACAATGAGCTACGCTCAGATGCCAAGTACACACTCATCCACCCAGATAACCTTGGGTTCAACAACCTACATAGAAACTTTCTTTTCAAATGGCTTGCTTCCAATGAAAAAGGACATTTTGGAAAACATGTACTTACTTTGACCAGATAGAGCCAGTAAAACTGAGAGGTCAAAGGAAGTTGCAGCTGGAATTCTTGCGGACATCTTTCAAAAACACTGGATTTTTTGTAATATATATACAGTAGGGTGCATCAAATTTCCCATGATTTTTCAAAAAGTTTTATTTCAATCTGTCCCTATGATTACTGTGTTCCAATGCCTGAAATAGCACATTTGGTCAAATTTCAAAGATTTATGTCGTCATCTAGGGGGTCCACATCATTGATGCAATATTTAGTATTGGAGTTAAACTGACCAAAAATTAAACATTTTATATCCCAGTTTCCGTGTTTGCAAAAGTATCAGAACCAGTAAAAATGTATTAAATAATCAAAACAGGGATACATTACATTGATTTCTACATTACATTCTGACATCTGACATTACATTCTGGTTTATAATTTACATTATTGATACTATACATTATTGGTAATACAAGCAAGTCAAAGTCAAAAGAACACTACTTTAATAAAAAATGTTCAAGAACTGTAAATGAACATGAACAATTAGTTTAGTCTCTAGTTTTCCTCTTTCGAAGATTAGGAAGCTTCTTTCTGTCAGATTCAACAACTTGTAGAACATTTTGGTAATGTTCTGATCTGGCAGCCATGAGGAAATCAGAACTTAGCTTCACCCCACACTCAGTCTGATCATTTATGACATTAACTGCTGAGATGTGTTCTCTGGATGTTTGAAAGGAAGCTAATTCTGGCCAATTTTCGATATTATGAGTCAGGAAAGAACTGTCAAGTTCCAGAACAGAGAAAATGTACCATGAATCTCCGTTGATTAAGTCGCCAAGCTTGTCGTGCTGGAAATGGAGTTTGGAAATTTGGGTTTCCCAAATCCCGTACCAAATTGATGTTGTGGTAAAGATGCTTGATCTTGTGCTGGCTTTACTGCTATAAGTTTCTCAGCAGATAGCGGCATTCAGCTTCAGGGACTGCATCATTAAAGAGTGTGAGAGGTACCATCAGCAGTCAGGTACCATAGGTGATGCTTGAGAGCTTTTATCGCACTAGATGATATGCTGGGGCTGAGTTTTTCATATCTGAGGATGTCTTGGTAAAGACAGAGGTCATTCCATGGAGCCTCGACCGTGCTTGAACAGGTGATCCACCACCAGCTGTACAGAAGCAAACAAAGTTGACAAACTCACGCAGTTTGGGTCGTGCTTCCGTGGTAATGGTTCCAGAGGGAAGAGAGCTGATCTGCTCCTCCAGCAGCACCATCTTAATGGAGTAGAGAAGCTTGGCCATCCACCTAGCCTTGTGTACAGCACCAGGATGTTGAAATGAAAACTCTCTACTTGTCCCATCCAAGTATAGCAAATAAAGATCAGAAAATTCTTTGTAGTCATCACGTTGATGCTTCACAACAGACTGCACACATGAAATCGCTCTGGCCCTATAGTCATGGATTATGGTTTGTACATCATCTGAATAAGAGGTACCATCCAAAAAATTAAGTGCCTGATTATGTTGTGCAGAACTGTGTCAAAATGCTTTCGGAACCAACAGAATATGGTAACTTCTGGTGACATTGGTGGTTCTATTTTCAGATCATTGAAGACTTGTGTAAGGATTACCTCACCAATGTGATGCTGACAACTGACCACAGTAAAGCTCAAACCTATGTCCTGTTGCAGACTAACACATGCAGCACTCACATGACCAGTGTTACTAGTTGTTGTGTCAAAAGTCATGTTCACTACTGAGTCAACACAATTCCATTATCGGAGAAGCTCCATGGTGAGATTAGCAGTGATTTGACCAGCTGGCTGATCTGTATTTGGCTTGTAGGAAGGCACACCAAGAAGTTTGATGTCATAGGAATTGCCAACTGCTATGGTGAGCCTCTCTTCAGCTTTAGTTTGGTATGACAGAGTTGACATCAGTTTAGAATCCCAGTGAAGAGACAGGAACTGTGGTGGAACCCAGGACTCTTTGACCAATGATGCAAGCTCTTCACCAACCTTATGTCTTGCTCTGTCGGCAGTAGAATATGAGTGTGAAATTTTTTGTCACCTGATTCCTCAATGATGGCTTTGGTAAATGCTGCTTATTGGGCCGGTGTGATCTTCATGCATGTAGACAGGGAAACCATCCTATGGGATTTGAGTATGTCATGACTTATAAAAGCAGTTGTTCCTAAACAAGTTGCTTGGTGAGATTTTTGTGTTTTTGGTTTGTAATCCTCTATATTGCCCTCTTTATCCTCAACATCACTGTTGCTTTCCTCACTGTGCTCAATCTGAACTTTGCTTGTAGATATTGTGCTTCTTTATGAGCTTTAAGCTGTTGTTCTGCTTGCATCATTTCCTTTTCCTGCTTTCTTTGGACTTTTGATGCGAGCTTTTTGTCATGGCTTCCAAATGATGCGACTCTGTCTGATTTCATTGACTGCAAGAACTCCAGATCTTCAGGATCTTTTATGAGTTGCTCAGCATTCCTTGGCCACAACTGAAATGTTTCTTGTAACTCCTTTTCAATCCCCTTAAGCTTCGCAACTGCACCAGGCGAAGAACGCCGATCCACTGGAAGTTCCCTAAGTTTTGCATTTTTTGCGGATAGTGCTATAATTTTTTCAACAGCTTTCCTCTCAGTAATCATGGCAGTGTTGCCTTTCTGATAAAATGGAGTAATTTTTTGCAAGACAAATTTAGCATTGTTCCATTTTGTATGGTTAAACAGTAGACCTTCTTGCTGATGAAACATGTAGCATTGCAACACTTGCTCACATGTGGCAGCCTAGATCCTGTTATCTCTGCATCTGCATCACTGATTCCAGCACCAAGACCATAAATGGCAGCAGTTTGACGAGTTTTAACAGCATATTTATCATTTGTGCTATCTGAACTGGCCATAATGCACGACAGGTGTAAAGAGAGAACACAAAATTCATTAACATAAAACACTTGCACATAAACATTTAACATAAACACACAAAAATCACATTTATCATAAATACTTGCATATCAGATTATACATTGCAGTTCCTTTTAGAATATTCTATAACTTTCCACCACTTCCTAGCACTTTGTAGAGGTTTCTATCACTTTATAGAAGTTTCTATCACTTTTTAGAAGTATATATGACCTTTAGAAATATCACTTACATGTTCTTGGGCTGATTTTTGTAGTGAACAAAAATTTTAAACTTCTACTATTTGGATCTCAAATCACAGAATGACTGTGGGGTTGGTGTGCATATAGGAAGTCTGTGTGGACCCCATAAATGGCATTCAAATCCAAAAATAATTCACATAGTAGGTTTTCTTAACCATTGGAACATTTCTAACTTAGGGACAAAGTGCAACTATGTCATTGGTGATTTTGATGCACCCTAATATACAGTGACCACTAAACGCATCAAACTGAAAATTTTGGAACTGTATGAAAGATTCATCAAATTAGTTCAGACCAGAAAAACTGTCAAAACAACAACTATTATAAAAAAATTGAAGATTTCAACAAAAAAGCAAAAGAACTTTTTGGTATCTTCTGCGTGGATGATGAAGGAAGGAAATGCTTAGAAAATTTTTATGGTGTGAAAATGACTAGAGAAGAATAGGACTTTCTGGAAGACCAAAGACATGATAGAAAAATGTTTTGCGAGTGTTTTGTAGACAGAAAATGGAATAAGACCATGGAACACAGGAAGAGATCTGCAGAGTTTGGAGCAAATGAGAGAGGAAGCAGAGATGGAAAGAGCAAGGAATAAAGAAATGGCTTCAGTGAACTATCTGAGGATGACCCGAATCATAGTGACTTCCAAATTAGCACATCAGAATCAGATGAGCCTTCCACATCTACAAGTTGGAAGATTCGTAAGCTATTCCCTAGACAAAAAAAATTAAAAGGATGAGTTGCCACCAAAGTACCAGTACATAAGAGAAAGTGTCGGAAAAGTAAGGCCCGAGGTTTACAAAGCAATGGACGAGCTCAAAAGTTCTCATCACATGCCAGACAGTCAAGCTGCGGGAGCCATAGTGATTATTGGCAATAAACTATTTGGTTGGAAATGGAAATTTCATGATGAAATACCAGACTTAGTAGACCTAGACACTCAACCACAGTCTAGCAATATTTGACAAGCCGGAAAGAGCAGTGAAGCGCTAGCATTGCATGAAATTGCAAGAGAGATCATGCAATCAGATCAAAAGTCGGTAGTTACCTATTCTGTTGATGGTTCAAAAAAACAGGGAGCTGGTTCTTTCTCAGTGCAGGAAATGATGTTAAATGGAAAATACAGACCTCTCCCTACATTTCTGATTTCTACGGAAAGTAGAGAGAACTTGGCGGATTTGAAAGTGCCATGTTGAACATACTGGAAGCAGCAAGCGGAGTTAGTTCAAAGGAACTGTTTGAAAAGATAGACTTTGTGATCAATGATCAGACATCCCATAATCTCTGTCAAAAAATGGTGGCTGAGAAGCTAAAATCAAACATGCCCCGGATCATTTGTTTTGCAATGTCCACCAACTCTCATGTTCAATCGAGTAATCACTAAACAATGGACTGAAATAGAAAATGCCATTGGGTGAGATAAAATATATTCCAGCTTTCTTGTCAATGCCACAACTTCATCCTCAAGTGTGACCGAACAAACGCTGGACTGTATAACCAGATTGATAAATCATGACTTTGACCACAAACCATGGTACAAAGCCAATGATTTTGATGCTCATATCATGCCAAAGTGAAACAAATCTGTCAGTCTAAAAAATGAATGTTTCAACAGATTGACATTGATATGTGTCATAACCTTACCATATATCACACTGACAATGTGGGAACATTTCTTGGAAAATTTGAGCATGTGATGAACCAATTGGCCTGCATCGTATGATGCTTCCTGGATCTGGACTTCTTGAGAGTTGTGTACATGGCTGGATCTCTCATTGGACTTCATTTAGTGGAGCCATTCCTTTCACTGACAATAATGACCAGTACAAATTATTCAAAGCTAATTCCAGTATTCCAACAGTTATACCAAGACCTCATTTCTACTGATCCGGCTAAACTGTTGGAAGTGGATATGCCAGCATTTGAGTTTGTGTCTGTTGAAAGATTCCAACAAACATGATATGCCGATGATATTTGCAATGCTATCAAAGCTACAGCTCTCCAAATGAGTACTGAAGTCACAAAGGTTTTGGGTATGATATTGCCAAAGCTTGCTGAAGGATTTGGAGAATTTGATGAATCAGCAGAACATGCTCTCTCAAAAATAGACTGTGAAAAACTTGACAAGGCACCAATTCACAACTTGGACTCTGAGCACAATGTAGAGTTCATCAACTAGTATATCCCTCAACCATGACTCCAGATTCCTGGGATCTTGGGAGCATTGCTCCAGTAAATTTGACCATGAGAAAAAGTAAATTTGGGTTTGGGTTTTGTTCATCCGCTAGAAATTATTCAAAGCTAATTCCAGTATTCCAACAGTTATACCAAGACCTCATTTCTACTGATCCGGCTAAACTGTTGGAAGTGGATATGCCAGCATTTGAGTTTGTGTCTGTTGAAAGATTCCAACAAACATGATATGCCGATGATATTTGCAATGCTATCAAAGCTACAGCTCTCCAAATGAGTACTGAAGTCACAAAGGTTTTGGGTATGATATTGCCAAAGCTTGCTGAAGGATTTGGAGAATTTGATGAATCAGCAGAACATGCTCTCTCAAAAATAGACTGTGAAAAACTTGACAAGGCACCAATTCACAACTTGGACTCTGAGCACAATGTAGAGTTCATCAACTAGTATATCCCTCAACCATGACTCCAGATTCCTGGGATCTTGGGAGCATTGCTCCAGTAAATTTGACCATGAGAAAAAGTAAATTTGGGTTTGGGTTTTGTTCATCCGCTAGACGTTATGCAATTTTTTTGCGTATACGTTCTTGTACAAACCAATTTTTTTAAATTACAAATTTAGTTATTTTAAGTTTAGTTGGTAATTCCATATTTAACAATTATTTTTATTTTTTGTTAAGCTTCAATGTTTGATAATTAAAATTTTATTAAAACGTATATTTTTTTAATATAAAATTATCAGGATTGGACTATGTTCCATTGATCTCGGCCAGGTTTGATAAATTGGCCAGATAATTACTTGTGCAGTTTTAAGTAATCCACCATGACTCTAGAATTGAAAAGTTTAGTTAAGTTTAAACTTACTTTTACTTACTCTTCCTTACTTTTACTAAGTTTAAAGCACTTACTTTTACTTACTTTCATTGTACTATATTTACTTACTTTTACTCACTTTTACCATACTATATTTACTAACTTTTACTTATTTTGTATTTTTTCAGGTAGTCAATAATCAATAATGGATCCTAATATTGATGAAGTTGGAGAGAAAAGTGAGGGTGTTAAAGGGGGTTACTTTTGTGGTCAATGCAAGAACAAATATTCAAAGCAAAACTGGGAGGAACATTTTAATTCCAAAAAAAATATTTGTTACAATACAAGAGGTCCCAGAGTTTGGGCCCACAGCTTAGATATTGCAGTAAAGAAATACCAGGATGAAGTGCAGCAAAGAGATACGGCAAAGCAGTCATTTAGTTTGTTCACAAAATGTGCTAGTGCTAGACCTCAGAAAAATGAACCAACTTCATCAACTGCTAATCTAGAAAATGAAACTTTTTCACTAGATGTTTCACAGACTGAAGAAAGTGCTTCTCCTCCACCTAAGAAACAAAAGGTAAGTGAGGAATCTGCGCATCAGACTAACAAAACTGCTTTAGAGGAATTTGAAAATTCCCAAATCCAGAAGACATTGAATGCAATTTTGCGCCTAACAAAAGAAACTCACCAAGCTGTTGTGGTTAATAAAGAGAAGAGTCAAAATATGCCTTCAAGTTCAAGTGTTGCATCCAAATCTAATAAAGCAAAAAGCAACAAATTTGACATTTCCATAGCCCATTTAAGCAAGTGTAAATCAATACAAGAAATCCTGAACAATGATTTGATCAAATCTACATTCAAATTGGTGGAAAAGAAGGATCTAGGGCATGCTGATGATTCATTTTCAGTACCAAGTGATATAATGGAAAACATTGCAAATAGTGACACTAATATGCCTGATATAGATATAGCTGTTGAGGATGATGATGATGATGATGATAATCAAGAAGATATTGATGATGCTTCTGATGATAAAATGTTTACATTATATTGCATAGCTTGCACAGACCCCAAAGCATGTGCTTCAGACAAACATTCTAACATAAAAGGTTACTTCAATGTTAAAGATTTAACCTATGTATGCAAACAAGGAGAAAATCAAGAGAGATGGTTTAGAAATCTGAAAACCCACCTGAAGAGACATTTAATTAAACTTCAGCATCATCAAAGAGCTGCTGTTTATGAAGTGATGAAAACATCTTCTCGGAACACTACTAAATGCATAGAAGACTTATGTGGCAACATCTTATACTACATAATGAAAACAAACACTGCATGGGCTCTATATCCAGTACTTCTAGCTGTATTACATAGGTCAGGTTGTGAGGTTGGAAATTTGAATCATAGCACACATGCGTGCGACAATATTTGTGAGCTATTAGATAACACTAGGCAACAAAGATTTTGTTACAGAAGACCAAATAGGTGCTCCTAGCTAATTTTGGTATGCTGATTTCAAATCTATAATTAGATTTTTTCTATCACGTCTAGATTTTGTGTAAAATGCAAATCACTTTTAGTAAAATTTTCTACCACGTCCAGATTTTGGTTTAATCGGCTTAATGCCAGTAATATGAAACTTGCTTTTCAAGGTTAAAGCAATTTTTTTTGCCAACTATATACAAATTCGAACAATTTTGATAAATAAAATTTATCCCGAGTTGGCAACACTGAGTCAAGAGCATAGTAACGGGCAATGGCCCAATGGTCAGTCGCTACGTGACAGTCAAGCAGAACGGTTGTTGAAGCTCTCTGCTGATGAGCAAGTGACAGGTTGTGGTGACTTGTGTGTTTTTATAGCATTTGTTTTGTACTACGGTGTGTATTTCTTTTTATTTTGCACATCGTAATAATTACTTTCTACGTTTTTTCAGATATTGTATGGTAATTCAAAATGGCATCAAATAGACATGCTTGTGTAAATCACCCAGACAACTTCTGCTTTGTCTGTGGACAATATACACCTAAGCCACAACGTAGAAACATCATAACAAAGATTAAACTTGCCAACAAGTGTTATTTTGACTAAGTTAGGAGACCAACAGAGGGACTGGGCACCACATATTTGCTGTGCACAGTGCAATGCAATGTTAATAGCTTGGATGAATGGTAAAAGAAAAGCTATGCCATTCTCAGTCCCCATGGTTTGGCGTGAGCCGAAAAATCACTTCAATGATTGTTATTTTTGTTTGACAAAGATTGCTGGTTTCACAAAGAAAAACAAATCAAAGATCACGTACCCAAACTGCGAATCAGCAATGAAACCAGTACCACATGATGAAACAAATCCACCACCAGTTCCACCAGCAACGATAACAGACAGCAGTTCATCTGAAGATTCTGCTAGTGATATAGAAACAGGGAAAGATGGCATATATGTTCCAGATGCAAATATTTCCCCACATTTGTTAAGTCAAGCGGAGTTAAATGACTTAGTGCGCGATTTGGAATTACCAAAAGAAAAGGCAGAGTTGCTTGGTTCAAGACTTCAAGAATTTAATCTTCTCCAACCAAACACCAAAGTTTCCCATTTCCGCCATGCCATTTGCAGTTTTCATCATTTTACTTACAGGAAGAAAACGTTTGTTTCTGCCACGATATCAGTGGTCTGATGCAAGGGATTGGCTGTCGCTATGATCCAAAAGAATGGAGACTGTTCATTGACTCTAGTAAAGCTAGCCTTAAAGCTGTATTACTGCACAACAGCAATGAAAAACCTTCAATACCTGTAGCACATGCCACTGGCCTTAATGAGACTTATGAATCGATGAAACTGCTGCTAAGACTCATCAAATATAAGGACCACACATGGAATATTTGTGGCGACCTTAAAGTTGTATCATTACTTCTTGGGTTACAGTTGGGCTACACAAAGCATATGTGCTTTTTGTGTCTATGGAACAGCAGAGATGACAAGAACCACTACAAAAAACATGATTGGCCATCTAGAACTGAACATCATGTTGGTAAATACAATGTGAAACACCCAGCACTTATTGACCCTCAGAAAGTACATCTTCCACCACTTCACATTAAACTTGGCCTTATGAAAAATTTCGTGAAGGGTATGGATCATCAAGGTAGTGGTTTCCAATATTTAAAGGATAAATTCAAAGGAATATTGACAGATGCTAAGCTAGAAGCTGGAGTTTTCACTGGACCACAGATCCGCAGTGTCATCCACGACTCATCGTTTCCATCTAACCTAAATGAGAATGAACTAGGAGCATGGACATCTTTCGTTGAAGTTGTCAAAAATTTTCTTGGAAACCACAAAGCTGAAAACCACCGTAAACTCGTAGAAAACATGCTTAAATCTTATGAAATAATGGGATGCAGAATGTCTTTGAAAATTCATTTTTTACGTTCTCAGCTTGACTTCTTCCCGGCCAACCTTGGGGCTGTAAGTGACGAGCATGGTGAGCGCTTCCACCAACAGATCTCAGTTATGGAAAACAGATACCAAGGTAATTTCAACCCAAATATGATGGGAGATTATTGTTGGTTCCTGCAGAAGGAGAGCTCATCATCCTACAAGCGACAAAGGAAGAGGACACACCAAAGTTTCACTTAAGAACAGGAATTTGCCTTTCAGTAGTAACAACAAAATAGTAACGCGCTTTGGGTGGTAACTCCGCCAGCAGAATTCTGCTGTCTGTCTTAAGCCAGAATAAAGGAGGAAAGACATCCCTGTTCACTAATTATTTAAGTATGCTTAACATAAAACGTGACACGGAAAAGTAGCTTAGACGGCTTTCGTAATAGAAGCGGGTGAGAAAAAAAATGAAAAATAGGGGTTTTTGGTTACACAAAATCTGGACGTGATAGAGAAAGTTTGATATCAGATCTGAAATCAGCATCAGCGCTTTAGTAGGAATCAGTAGTTCACGTGTCTGTAACAAAAAAAAAGTTGAAATTTGTTGCCTAGTGTAATCAACTTAAAGAACAAACTGTAAAGTGGTTCTTAGAACAAACTTCAGTAACAATAACAGCTGACATTGGAACAATTTTGGGATTAAGCATGCTAGTTGTATTAGTTATGAGTGAAGAAGATAATGACTAAATTGCTCTTATTCTACAGATGAGGAGGTGGAGTTGTGTCCAGTTGTTCAAAGAAAAGGACACACATACTCAGGGGAGTAACACTTTTTATTTGAATTGTTAATACATTACTTTCATTGTTTTATTGTTACAGGTGATGGTGCATATATGCCCAAAGACAGGCTCGCATATATAAATAAGATAGAGATTAAATTGAATAAATAAACGAGATAATAAAGACCCTTTCTAAACAAGGGGGAAAACTGAATAATAAGAACTAATAACAAAGAAGAAGCAAAAGAAGCGCAAGATCATCTATTGCAAAGAAGAGCTAAAGCATTATTTCTAAGGGGTACCTAGACCGTGGTATTTAGGGGATAGCCGGCTGTTCTGGGTATTCACGGGGTGGGGGTACTTTCTTAAATACGGAGAGAAGAAACACGAGGAACACCTTAAATAAATTGAAGGTGAGAAATTATTCTACTTTTTATCACTGGTAGCAGAGCGTGGTTCGAATTCGACAACATGAGCAATAAAGACAGTGGAGACTGGAGGATGAGAAGAGGATGTCCACATTTCAACGGGAAGCAAGAAGAATTTAGAAGTTGGAGAGGGAGAGTAGAGGATTGGTTGATCGTGTGCGAAGAAGTGGTATACCCTGGTTTGGAAATAAGGATGAATTTAGGAGGGAAGGCATGGGAGGTGACCGAAGATATTAGTCGAGGAAGTCTTAAACAAGAAGGTGGTGCAGCAATTATTTTGTCAGTTCTGGATAAAGTGTATAAAAAGGAGACTTTGATGGAGAATTATGAAAATATGAAGAAGTATTTCAAGATCAAGAGGGAAGTGGGTGAAACGATGAAGGATTACATTTTCCGGTATGAAAAAAACGCGAAGGACTGTAAAACAACATTAGGTAGAGAGATGTTTGAAGGAGAAGTGAAGGGATTTCATGTGCTGGAACAAGCGAGCCTGTCTGAACAACAAAAACAATTAGTTTTATCAGCATGTGGAAAGGAGGAGATGAAATATGAAACGGTGACACGAATAATGAGGAGGATATTTGAAACCTTGGAGGAGGAAGCAAAAGGAGAGGAGTGGTTGGAACATGACCAGATGAATCGTGGATATGGTGGAGGAAGAGGATTAAACAATAGAGGTGGAGGTCGATGGAGAGGAAATTGGAGCAGGAAAGGAGCCGGAAGAAGAAACCCGATGAACCAACAGGGAAAGGTAACAACATGTACAATCTGCAAATCCGAATGGCATTGGGCCTATGATTGTCCAAAGCATTATAAAAACAAAGGGATGGTTAGTCGATCTGATAATGATAAAGAGAAGAAACACGAGGAACAGGAGGAGGAGAAAGAAGAGAAGATTTACGTGAGTGAGGTCATAACTGAGGAAGAAGAATGGGGAGATATTGAAGCTATTTTAGACACTGGATGCAAATCAACAGTATGTGGAGAACTATGACTATCAAAGATAGTGATGGAGTTGGATAAGGAGGAGCTTAAGAGAATGAGGGCAAAGACTGTAACATCAAAAAAGGTCTTTACCTTTGGGAAGACGAGCTTCCCATCAAGAGGCATCATGGAAATTCCTGTCAATATAGGAGGACAAAAAGTGTATATAAAAACGGAAATACTGAAAGGAGATGTGCCCTGGTTAATAGGGAAGGAAACTATGTGTAAAATGGATATGAAGGTATGCATGAAGGAGGAAAAGGTGGTGATAGGAGATATGAATAACGTAGAAGTGACGCTTAAAGAAGATAGAAGAGGACACCTGAGAATTGGTTTGATACCACAAAGGAGAAGAGAAGAAGTGTGGACAGAAGGATGGAAAGAAAAAGGAGATAAGGAGATTGGTGCAGCCATAAGAAAGTTACATCTACAATTCGGACACGCTAGTGGAGAGAGAATTTGGAGGTTGACGGAGGATGCTGGATGGAGTGAGGGACTGGAGGAAGAGCAGAAAAAGAAGATGAAAAACAGATTATTGGAACAACTAACTGAGTGCGATATTTGTAAGAGATATAAGAAGAATCCACCAAAGCCAGTAGTGGGTTTGAGTTGGAGTAAACAATTTAATGAGGTGGTAGCCCTTGATCTGGGAGAACTTGAGGGACGAAGATTCTTAGTAATGGTAGATATGGCGACAAGATATTGTCAAGCCAGGTGGATAAAGGACAAGACACCAGAGACTGTGATGAATGGAATGATGGAGGGATGGTTGACTATTTTCGGAACACCGGCAAAAATACTGACTGACAATGGAGGTGAATTTCAAAACGAAAAAATGAGAATTATGTGTGAAAAATGGCAGATAAAAATGATGACTACACCAGCAGAAAGTCCATGGAGCAATGGACTGTGTGAAAAGACTGTCGGATTACTGAAGGAGAGTTTGAGGAAGATGGCGGAAGAAGTAAACATTAAGATTGCTCTAGGATGGGTGGTGTTGGCAAAGAATTGTCTGAGTAATTATGGTGGTTTTTCGCCAAACCAATTAGTGTTTGGGCATAATCCGATACACCCGAACCTTCTGAATGATGGCTTCAGCATTGGTGGTGTTGTAGAAGGAAATGAAGAACAGATGGTGAGGGAAAATCTACAAGCGATGCATAAGGCAAGAGAAATATTCATTAAGAATGAATCTTGTTTAAAAATAAGGACTGCTCTGAGGAAAAATATAAGGGTACATAAGATAGAAGATGTGATTATCAATGATGAGGTCTACTACAAAAGAGAAAATGAAAAAGAGTGGATAGGACCAGCAAAGGTAATTGGCGTAGATGGGAAAACTGTGATTGTGAAGCATGGGGATTCATTAAGGCAAGTGGCGCAAGTGCATATCACTCGGATTCAAGGAACAAATGAAGTCATGAAAGAAGAGAGAGAGAGGTAATGAAAAGGAAGAGGAGATCAATAACAACAACTTTGACAGAGAAGAAAGGGACATGGTTATGGTGAGAAGAGATGGAGGAGATTCAGTGTGTGATGATGATGAGGCGATGGAAGATGAAGAGGAATCAGAAGATGAGGAAGATGAATGTGAGGAGGAGGTAGAGAGAGAGATTATACCTAAGTTGAAAAAAGGAGATAGAGTCAGGGCCCGGCATAAGGAAACAGGCGAACGAGAAGAATGGAAGATTTTGGGTTTAGCTGGAAAAAGATCGAGTAAAAAGTGGGGAGACAGCTACAATATACAAGAAATAAATACCGGCAGGAAAGATTGGATTGATTTAAGAGAGTACGAAGAGATAAGGAAGATAGATGACGAGGAGGAAGTCCTGCTCGGTTTTGAGGATGAAAAGGTAGAGGAAGCCAAATGAAAGGAATTACAAAGCTGGCTAGATAACGAAGTGTATGAAGAGGTAGAAGATGTTGGTCAGAAAAGTGTGTCCACAAGGTGGGTGGTGACTGAAAAAGTGAAAGCAGGTAAAAGAATTTGTAAAGCAAGATTAGTGGCGAGAGGATTCGAGGAAGAAATGGAAGACTGGGAAAAAGATGCACCCACTTGTAACCCAGAAACTTTAAAATTGTGTCTATGCATAATTAATCAGAAGGGATGGAAGTGTCATACTTTAGATATTGCAACTGCATATTTACAAGGAGAAAGAATAGAGAGAGTAGTGTATGTCAAACCACCCAGTGAAGTAGAAAGTGGTGTTCTATGGCAGTTGAAGAAAGCAGTTTACGGACTTAAAGATGCGGCAAAAGCATGGTATATGAAGGTGGTGAAGGTGGTGGTGGAGCTTGGAGGAGTTAAAAGCAAACTGGAACCAAACATGTTTTATTGGAAAGATGATCAAGGAAGTGTAAGTGGAGTCCTATGTGCACATGTAGACGATTTTTGTTTTGTTACGGAGATGATAATTTTCTTAAGACAGTTATTACAAAGATGAAAGAAAAATTGAAGGTGGGAGATCAAGGAAGGCAGAATTTCAAGTATATAGGAGTTCACGTAAGACAACAAGAAAAGAGAATACTCATTGAGCAAAGGAAATACATCGAGAGTATACAAGAACCCGAAGGGAAGCTTTATCAAGGTCTTAGAGTCCTAAAAAGGAAAGAGTTGACTCTCTATCGATCAACTGTGGGACAACTGAATTGGATATCACAACATATCTTACCCGAAATAGCTTATGATGTAAGTGATCTAAGTAGAGCGTTTAAAGAGGGAACAACACAGGATATGAGAAAATTAATAAAAATCGTGAAGAAGGCAAAAAGATCAAGGGGAGAAATCATCCTAGAAAAATTGGATGAAGAGAAAATATTTTGGGAAATATATGCAGATGCCTCGTTTGGAAATGTGGAGAACGAACAAACTCAAATTGGATACATAATATCATTAGCAGATGATATGGGAAGAAAATGTCCAATATGGTGGAAGTCGAGGAAGGCAAAAAGAGTGGCAAAAGCTACAATTGAAGCTGAGGCACTGAGTGTTGGAGAGGCTATTGAGGGAGGAATTTACTACAATCAACTATGGAAGGAGATAGTGGGGGGCAGAAAGATTGAAATAAGAGTGAAAACTGACAGCAAAACACTAATGAAGGCGATAAAATCAAACACTGGTGTCAGTAATAAATGGCTGAGAATTGATATAGCTGCAATTAAAGAAACTTTGGAGAGTGGTGAAGTGACAGAGGTGGAGTGGGTGCGAGGTCTGGAGCAGGTGGCGGATGTGTTGACCAAGAGAGGAGTTGCCGAAGAAAATATAAGAAGATACGTGGGAGGAGAGAGTTTGAAAAAAACTGAAGGAGGAAGAGAAGAGGATAAGAGTGACTAAATTGCTCTTATTCTACAGATGAGGAGGTGGAGTTGTGTCCAGTAGTTCAAAGAAAAGGACACACATAATCAGGGGAGTAACACTTTTTATTTGAATTGTTAATACATTACTTTCATTGTTTTATTGTTGTTACGGGTGATGGTGCATATATGCCCAAAGACAGGCTCGCATATATAAATAAGATAGAGATTAAATTGAATAAATAAACGAGATAATAAAGACCCTTTCTAAACAAGGGGGAAAACTGAATAATAAGAACTAATAACAAAGAAGAATCAAAAGAAGCGCAAGATCATCTATTGCAAAGAAGAGCTAAAGCATTATTTTTAAGGGGTACCTAGACCGTGGTATTTAGGGGATAGCCGGCTGTTCTGGGTATTCACGGGGTGGGAGTACTTTCTTAAATACAGGAAGAGAAGAAACACGAGGAACACCTTAAATAAATTGAAGGTGAGAAATTATTCTACTTTTTATCAGATAAGACTGTAAAACTTGCTGGGATAAATTTAGTACGCAGCAAATCAGGAGTTTATTTGGCCAATGAAATGTTTGATGTGTTGAAGTCTCCTAATCACTTGAAACTATCTGAAGAAGCAATTAAATCCAAGGTATCTGGAATGGTTGGAGATGGGGCTTTTTGTAAGGATAACGAGCCATTTAAAAACGAAATGAAAAAGTTGTTTGGAGAAAATTTCAAATTTCGATCGGACTTAATGCATCTTGTGAACAGAGCATTGAAGAAAATTTGTAAACTAAGTGAGCTTTTAGACTTTATTCAGAATCACTCTTCAAATCTGAGATCAGGCCTTGACTATACCAATATGGTTCTTGACAATATCATTGGTTTTAAGAGACCAAAACTCAAATCTGATACTCGCATGGTTAATTACGAATTTGATCAATTTGACAGATTTGTGGAAAATTGTGTTTTTTGATCATCCATAAGAGAAAGAAATTAGTGCCAAGTTCTATGTATTGATTTCCTATGTAACAAAGATTATGTTGCAAGTAGCTCAAAAAACCACAGTTAGTGCAGAATTTGTAGAAAATATATTTTATAAAGAAGGAGGGAAAACTGTTATGTTAAGAGTGATGGAAACAATTTCAAAATTAGCTAATGGAGGAAATGCAAATGATGTAGTTTCTGAATTTAAGCACGATACCACAGGGCAGCAAAAGGAACTAACAGCTGAGGATTACATCCTAAATGAAGTTTACAAATACATCAAGAAACGTTCTGATTACTACCAGGTTGCTGAAGTTGCTAGACCATCCAGAACCAGATCTGAAAGTAGTTTTACAAAAGACTCAGTGATAAATTGGCTGACAGAATATATAGAACAGCTGTGGAAAGGAATCACAGAGATATTAAAGCATTTTGATAAAGATGGATCAACTGCCTGGAGTGAAGCACCAGCTGAAGGACATTCTCCATTCTTGGTTACATTGTTGAACACAAAGGATCCATTAAGCCATCTCATTTGACTAAGTTGTGCAGAATTGTGAAGGAGGGTCCAGCTCCAGGCACTAGATCTGCTGTAATGATCACACAGAAAGCCATTGATCAGTGGCCAAGCATACATGGTGGTAAATTCACAACAAATGCCTACATGCAAGGTCTAACATCGTCCACTGTTGCTGCTGCAATGAATAAAAAACTTAAGGTGAGTTATAACTGTACATTATTGTATTATGTTTAGCTAAAACAATTTGTAATTGGTATGTCGTCAATTCAAGAGCTTACTATCATTAACCTATCTAGTGGTGTAAGGGGAAAAAAAGTAAATTCAGAGCTGTGCTCCATAAATTTTTTCAAATCTGGAGTCATGCCCTCAACCTCCTTCATCCACTTCCCTCTTGTTTCTTCTTCTACTTTACTAAATATTTCACCTACCAACCTTCCTGTGCCATTTTTCAAGATACTTTTTATATAGTTGAGCTTTCCTTTCAATATTCTTGTTCTCATCATTGATGCTCCTATTTCTCCCCTCAAACTACTCACAGCCACGCTTCTTCCTGCTGATAGCATTGTTCTGTATATTCCATTCTCATATTTCTGTAGCTGTTGAATTTCTGTGTTTTGTTAGTTCTATAATATTTGTTCCATATAGTATTGATGGCAGCACCAAGCCTTTCCAGAATGCCTTACCTACAACCAGTTTGTTGCAACTCTTTTCTATATTGAGTAAGTCATATTTGCCATTTTCTGTACCTTTTGGAACATCATTCTTTTTGCTTTTTGGAAACAATTCCTTATATTATTAATGGCTAATATTCATCTTTTAACCCGCTCACACATGGTTAAAACAGTACAATATATTAAATTGCCATTCAAAACTAAGAAAATATATGTCTTATCTTGTGTAGATTTGATAAATGTGGTTTTTATTAAAATATATTTCCTATTTTCAAGTTTTTTCAATATATACTGTATATATCAACTATTTGGTGAATATTTCCTATTTTTGTGTTTCTGGCTACTTCTGCATAATTCAATTTGTCCTGTTTTAAATTAAATCATTATTAGAAGTGGTCTGTTAGTTCGGTGTTTTTGTGACCACAAGTATGACATGTCATGTTTGCATATTTAACTTTGAAGACGTAATCGCCATATTGCCCTCGATGAAGACAAGAGTTGAGACCTTTTTTCCAATCACGGAATATTAAGACATCCGTGACCTGCCCTAAATGCAATAAGCTTGTATTTTAAGAAAGACCAGAAGGTCTTTAGGTGCCATACAAAAAAAATCCTAAAATGAACATGTGTTTGTTTCAGTGTTTCAATCTTTAAGGGCATGCAAAATTTAGTGAACTACCCAGGCAAGGTGGTACATGTTATTAATTATCATTTGTATAATTTAGGTCTTGGGGTACGGGGGTGGGGCCCCCGTAAAGATCATGCATCACAAATTGATCAGTCCTAATGTTTTGCGGACAGTTCAATACGCGACACCAGTTAGATCAATTGAATACCCAGTTAGGTCAACTGTACGCCCTTGATGATTGGTTAGGTTAAATCATGATATTTTCGTTAGTTTAAACGAAAATGATGAGTGCAAACTTCTCTGGTTAATTTTGAGGTGTTTTGTACGAAACTGCCATCCATTTCCTGTGCAAATGCATAGTTTTCGAGATGATATCTCAAAAACTACACATTTGCACAGGAAACGGATGGAAGATTCATGCAAAACACCTCAAAATTGACCAGAAAAGTTTCTCATCATAAAAACAGACTGGGTGTAAAAATGAATAATTACCTTATTAATTGTTATGCCCAGATATTTTGAATCTACCACTTTAATTCCTCTATCTGCTCTGGTGCTTCTTTTTTGTTGAATATCATAAAATTACTCTTGTTTTTGTTAATCTCCAGGCCATATGTCCTCCTTATTTGTATTACTTTCTTGATATTGTCACTTGCCTCATCGATTGACATTGATAGCTGTAATCCATCATCCGCAAAAATAATGTATGTATTTTAAATTTCTCATCTTTGTATCCTATATCTTCTTTATCCAACTTCTCCAGGATCTAGTATGTCACCAATTTGAATAGAGTTGCTGATAGGGTACATCCTTGTCTTATTCCACTGCTTACTTCTATTTCTTTACATAGCTCATCATTTAGCCTCACTGTGGTACTGTCCCCCACATAGATTTTTGCTATGACTTCTATTATGTTTGGGTGAATCTTATATCTCATGAGAGCTTCCACTAGTTTTTCTCTTTTTACCGAATCAAAGCTTTTGCGAAATCAATTGCTGCCACTATCAAGGGTTTTCTATTTCTGTAGCTATTTTCTATACAATATTTCAAGATATATATATTATCCTCTATTCTTCTCCCTGGTGAAAATCCAGCTTGCGTGTCTTTGTCCTCATTATTCCTAGTTGTGTTCTTCTATCTTCACTTTTATTATAGACATGAACAGCTGAAACCAGGAGTGTGGTGTAGAAAAATTTCTCCAGGGCTGCAGTTGAGATTGATCCTGCATTTTGGAATTGTTTTTTGACTGGTATAAGATCACTCCGGTGTTACCTGTACTTGTTTGTGCAGGCCTAGCTTAGCTTATTCTGATAGCCTAGCCTAACCACAAGGTAAGACTCCCACTTGACCTAACCTGAGTAACTATTTTGATATAACTTGATAGTATCAAAGTTGGTGGTCAACAAAATTTTTAAGCCTAGGACCTAACTTAGCACATAGCCTACCCTACAAAAATGGGTTTTGACAGTGACTGTAGAGTTGTAAAAAGGAAGTTAAGTGTAAAGATAGAGCTATTGCATGTGATAGCTGTGATGACTGGTATCACATAAGCTGCAAAGGCCTTACAAATGATATACAGGGTGTTTGAAAACTTTCTGTACAAATTGTAATGGGGGATAGGCAACACCGAGACAAACCCTTTTCGTCTATAAGTCTATGTCCGCTGACGTCACCATTCGGCGCGAGAGGGCGCCGCTGCAATTGGCTAAAAGGTGAAGTGGGCTAGACTCGCGCTTGCCACGGGCATTCTTAAATCGGACGTAGTACGCATAACATGGAGCGCTTCACGACTGCTGAGATGGCTGACATGCATATTGTGTATGGGGCTACCAATGGAAACGGAAGAGCTACTGTGAGGTTGTACCAACAGCGCTTCCCAAACAGACGTGTGCCAAACCACCAAACGTTTGCGCATTTGCATCGGCGACTGCGAGAAACTGGAACATTCCATGCAAACATGCATGACACCAGTCGGGAGAGAAACGTGCGCACTCCTGACGTGGAAGAAGAAATCCTACGGCGATTTGAGGACAATCCAAGCGCAAGCACGTGAGGTGTTGCACGTATCCTCGGTGTGAACCACGACCTGGTCTGGAGAGTGTTGCACGAGCAGCAGTTACATCCGTTTCATCGTCAGAGAGTCCAGGCATTACATTATATTACAACCTCGGGATTGCCCTCTTCATGTGGAATTCGCACGCTGGTTTCTGCAGCAGACAGCGGTGCAGCCTAATTTTCTGGCTTATGTGCTGTTCTCAGATGAGGCCTGTTTCACACGTGAGGGTGTGTTTAACATGCACAATTCTCACGTGTGGGCACACGCAAATCCACATGCTACACGGGTGCATGCTCATCAAGAACGGCTCGCCATCAATGTTTGGGCGGGTATCGTCCATGGCAAGTTGATTGGGCCATACCTGCTGCCTGCCCGACTCAACGGGCGGGTTTATCGGATATTTCTTGAAGAAACGTTGCGGGATGTGCGGGATTATCTGAACGCCACTTTTGGGGATCGATGGATAGGCCGGGGTGGGCCCGTAGCCTGGCCACTGAGATCACCCGATTTAACATGCCTCGATTTCTTCCTGTGGGGACACATGAAGAACCTCGTGTACGAGACTCCCATTTACTCAGAAGAAGACCTCGTAGCAAGAATCGCTGTCGCCGCTGGAACTGTTCCCGAAATGCCGGGAATCTTTCGACGTGTACGTCGGTGAATGCTTCGACGCTGTCGGGCATGCATTGATGCTACCGGTCGCAACTTTCAGCACCACCTTTAAATAAACATGTTACGCGTACTACGTCCGATTTAAGAATGCCCACAGCAAGCGCGAGTCTAGCCCACTTCACCTTTTAGCCAATTGCAGCGGCGCCCTCTCGCGCCGAATGGTGACGTCAGCGGACATACACTTATAGACGAAAAGGGTTTGTCTTGGTGTTGCCTATCCCCCATTACAATTTGTACAGAAAGTTTTCAAACACCCTGTATATAGGTATAAATGCTGCTTCTGTTCTAAGCTTAATGTCAACTTGATGTGGTTTTGTGACAAGTGTAGTACTGTAATAAAAAATTTTAATAAGTCCAGAGGGTCTATTAGTGAGGGAGAGGCCAGACTAACTTATAGAGATATTGCAGTTCAAGTTTGGCCTGGGCCTAATACTGTAAATGAGGCTGAAACTCAGAAACAGCCTGAACCCAATGTTTTAGTTGGGCCTAGGTCAATGCAAAATAGGCCAAATGAGTGGGAAATGCAAAAGAAAACCTGGAAACCAAGGATTTTAAAACCAAATGAAAATGTTTTAATAGAATTAACAAATAGATTTCATTCATTTTCTATAAAACAAAATTTTAGCAATAATAATCCAGACTCGTATAAACCTAGGCACTAAAGCTATAGGTGTGTTTGAACTAGCATCCGTTATAGGTGACTCTTAAGTGAGGGGCCTAGGATCTAAATTACCTAGAGGTAGCATAGCTTACTGTTATCCAGGAGCAGGGATAAATAGAATTAGTAATAAAATTATAGAAAAAGGATCTGGTATTGACCTAACTGTACCAAAGAATATGGTTATACATGTAGGTGGAAATGATATAAAGGGTAAGCACTCCAAAGAAATCATGGAGTCATATAAACAGCTATTAATGAAGTTAAAGGAACAGAGACCTAACCTTAAAACATCTATTACAGGTATAATTCCCAGGATACATGAGAATTTAATAAGTGGTACTCACAAGCACTATATATAAATAGTAGGCTTAAGACACTATGTCAGAGCATGGAAATTATATATATCAAACTATGGAATAAATTTTACAAAAAAAAAAAAAAAAAAAAAAAAAAAATTCTATAACAGAGATGGAATTCATCTTACTAGTAAAGGGAGACTGATTTACTATCAAAGATTGTATCATATACGGTAATTGACTAAAAACCAAAGGAATAGACCAAATTAGTACACATACCAATATTCTTGATAACAATAAACTAATAAAAAATATAATTAAAACTCAAAAGAAAAAGGTCAACAAAGAAAGTGAGAGAGATGCAAATAATATACCATCACAGAACAAGAACCAGACTAAATTAAAAGCAAAATATTCCAAACTTGGACAAAATTCAGTACGATACCAAATAGTCTATTTAGTGAGAGAGAGAATACCATTACTTATGAAATTGATGGCTATGAACTTTTTTATTATGAACGTAAATATTCAGAGGGTGGCGGAGTATTTATTTATGCCAAGACAAATCTGAATCCAGTTGAAGTTATCTTTGTTAAAGAAGAAATAGATGAATCTGTATGGATAGATATTGGGCATAAAAATGCCAGGAAAATCAGGATAGGGGGTATCTATAGACCACCTGAGGGATGTTCAGTTGGAGGAATCCCCAAAAGGAGAGAAGAAAATAAGTACAGTGGAACCTCGACTTACGAATGCCTCTATTTACGACCAAATCGACATTACGAACATACACCTGGCGCTTTGATTGCCTCTGAGACTACTGGAAAAGCCATTTTAATATCCTCCACTGCATTAACATGATTGATAAAGCCTGGAACGAAGTCAGTTACCGGACCTTGAACTCAGCCTGGAGGAAACTCTGGCCAGATTGTGTACAAGAAAGAGATTTTCAGGGCTTTGAGGCTGTGACATCGGTTAAATTAGTTGATGATATTGTGTCCATGGGCAAGAGCATGGGCTTGCAGGTCGACGGTGATGATGTGGAGGAGCTAGTGCTGGACCACAGTGAAGAGCTCACCACAGAAGAGCTTGTGGAACTTCAGAGTGAGCAGCGGACGGCATTGGTGGAGGAGCAGTCGTCAGAGGAAGAGGGAGCTAGGGAGGAAGTTACGAGTGCTATGATTAAAGACATCTGCGCTAAGTGGAGTGAAGTGCAAGGTTTTATTGAAAAGCATCACCCTAACAAAGTTGTGGCAAACAGGGCAATAAACATTCTGAATGACAATGCAATGTCCACTTCAGAAAGATTCTTCAACGAAGGAAGAAACAAATCTCTCTGGATAGATTTTTAGTGCAGCGAACCAGCGAACCAGATGGCAAGAGACAGAAGAGAGACAAAACCCCTGAAGGAGAGGTGCCCAGTGTTCTTATGGAAGGGGACTCTCCTTCCAAACAGTAACTTCCCTCCCCCTTCCTTTCCTCATCACCATCCACTCATGCCAGCGATTATCCTCCACAAAGGTACAGTAAAATTATACAGCTTATTAAATTTAGTATAATTTTTTTCTCTTATATTTTCTCTTTATAAACTCTTACAAAGCATTAAAAGTACAATTATCTGGGGCGCTGGAACGGATTAATTAAATTTACATTAATTTCAATGGAAAAAATGGATTCGATTTACGACCAATTCGAGGTGCGAACAGGGTCTCGGAACGAATTAAATTCGTAAGTCGAGGTTCCACTGTATGTAGAAAACAAACTTATTGATGAAATAAATAAAGCAATGACAAGCAATATTATTATTGTTGGAGATTTCAATTATAGGCATATAGACTGGGAAATATTACAAACACCAGAAAGTAATGAGAGATTCTTAGACTGTATAATTGAGAATGGTTTAACCCAGTTAGTAAAGGAGCCAACCAGGGCCGATGCCATTCTAGATTTAATTCTAACAAATAATCCAGATACTTTCCAGAATATTCAGTTTCAGAAACACTAGGTTCAGGTGATCATTATATCCTTCGGTTTAATATTGTTTGTAATTCAAGACCTAGTGAAAATAAAGTAGAAATACCAGATTTTAAAAGAGGAAATATAAATGGACTAGTAAATGATCTGTGTCTAATAAACTGGACAGATATTCTACAGCCGAACAGACAGTAACTAGTGTGGGAAAAATTTAAAAGTATAATAATGAACATACAAAGGAAGCATATCCCAGTGTAAAATCAGAACTGGAAAAAATAAAAAACAACCTTGGATAAACTGCAATGTAAAAAGAGCAACCAGAGAAAAAAACAAAAGCATTTCATAAATTCAAAAGAACTAAAAATGGCATAGACTCCGAAATATATAAAAGTAAAAGAAGCATTTGCAAGAAAGCAATTAGAGATAGCAAACGAGACCTGGAAAAAAGCCTAGCCAAGAATTCAAAAAACAATCCTAAGTTTTTCAGTCACTTCAATTTGAAAAGTACAGGGAAACCCCAATTATTGCGGTTTACAATTTGATACCAAAAAACTGATTATTACTCTAATAATTCGAGTTATTGCGGTATTTTCGCGCCAACCAAAAATTTACAAACGCTATGTATGTTCGTACGTACGTATATACATGCTGAATTCAAGCAAGCTTCAGTATCGCTGCTGCCTCCGTACCGTGTATATCGTTTCACTGCTTATTCCGTGTTATTTTATTGACAAGAAACCCCCCTGATATAAAATGAGTTCTAAAAGAAATAGTGAAGCTACAACAGAAATAGATAATGGAAGTGTTCAAGAATTGCTCCAGTCTCATGATAATGACCTTATTAATCTAGAACAAGAGCGGGCATATGATGTTCAGGATGGCGACGCTGAAGAAAATGAAATTGAAACAGCAACAAAAGAATTCACGCTAAAAGAACTTGAAATGTTTCGTGATTGTGAATCTCTCAAGCAGAAAATAATGGATGGAGATCCTAATGTCGAGCGTGCAATGAAGGTGTGCCGAGAAATAGAAAATTCAATTCGCTGTTATAGAGTAATGTACCAAGAGAAGAAGAAAAATTTGAAGCAAACAAATCTCCTAAAATATTTTGCCAAAAAATAAAACATTTCATGCATTTTTTGTGCACATGCTGGTGCACTGCAATAAACTTTTAAAACTAAAAACTGCATTTCATTTATTACCTTTATTTAAATACGTACATGAATAAATACCCAATGTTTTTAAAAAATCGATAATTAAAGTTTTAGTTATCATTTTGGAAATTTTGGCAACAATAACCTATTTCCCATAGGTTATGGTTCCCGATTATTGCAGTTTCACTTATTGCAGTTTTTTCCTGGCAGCATTAACCACAATAATCGGGGTTTTCCTGTAGAGTGAAAAAGAAAATTGGCCCCCTCCATATAGATGATAATCTTGAAATAACTGAAGAACTAAACAAATACTTTTCATCAGTATTCACAAATGAAAATTTAAATAATATTCCTGATCTTATACTACCAGGACAAGATAGAGAAATAAATGAATTAAGGGTAACAAAACTAGATATCCTAAAAGCAATAGATAAATTAAAAATGGGAAAATCTCCAGGGCCAGATGAAATGCATCCAATAGTCATAAAAGCTGCCAAAAAGAATATAGCACTAGAGAAATTATTTTTAATAAATCATTGATATGTACTGAAATTCCAGAGGATTGGAAGAAAGCAAATGTGGCTCCAATCTTTAAAAAAGGAAATAGAAACTTGGCAAAATACTACAGACCCATCAGCCTCACCTCCATTATTTGCAAATTACTTGAAAGTATCATTAGAGGTAAAGTTACTGAGTTACTTGAAGGGTGCAACCTTATAAATGATAGCCAGCATGGCTTTCGAAATGGAAGGTCCTGTCTAACCAACTTGATTGAATTTTATGATGGAGTCCTATTGCATTTGGACAATAAAGAGCCAGTAGATATAGTATACTTAGATTTTGCAAAGGCATTTGATACTGTTCCTCATGCAAGATTGTTGGTAAAAGTTAGAGCCCATGGTATAAGAGGTCATATAGCTGACTGGATAGAAGAATGGCTGAGAAACAGAAAACAGAGTTCATCTAAATGGAAATAAGTCTACTTGGAGACCAGTATTGGGCGGAGTCCCACAGGGGTCTGTGCTGGGACCTCTGCTTTTTGTTGTCTATATAAATGATCTAGAGAAAGGCATATCATGTAAAACCTCAAAATTTGCTGATGATACAAAATTAGGCCATAATGTTAAGTCAGTAGCAGGAGCAATGACAATACAAAAAGACTTAGAGTAACAGCCTGGGCAGATAAGTGGGAGATGAGATTTAATGTTGATAAGTGCAAGGTTATGCATATTGGGCCAAAAAATCCAGAATTTGAATACAATATGAATGGAATTTAGATTAAAAATGATGATAAAGAGAGACTTTGGTGTCACTGTGACTAATGAACTTAAACCCTCAAATCACTGTATGGAAATCAGAAATAATGCAAATGCTAGACTCAATCTCATGCAGACACATTTGAATACAAATCACCCAATATTATACAATATGATACAAGATATTGAAAAACTGGAAAAAGTACAGAAATGAGCAACAAGAATGATCCCATCTCTAAGACAATTGACATATAAGGAGAGACTGGCATATCTAAGCATGTTCTCATTAAAAAGGAGGTTAAGGGGTGATATGAGGTGTATAAAATGATAAAACGGTTGGATAAGATAGATTTTCAGTCCCTTTTCATTAAAGATCACAATAACCAGACTAGAGGTCACAGTATGAAATTATTTAAGCCAAGATGTGGAACAAATTTAAGAAAACATAGTTTTACAAACAGAGTAATTAAGTTTTGGAACAGTCTGACAGAAGAAGTGGTGACTTCAGATACACTTGATTCTTTCAAAAGAAGGTTGGATAGTTTGATATCTGCAAGGGACATCTGGTGATAGTGTTTAAGCCCATTTTTATTGCATGAATAGTACTAGTTTATTTCATATATATTATGTGCATTTAGGTGATAGATCCCACAGCTCAACACAAGTGTTGTAGGATATAGGGAGGCATCATCTTGGGTTAGGGGATACTCTGTCCTTACACACCCCATTTAAAGAGATTCCTCTGCCGAGCGGTGCCCCCCCATAGTAGTGTGAGGTATTGAAAAACTCATGATCTTCACTTGCCCCACAAACACCTTTAAATGGGAGACCCAAAATGGGTGCATACACATTTCTACATTACTGTATAGTCTTTACAGCCACACCTACACTTTTCCTCCTAAGTATATATATTGTAAATTGTGACTTGGTCAGCAATTGATATGGACTGTGACTTATTTTTAGTTGGCAAGGTACTGGTATTGATGGGTACCATAATGAAATTGACTGGATTCTTTGGATCTGATATATTTGCATGTTAGTTATAAATAGATATAGAGTAACATATTTGTGGATAGCAGCCTATTATGACTTTGATCCTCTGGATCCAGAGATTCTATCTTTAGTTTTAAATTGAAAATTAATTAGTTTTAAAATGATAATTAGTTTTGTAAAAATTGCTTATTGCCAATGTACAGGAAGTTTTTACATAGTAGAGCCACCTCGATAGGCCGAAGTGGCCCCTAGTGTGCCCACTATAAAAATTTCGGTACTTTTGCATTATCCTCCCAACACTAATTTTTTTTTATAATGGAAGGAAAATAAAGTACCATAACCAAACCAACATTATATAAAAAAATTAGTGTTGGGAGGATAATGCAAAAGAACCAAAATTTCTTATGTTCTTATGAGCCACCTCGATGGGCCAAAGTGGCCCCTAGTGCGCCCACTATAAAAATTTTGGTTAATATTCGTTTTTTGACCCAGTCACACCCAGCTATAACAGCAATATATATTGAATAACCAATCAAAACTGAATAAGAAAATATATATATTATCTTGTGCAAATTTGTATAAAATGTATTTTTTTTTTTAAATATTTTCTACTTTCTAATATGTATGTATATAAATTTCGGTGGGTTTGTTTATTTTGGCTACCTTTTTTGGAGATTTTTCTTGACTTTTTTTGGCTACTTTTTCTTGCTTTTGCCTACTTCTTTCTGTTTTTTGTTAGTGTGGTGATTTTCGTTCTACTGTTATGACGTGTCAATCTTGTGAACTTGAATTTGAAGACCTAATCGGCCTTGTTGGCCTCGATGAAGATAAAAGTTTAGATGTTTTTTCCAATCACGGCATAATTCCGACATCCGTGATTTGCCCTAAATGTAATAGGCTACTACCTGTATTTTAAGATAAGACTCGAAGGTGTTTAGGTGCTGTAAAAAAAATCCAAAAAATAAGCATGTGTGGATTTATGGCTTCTATCTTTAGGTTAGGTTAAGTTAGGTTAAGTTAAGTTAAGCACGAATGTAAACTTTTCTGGTTGATTTTGAGGTGTTTTGCACGAATCTGCCATCCGTTTCCTGTGCAAATGCGTAGTTTTCGAGATGACGATATCTTGAAAACTACGCATTTGCACAGGAAATGGATGGCAGATTCGTGCAGAGCACCTCCAAATTGACCAGAAACGTTTGCTCTCATTATAAAAAGAGACAGTCAAAAAACGAATAATTACCAAAATTTCTTATATTCTTACATCAGTTAATGCTATAGGTCTTAGGTCTTTCTGGTAATTGTGTGTTTTAAGTAACTCAGTCATTTTACACACCAAAATACATTTTTCTAGTAGTATTTGATGTGATTTGTTCAAATATGACCTCCATTTCCATCAGAAATAAGATCCAACAAAGTTATAGTACTTTGAAGTTTGGCTCATTTTCAAGGGAAATGGAAGTCAAAATCTAAGCCAAACATCAAATATTACTAAGAAAATGTATTTTGGTATTAATTAACCTTACCTAACCTAACCCTGGCTAACCTAACCCTAGCTAATCTAGCCTAGAGTATTACCTTATTATGGATTAGGTGGTGGATACAGACAAGAAATAGCGACGAGAAAATGGTGCATATAATTACCCAAATCATATCAAATACTACTAGAAAAATGTATTTTGGTATGTAAAATGACTGAGTTACTTAAAACACATAATTATCAAGATCTGTCTTAAAAACACATTTATAAATCTAATAACAACATTTGGTGAAAGACGAACGTTATCGAACCAGGTTTGTTTGAATTGAGACACGGTAAATCCACAAGGCCGGCGTCTTTTAGTTTTCGCAATTTTCAAATACGCGTTGCACTTAAATCTATGGCAAGATTCTACTAACAAGCACTCGTTTCCGCACAATTCACACTTACGGGTCGATGGTAAAATATTGTGTTTTGTAAATATTTCTATTGCTCGGGAGTCATTAGAATGCACTTCGTATATTAAATCCTCAAAATAATATTCGCACTATTCACAAGTCATCGCGACAAACATCTATGAAAAACTAATAGAAGTAGACTAGGAACTAAAAAAGGCTAACAATTTAAAGTGTAGCTCATATATCATGTTCTCATGACGTCACCAATCAAATATGGAAGGGCGGGAAAAAATGCAAAAATGTCATAATATTCAAATCTACATAATTTGGTAAGAACGCATCTGCGAGCATAGTGACTTATATGAAAATGATGAGAAAATTATGCTTTAATATTTTTATAATGATATTTGCTTTTGATATTCTGAGTACAATAAAACTCATATTAACCATCTTTCTCTATAGGTTTATTCTTCTTTGGTACCATTACTGCTTTTGACATCTTCCAATTCCTTGGTGGACTCCCTGTTCTCAAAATCTGATTGTAGCAATTTGCTAATACTTGGGTGCACACTTCACTCTTGCTCAATGCCTTGAGGAATTCTGGCTTTACACCATTTGGTCTAGCAGCTTTCCTATATTTTATACTTTTTAATCCTTCTTTTATCTCCTTTATTGTTATAATAGGGGCTCTGCCCCCGTACCCCCGAGACCTAAATTATACAAATGATAATGTAATATGTTAAGTTATGCACTTTTTTAGTAATTTTCTAACTTCTTTTTTTGACTATGTGACACATGCAATCAACGTATTTTAAAGAGAGAAACAATTTTGTCTATATGGTATTTTTCGAAATTTTGCTTAAGTGGCGCCCGTATTCTGAACCATTACCATAGGTTCATCCATATATCCCATCTCACTTCTCACCTCTAACGCCATATCTATAAGTCTTTCAAAGTAGGTGGTAGGGCTTAGGGTATAGGGCACACTAAGGTCAGGCCTAGCCACAGTCGTCACCAAAATCAAACCCTAGACAAGGGCTATGCCTTACCAAGATCTTTTAACAAACAAGTACAGGAAACACTGGAGTGATCTTATACCAGACAAAAAACAATTCCAAAATGCAGATCAATCTAAACTGC
Source organism: Bathynomus jamesi (assembly GCA_023014485.1). NCBI lineage: Eukaryota > Metazoa > Arthropoda > Malacostraca > Isopoda > Cirolanidae > Bathynomus > Bathynomus jamesi. The sequence continues at coordinate 166,135 of JAJOZX010003442.1, read as the reverse complement.
AGCCGTGAAAAATTTTTCAACACACACACCTCGTTTCAGTAATAAAGAATTTGAACTTTTTGTTAACAAGCAATTCTAGGTACGTTCGATTACCACAAAGGTTCACCGAAAACTCCATTCAATACTACTCAGTAACTACTGTACTAATTTTGCTTGTACAATAGTATGGTGTGTATATAATTCAGGGCTGGATTTAACCCGGATTTAACGGTGATGGAAGAATAGCCTAATCCTAATATATTTTATTGTTTGTTTGTGAGGTGTGTACTGTGTACATTCGTTGGTCTCCAGTGCTTCGTTTGCTATTTATTTGAATTTGCAATGCCTTTACAAGGTCTTTCTTCGGTGGGGAGTGGTAGCAAAAAAACTAGCCTTACAAATTAATATTTTAAATATAATAATATTGATAAAACATCTACATGCCAAATTGAAGTGTGGAAAAGTGTATAGTGGCAATCATGTGACAAACCTAAACCGACACCTAAAATCGTGTCACCCAGATATATATCGTAAAGTTGAGGATCATGATAAAAGCCTACCTAGCACTAGCAGTACTTCGAAAACTCAAATACAAACCAAGGGAATGAATGTAGGCCAAACTAGTGTTAAAAACTTTTTTAAACAAATTAAAGTTGAGGTTCACCCACAACTTCATAAGGAAACTTTAGAAAATGGCCTTAGTTTAGTTCGTGGGTGACAATAGACGTGCGGCCTTTTAGCATTGTAGAAGATATTGGATTTAAAATTTTGGTTGAACCATTTCTATCTGCAATGAATATAAACATGAACAGAAAGAGTCTTGCTACTTTGACTCTCGATAGAGCAATAGTTAAAAAAATAAGTTAAAAATACTTCTTAAAAAAATGTTTCATTTAAAAGTAGATTGTTGCAGCCGCTTAGATAGAGGGTTTTTTAGGTATTCAAGCCCAACATGACTTTAAAAACAAAATTGAAGTGAAAACATTGGCTGTCAAGGAACTTCACTGCTCACATGCAGGCAAAAATTATTTACATTTCACACAAAAAATTATGTTACATTTCACACAAATATATATATATATATATATATTATATATTATAATATATATATATATATATATATATATATATATATATATATATATTATATATATAATCGTACAGTATTACAGTATATGTAAAAGAATGTTACTTTAAATCTAAATCAGTAATAAATAATCAATTTCATAGGAGATGTTTTGAAACAAACCATTCAGTCTGTGTTAACCGAGTACGACTTGGGATCTGCACAAGTTGTATGGAAAATTGATGAGTGGGTAGTTGGGAGGTAACGAAAATGGTTCACTGAGTAGGTAGGTAGTTAATCTAACAATCATTAAATTCCTTTTATGTCAATAACTGGGTGGATGAAACCAATTGGTTGCTCACCAGAGTTATTCTCCACACTAGTATTTATATACTGTGTGGGAGGAGCGTGCTCGGTAGTGGAGATACATTACCGCTCAACCAACCGAGGAATAACCAAGACAACGCTGGTACGAGAAGCCCCGCGAAGAGGAGAACAAAGAGAGAACGAAAACGAAGAACGGGGCGAGAGGACGTACCAGCAAAGTGCGCTCTCGAAAACATAACCGGAGAAGGGAGACACTCCGATAACAAAAAGTAAGTGACTAATTGAGTTTTTACACCAAAGTTAATCTCATTAAATTAAGCTGGGTCAGACAAGTTAGGCCTACATTGTGGCCTAAGACCCAGCATCAACTCATAGCTTAACAAAGGTGAAGGTAGATTGCCCTAACCTAATTCTTGTGAGGAATCCTACTGTGGACCTCAATTTATCTGCCCGCTCTGGACCATTTCCGGAATCTCTAGGCTGACCCCTCTAGGCTAGACTTGATCTACTCTATAGTATAGACTGGAGATATAAGGGGTGGGTTAATTGTGGACCAATTCATACAGAGCATTTTTCGCATTGGTGGTCCGTGTGTGGGGAATTTACAAACCTTAAGCTTACTTAACAAAAATTGCAGAATTAGGCTAAATAGTCTAGCCTAAGCCTAACTGAGCAAGCCTAATTAGGTCTACAACCTAGGGCCTAACTAGGAAACATTTACATTAAGGAGTCTCATTCTCTTATAAGCTTAGACCTGAGTGACACACAAGTATTGGGGGGGATTAAACCAAATTTGAACTTGACTGTTTTGTCTGTGCTCTCTCTTCTCTGGTAATTTCTTCTTGTCCTCTATTTCATTACGATCCCCAGTTAAACAATTTTGACTTAGACATGGACAGTGCAGAATTGAAAAAGTTAAAAAAGAAAAGGGGGGCAAAGTTGGGAGCTGTTACAAAGGCTGTGAACACTTTTAACAATATTACACAACCAGGTAAGAAAATATAGAGTGTGTAATTATTAAATTAGAAATTAAAAAGAAGGAAATAATAGCCATTAATGAGAGTATTTCAGAGTTAGTTGAATCCGAAATGGCTGAAGAACAATTGATAGACCTTTACGCTGATGATGATGATCAGGTAAGCTCAATTGAACAGCAAATAAGGGAACTACGGTCTCGTTGACTGACTTAACACCAAAAAAAAACCTAATTCTGATTTTAATCAAAGTAGGGCTAACCTTCAACAAAATTTAAGTGGCATGCAAAATCCTGAGTCACAAGAATTGAGGGCTCAGTTACCCATTTTGCAAATACCAACATTTGAAGGGGACACGGTACAATTCCCATCTTTCATTGACAAATTTGAGAATTTAATAGGTAATAAACCTTATATTTCAACTGTTGAAAAGTTTAGTTACTTAACTAGTTCCCTTAAAGGCCCAGCCTATAACCTGATAGCCAGTGGCGGTTCCTCATATGGGCAATATGGGCAGCCGCACAGGGCGGCATTTGTGGAGGGGCGGCATGAGCGCCTGCAAAAAAAATAAAAATAAAAATAAGAATAAATAAATAAAGAAATAAATAAAAATAAAAAATAAAATAAAATAAATAATAAAAGATCAATAAATATATTTTTATTAATAAAAAACCATCTATTGCATTTTCCATAAACCTTCCCATAAAAGACCTAAACAATGCAAAATGCTTCCAGATTAATATTATTGGGAATAAAGGCCCATACTTTAACATATGTAATGTTATTTTTCTGGGTTTGGTTAAATAGTGAAATGTATATTATTTATTACAGAACGAATCTTCACACTAAGCCACTAAGGTCTGTCAAATAACCGCAAATGGATAAGAAGAGGTCAAAGCTATCAGGTGCTCAGTTTAGAAAAAAGAGGAAAGAAGAAGAGGAGAAACGAGCAAAAGATAAAGGTATAGAGCTATGTCATCTACTCTTCACTGCTATATTGCACTGCTATTTTGTGATATAGCTTTCTGAGTCATTTGAAGTGTACTATTATGTATATAATTAGCCATTAACCAAGGAGGTTGTATTATTCATTTGTTTCCTATTCTAAAAGTTTAATAAATTGTGCTTAATAACATGTTAAATTAATTGTACTAGCCTATTCATGCATTGGTCTGTTATGTTCTATTTTACTATTTGCAGGGGCACTTTTGAAATATTTTGGAACACCCTCTGCCACTAGCCAGGATGAGAAGCCGTCTACTTCTGCCATTATTGAGGCTGAGGAGCCATCTACCTCCTCAGCCTCACATATGTCTCCACAAATGCAGTCTGATCCTGAGGATGAAGACCCATTTGCTTCTACTTCTCCCCGGCAGGACTCTTCAGGTGAGTTTGTGTGCACATATGTCTGTGAGTGTGTGTGTGTGTGTGTGTATGTGTATGTGTGTGCATCCCTGCAAAGCATTTTGCAAACAGTTATAAATTATAATGTTATTATCACTGGGTCTGGGTTACTGGGTATGTGTGGTGTTTCACCACCATAATTCCATAACACCACCACCATAACAAAGTGCTGTGAATAATGTGTTATCTAACTTAGGTGTGTATACTAATGAGTAATGCTCTTGTTCTTTCTATTAGAAATGCCTGGAGCAGAATCGCCTCCTGAGGATGAGTCTCTGTCCACCGACCCTGCTAACTGGCCTTCAGTTCTGACTGAGAGAATTCGGACACAACTGGTTTCCAGGGGACCAAGTCAAGTACCATCTGACTTTGTATTCCCTAGAAACGACAGTGACGGAAGAAGTTTCCACCATCAATACTTCAGGAAGTCATTGGTTAGTGGGGAAAATATAACCAGAAGTTGGTTGGTCTATTCCTTAAAAAACAACAGCCTTTTCTGTTTCTGTTGTACATTATTTTCCAAGAGGAAAATAAATTTAACAAGTTTGGGACTCTCGGACTGGAAGCATGCAAGCTCATTGCTCACATCACATGACAACAGTTCAGAACACCTAAATTCTATGAAAATCTGGAAAGAACTGGCAGTGAGGATGAGAAAGGGGGAGACCATTGACAAGCAGGAGATGGCACTTCTGGAGGCTGAGAAGTTGAGATGGAGAGCGGTGCTGACACGTCTCACTGCTATTGTGCATTCTCTGGCAGTTAGGAATTTGGCACTAAGGGGACATACAGAAAAATTGTTCTCACCATCAAATGGCAATTTTCTGAAAGAAGTTGAACTGATGGCACAATTTGATCCTATAATGCAAGAGCACATTAACCGTGTCCAAAAAGGGACCTCCAGTCACACCAGCTACCTCGGCCACCACATACAAAACGAACTCATTGATTTGTCGAGCAGCAAGACCATTTCAGCAATGGTGAGCGACATCAAACAATCAAAGTTTTTTTCAATAATTCTAGATTGCACTCCAGATATCAGCCACACTGAACAGTTGTCAGTTGTGATTCGGGTTGTGTCACTGGAGGGGAAGCCCCATATAAAGGAACATTTCATGGGGTTTTTGGAGGCAGAGGAGTCCACTGGTCAACATTTGGCATCTCTGATTCTGAAGAGACTGGAGGAGCTAAAAGTTCCTTTCATGGACTGTAGAGGACAATCATACGACAACGGGGCCAACATGAGGGGAAAAAACAAGGGTGTTCAATCCAGGCTCCTAGAAATTAATCCCAGAGCTCTGTTTGTTCCATGTGGGGCTCATTCTCTGAATTTGCTTGTGGCCGATGCTGCTAAGGGATCTATTGATGCCACAAGTTACTTTGGCATCTTGCAGAAGCTTTACAACTTGTTTTCAGCCTCCACACAACGATGGGCCATTTTGAAAAAACATGTGAACATCACATTGAAGATGTGGTCTGATACAAGGTGGGAAAGCAAGATCAAGAGTGTGGAGCCCCTGAGATATCAGGCAGCTGCAGTGAGAGATGCACTGATCGAGGTGAGGGACCACACCAAAGACTCTGTAATAAAGGTCGAGGCTCAATCTCTGTCAGAGGAGGTTGGGTCATACCGCTTCGCCATTTGTTCAGTGGTGTGGCATGACCTGTTGTGCCAAATTCAGCATGTGAGCAAGCAGATGCAGTCTCCTAGCATGCACGTTGATGTTGCAGTAAATCTCCTAAAAAAAACAGAGAGAGGTCTCCGCAATTACAGGGCAACAGGTTTTGTGGCTGCACAAATGGCAGCCACAGATATCTGTGAACAAATGAATGTGGAGGCTGTGTTAAAACAAAAACGGCTGAGGTCCACAAAGCGGCACTTCTCCTATGAAGCATCTGATGAGCCCTTGATTGATGCTTTGAAGAAGCTGGAGGTGACATTTTTCAATGCAGTGGTTGATGCTGCAACATCAGCCATTCAGGAAAGATTTTCCACGTTGGAAATTGTGGGAGAGAAGTTTGGAGTGCTGACACATTTCCAAAATCTCACATTTGAGGAGCTGACAGAACAATGTGTGAACCTTAGTACTACACTACACTTTAAGGGACAATCTGACTTGGATGGCAGAGAGCTTGCACAGGAGCTGAAGAACTTGCCTGACTTGCCATCAAAGACCATATCCTTGCTTGAACTGCTGACATTTATCCATGAAAGGGAGCTCTCTGAAATATATCCAAATTTGTGGACTGCTCTCAGAATTGGTCTTACTCTTCCAGTCACTGTTGCTGAAGCAGAGAGGAGCTTTTCAAAGCTGAAGCTCATCAAATCCTACCTGAGGTCAACTATGTCACAGGAACGCCTTACCGGTCTGGCCATCATCAGTATAAATCATACAATTGCTGAGCAGATTTCATATGATGATTTAATTCATGACTTTGCATCAAGGAAGGTAAGAAGAGTCAGGCTTTAGATGGCAGTTGTGCTGTGGTGCAATTTATTTTGTTTCTTGTTCAAAGTGTAGCATAATAATTACCCTCTCTTAAGTGTCTTATTCTATTTATGTGATAGAGCATTTGTACAATTTAGAAATTTGATTCTCTAGTTTATTTATGGCAGTTGTGCAATTTAATTTGTATTTTTCCTGTTCATAGTATCATAATTACATTCTCTTAAGTGAGTTATTCTATTTACGTGATGAAGGATTTGTAAAATTCAGAAATTTGAGTCTTTGTTTTGGTTCTGAAGTTCCAACAATTAGTCCAATAAAAAGTTATTTTGTGAAAGAGTTATGTCTGTCCTTTATTTTGGGGGGATTCGAATGTGTGTGTGTTGGCGAACAGGGGGGGGGGGCGCTGAAGGTGAGGTTCGCCCAGGGCGTCATGTAAGCTAGGACCGCCACTGTGATAGCCTATTACCAGCCGTAGGGGATTCATATGAAGTAGCTATGATCTTTTAAAACGTAATTACATTAATAAAGATGTGATTATATATGAATTATCTCAACAAATTTTTGAATTTGCACCCATAAAAGATAACCATAGTGATATGGAAAATTTTTTATACAAAATTAGAAGCTATTATAGGACAACTGGTTAGCAATGAGATAGATATTAAAACTTCATCTTGGTTATACAAAGCATAGTACTTAGGTGCCTTCCTTCGAGGGTTAAAGATAATTTTAATTCTAAAGACGGGAGAAAATTATCCTAATTTAGCACAAATAAGACAACACTTCCCCAATATCCTAACTAATTACAACTTGAGAGATTTTCCAACACATAAGACCCAGACTATGGATAAACCAAAGACTGTTCCCAGAGACCAACTAGCTACAGCCAAACAGACAAAACTTGATACTGTAGAATCAAATGTGACCAACTACAAACACGAACACCTACATTACAGAACTTTAATGTAACTGCTGCCTCAACTTACACACCATATTGCAAATTTTGTGCAAGTAATGAACACAGTAGTACTGGGTGTGACAAATATTCAGACTTTAACCAAAGGGCTAAAAGATGTGAACAGTTGAACCTGTGTAAAAAGTGTACTGGCCAGGGACATTATAAGAAAGACTGTAAATCTAGGTTAAGATTCAAGTGTAAGTTTTGTAAAAGTTTACGACATGTCTCATCAATGTGTGATTCACCAAAGTGTCCAAATAATAGTACTCAAACTCAAAAGATACCTCCCCCAAACAAAGGTAATCAAGAAAATGCCACTTTCATGGGACATTCTGCTTGTTCAAATAATGTAACAAGAAACACTGAGATTCTTTTACCAACTATTACTTTGGACTTAGTGAATAGTGAGGGTAGTACCACTCCAGTGAGATGTCTTATAGACTGTTGTTCTCAACAAACATTTGTTTCAAAAAATGTAGTTAATAAATTGGGTTTGACACCAAACCCGAATGAACAAAACCTCAATATTGCGTCCTTTGTTAAGGATAACTCGGACAAAAATAGCTATAAGACAATTGACCTGGAACTACATTTAGAAAGTAAATTCAAGAAAATTGAAGCAGTTATTATTTCTAAAGTAGGACAAAACAAACTGGTTATACCCAAACTAGAACAAACCATAAATCATTTGAAAAAAACACTACAAAATAGCTGATAGACATATCACTAACAACACAATAGCTAACATTGAAATGCTAATAGGGGCAGATTATATTAATCTTATTCATAAGGGCATAGTAGAGATAGGTAATGGTATAGCTATTCAGACTCCATCAGGGATAGCCCCTTTGGGTGACCTATCAGAATACAACCTAGACCTAAACCAAAACAGTGCATGACCAACAAATACTATGTGCCTCAACTCAGTCCTACAACACCTGTAAGAATAGCAACACTTTGAATAATATTATCTCAACTGAGAACATTAATTCATCATTATCAAATGAAACTTGGATGAGGCAATTCAAACTTTATGGTTGCTAGAATCTGTGGGTATACATGACACACATCAAACTTCAGAAGATCAGTTAATGGTAGAAAGATTTGAAGACACCATTCAGTGTAAAGACAATAGTTATTTTATTGAGTTACCTTGGAAAATAAATTGTCCAACTTTAAGAGATAATCTCAAAGTAGCTAAAGGACATTTATATAAAGTAATGAAAAAACTCAAACAAGAAATAATGTAAAAATATATAATGATGTCTTCAAAGAACAGCTACAGAAAGGCTTCATTGAAGAAGTAACAGATAACCCTTTTAAAAAGATGGTTGTCATTATTTAACCCACAGGGGGGTTTATCGACAAGATGCCCCAACAACAAAACTCAGAGTAGTATATAACTGTAGCCTCAAAGACAGTGATAAACACAGTTTGAATGATTGCTTGATTGAGGGTCCTAATCTCATTTCTGACCTTGTGAAGATCTTACTGAGGTTCAGGTTAGACAAATATGCTGTACAAAGTGACATTTCGAAGGCATTTTGAGAATAAATCTTAAAAATGAATATGATAAGAACCAACTTAGGTTCTTATGGTTCAAGGATCCATTTGATTTGAATAAAGGGTTCATAACCTATAGATTTAATGTTGTGTTGTTTGGAGCCAATTGCTCACCTAGCCTATTAGCATTGACAATTAAACATCATTTAAACCAGTTTAATAACTTTAACATTGAACTTCCTTAAGGAACATTTTTACGTAGACAATCTAATAGGCTCAACGACAACAAAATCTGAATTATCTGAAGTCTATGAACACACTCAAAACATTATGCAACAAGGTAACTTTGAACTTAGAGAGTGGATTTCAAATAATGAGGATTTAAACAAAAGATTTTAAAAGATAATAATGGTCTTACTGAGCCATCAGACAGAGTTAAAACTTTAGGTATGAACTGGTATTTGGATGCAACTTCTAACAGTCATGATTCAATCTGTACTAAAGGTTTTAAACTTGATGAGGAAGCAAATACTAAAAGACAAATATTATCAGAGGCTTCCAAAATTTTTGATCCTATGGGTCTATTCCTGCCTTCAACAATAAAATCAAAGATTCTCCTCCAAGAAATTTGGAGGACAAATGTTGGGTGGGGATGATCCAATAACAAATGAAAATCAAAAATCTTGGAAGAAGTTAGCTACTGATTTAACAAAAGTGCAGAACATTAAAATTCAAAGGTGCTGTGGGTTTAGGGATAAGCCCCAGAGGCTTCATGTGTTTGCTGATGCAAGCACACAAGCTTATGGGTGCTGTGCGTATCTTGTAAGCCCTACAGAAAGTCATCTAATTTATGCAAAAGGGAAAGTTGCACCTCTCAAACCTACCGAAACCATACCTCAATTGGAACTATTGGCTGCTACATTAGCCATTAAAACCATTTCATTGCTTAAGGATGCTTACTATGATGTTATGGAAAACTGATGAGTGGGTAGTTGGGAGGTAACGAAAATGGTTCACTGAGTAGGTAGGTAGTTAATCTAACAATCATTAAATTCCTTTTATGTCAATAACTGGGTGGATGAAACCAATTGGTTGCTCACCAGAGTTATTCTCCACACTAGTATTATATATACTGTGTGGGAGGAGCGTGCTCGGTAATGGAGATACATTACCGCTCAACCAACCGAGGAATAAACCAAGACAACGCTGGTACAAGAAGCCCCGCGAAGAGGAGAACAAAAGGAGAACAGAACGAAAACGAAGAACGGGGCGAGAGGACGTACCAGCAAAGTGCGCTTCTGAAAACATAACCGGAGAAGGGAGACACTCCGATAACAAAAAGTAAGTGACTAATTGAGTTTTACACCAAAGTTAATCTCATTAAATTAAGCTGGGTCAGACAAGTTAGGCCTACATTGTGGCTAAGACCCAGCATCAACTCATAGCTTAACAAAGGTGAAGGTAGATTGCCCTAACCTAATTCTTGTGAGGAATCCTACTGTGGACCTCAATTTATCTGCCCGCTCTGGACCATTTCCGGAATCTCTAGGCTGACCCCTCTAGGCTAGACTTGATCTACTCTATAGTTAGACTGGAGATATAAGGGGTAGGTTAATTGTGGACCAATTCATACAGAGCATTTTTCGCATTGGTGGCCCGTGTGGGGAATTTACAAACCTTAAGCTTACTTAACTAGTTCCCTTAAAGGCCCAGCCTATAACCTGATAGCCTATTTACCAGCCGTAGGGGATTCATATGAAGTAGCTATGATCTTTTAAAACGTAATTACGTTAATAAAGATGTGATTATATATGAATTATCTCAACAAATTTTTGAATTTGCACCCATAAAAGATAACCATAGTGATATGGAAAATTTTTATACAAAATTAGAAGCTATTATAGGACAACTGGTTAGCAATGAGATAGATATTAAAACTTCATCTTGGCTTATACAAAGCATAGTACTTAGGTGCCTTCCTTCGAGGGTTAAAGATAATTTAATTCTAAAGACGGGAGAAAATTATCCTAATTTAGCACAATAAGACAACACTTCCCCAATATCCTAACTAATTACAACTTGAGAGATTTCCAACACATAAGACCCAGACTATGGATAAACCAAAGACTGTTCCCAGAGACCAACTAGCTACAGCCAAACAGACAAAACTTGATACTGTAGAATCAAATGTGACCAACTACAAAACACGAACACTACATTACAGAACTTTAATGTAACTGCTGCCTCAACTTACACACCATATTGCAAATTTTGTGCAAGTAATGAACACAGTAGTACTGGGTGTGACAAATATTCAGATTTTAACCAAAGGGCTAAAAGATGTGAACAGTTGAACCTGTGTAAAAAGTGTACTGGCCAGGGACATTATAAGAAAGACTGTAAATCTAGGTTAAGATTCAAGTGTAAGTTTTGTAAAAGTTTACGACATGTCTCATCAATGTGTGATTCACCAAAGTGTCCAAATAATAGTACTCAAACTCAAAAGATACCTCCCCAAACAAAGGTAATCAAGAAATGCCACTTTCATGGGACATTCTGCTTGTTCAAACAATGTAACAAGAAACACTGAGATTCTTTTACCAACTATTACTTTGGACTTAGTGAATAGTGAGGGTAGTACCACTCCAGTGAGATGTCTTATAGACTGTTGTTCTCAACAAACATTTGTTTCAAAAAATGTAGTTAATAAATTGGGTTTGACACCAAACCCGAATGAACAAAACCTCAATATTGCGTCCTTTGTTAAGGATAACTCGGACAAAAATAGCTATAAGACAATTGACCTGGAACTACATTTAGAAAGTAAATTCAAGAAAATTGAAGCAGTTATTATTTCTAAAGTAGGACAAAACAAACTGGTTATACCCAAACTAGAACAAACCATAAATCATTTGAAAAAACACTACAAAATAGCTGATAGACATATCACTAACAACACAATAGCTAACATTGAAATGCTAATAGGGGCAGATTATATTAATCTTATTCATAAGGGCATAGTAGAGATAGGTAATGGTATAGCTATTCAGACTCCATCAGGGATAGCCCCTTTGGGTGACCTATCAGAATACAACCTAGACCTAAACCAAAACAGTGCATGACCAACAATACTATGTGCCTCAACTCAGTCCTACATAACACCTGTAAGAATAGCAACACTTTGAATAATATTATCTCAACTGAGAACATTAATTCATCATTATCAATGAAACTTTGGATGAGGCAATTCAAACTTTATGGTTGCTAGAATCTGTGGGTATACATGACACACATCAAACTTCAGAAGATCAGTTAATGGTAGAAAGATTTGAAGACACCATTCAGTGTAAAGACAATAGTTATTTTATTGAGTTACCTTGGAAATAAATTGTCCAACTTTAAGAGATAATCTCAAAGTAGCTAAAGGACATTTATATAAAGTAATGAAAAAACTCAAACAAGAAATAATGTAAAATATATAATGATGTCTTCAAAGAACAGCTACAGAAAGGCTTCATTGAAGAAGTAACAGATAACCCTTTTAAAAAAGATGGTTGTCATTATTTAACCCATAGGGGGGTTTATCGACAAGATGCCCCAACAACAAAACTCAGAGTAGTATATAATTGTAGCCTCAAAGACAGTGATAAACACAGTTTGAATGATTGCTTGATTGAGGGTCCTAATCTCATTTCTGACCTTGTGAAGATCTTACTGAGGTTCAGGTTAGACAAATATGCTGTACAAAGTGACATTTCGAAGGCATTTTTGAGAATAAATCTTAAAAATGATATGATAAGAACCAACTTAGGTTCTTATGGTTCAAGGATCCATTTGATTTGAATAAAGGGTTCATAACCTATAGATTTAATGTTGTGTTGTTTGGAGCCAATTGCTCACCTAGCCTATTAGCATTGACAATTAAACATCATTTAAACCAGTTTTAATAACTCTCTAACATTGAACTTCCTTAAGGAACATTTTTACGTAGACAATCTAATAGGCTCACGACAACAAAATCTGAATTATCTGAAGTCTATGAACACTCTCAAAACATTATGCAACAAGGTAACTTTGAACTTAGAGAGTGGATTTCAAATAATGAGGATTTAAACAAAAAGATTTTAAAAGATAATAATGGTCTTACTGAGCCATCAGACAGAGTTAAAACTTTAGGTATGAACTGGTATTTGGATGCAACTTCTAACAGTCATGATTCAATCTGTACTAAGGTTTTAAACTTGATGAGGAAGCAAATACTAAAAGACAAATATTATCAGAGGCTTCCAAAATTTTTGATCCTATGGGTCTATTCCTGCCTTCAACAATAAATCAAAGATTCTCCTCCAAGAAATTTGGAGGACAAATGTTGGGTGGGATGATCCAATAACAAATGAAAATCAAAAATCTTGAAGAAGTTAGCTACTGATTTAACAAAAGTGCAGAACATTAAAATTCAAAGGTGCTGTGGGTTTAGGGATAAGCCCCAGAGGCTTCATGTGTTTGCTGATGCAAGCACACAAGCTTATGGGTGCTGTGCGTATCTTGTAAGCCCTACAGAAAGTCATCTAATTTATGCAAAAGGGAAAGTTGCACCTCTCAAACCTACCCGAACCATACCTCAATTGGAACTATTGGCTGCTACATTAGCCATTAAAACCATTTCATTGCTTAAGGATGCTTACTATGATGTGTTCATAACTAATATCCACGTCTGGCTTGACAGTCAGATTTGTCTTGCATGGATACGGAATGATAGCATTAATAGTAAGAATATCTTTGTAAGAAATAGGCTAAAAGAAATAGCTGACGCTAATGAAAGCCTACAAGTAAACTTTCACTATGTTCCAACTAAACAGAATCCAGCAGACTTTCTGACCAGAGGTTTATCCTACAAGTTGTTGAAGTCAAACAAAACTTGGTTTATGGGACCTAAGTGGCTCTGTAATACAGACCAATGGCCTGTGGAACAAGTTACTTGACATTAAATTTAATCTTTTCAAATGAAAAGGTTGAACCAATCACTAATTATGAAAAGTATTCTGATTTCAACAAACTGTTAGGGTGACAGCCTACTGTTTGAGGTTTGCTCACAACTGTTTAGCTACAATTAACAAACAGCTAAATAAAAATAATCATAATTATACAGAGGTTGCTACCCAATACTGGATAGGCCAAGCCCAACAAAAAGAGTACAATAAAGAGTTAGAATTCTTAACTAATGGGAAAACAAACAAAAGAACCTGTACCATCAGTAGTTTGTGGATCTAAACTTGTTCAGGGATGAGGAAGGCCTTCTAAGGTGTAAAGGGAGATTAGACAAATCAAAACTGTCATACAAAGCAAAAATCCAATCCTTTTACCTAGATTTAGCTATTTGACAACATTAATAATCAGGAAAACACACAATGATGTATATCATATGGGGGTACCACAGACACTAACTACATTAAGAAAAACTTATTGGATACCCAAGGGAAGGATCACTGTTAAAACAGTCCTGAGTGAGTGTGTTACATGTAGGCGTATTCATGCTAGGCCCTATAGGAAACCAAATCCTCCTGCTTTGCCAGAGGAGAGAGTTACTCTCAACAGACCCTTTGAGACTGTAGGCATTGACTATACAGGAGCATTGACTGTAGGGGTGGGTGACACTGAACAAAAAATGTACATTGTACTGTTTACATGTGCAGCCTCACGAGCTGTTTATTTGGATGTTGTGGAGGACCTAACAGCAGAATCTTTTGTTGCTGTCTTTAAGAGATTCTGTGCACGACATTCAGTACCCAAGACAGTTTGGACTGACAATGCTACATATTTCAAAGCTGGTGAACAAGTCATCCACGACTTGTTAAGCAATGAAATCACACAATTATATATACAAAATACAAACATAAAGTGGAAGTATATTCCGGTTGCCTCTCCTTGGTATGGTTCTATCTGGGAGAGGAATATACAGACAGTAAAGATATTGCTTGAAGAAAGCAATTGGCAAAAACAGATACACTTATTTGGGTTACTCACTCTCCTGGCTGAGATTGAGAACATCATTAACAATAGACCACTCACTTATGTGAGTGACAACATTAATGACCCAGAACCATTAACTCCAAATCATTTGATTCGGGGAGAACAAGTTAGTCTCCTGCCGGACTACAATATAGACTCTTCAGAAGACCCAAACTGGACTCAACGACATGATGAGCTCCAGACTAAGTTACAACATTTAACTAGAGTTAAAGCTCATTTCATTAAACAGTGGAAAACTGAGTACTTGATGGGTCTAAGGGAGAGACATAAACAAATGACTAAGAAGGATTGGTCTGACACAATTAAGGTAGGGGACCTTGTTCTCATACATGACAGTACTCCAAGACAAAACTGGCCTCTGGCTAGAGTTTCAGAACTCAGACCAGGGGCAGATGGGGTAACAAGAGTGGTCAAATTAAGGACTTCAACGGGTGACACAACAAGAGACATTTCTCTTTTGTACCCTTTAGAGTCTGGACCCAAAACAATGGACTTTGGAGAACCTTCTCCACTGACAGTACAACTGGAGACACTGAACTTCCAGTAACTATTCCTTTGACAGTAGAGTGTAACGCATCCTACTACAACATTGACAGACACAAGACCTCAGCGACAAACAGCATTAAAAGCGCGACTATTTTTACAACAAAAAATAGATGCTGGGAATTGTAATTTTATCTTCTAACTTTCATTTTTTCTTTTCTTATGGTAAAGACCATAGACAGTTTCATCCTATGGATGTATATTTTCTCTTCTAATTAAATGCTACACCTTCTCCATGAGAAGGTGAGGATAGGCACTGTTAATCAGATTAACAGGCATTTACAGTTAAATAGTTAGCTAGTCTACACTCAGACAAAATTGGTGACATTGACACCAAAATTTTTATCTCCCGGGGCCCCCAGTATATGGAAAACTGATGAGTGGGTAGTTTGGGAGGTAACGAAAATGGTTCACTGAGTAGGTAGGTAGTTAATCTAACAATCATTAAATTCCTTTTATGTCAATAACTGGGTGGATGAAACCAATTGGTTGCTCACCAGAGTTATTCTCCCACTAGTATTTATATACTGTGTGGGAGGAGCGTGCTCGGTAATGGAGATACATTACCGCTCAACCAACCGAGGAATAAACCAAGACAACGCTGGTACAAGAAGCCCGCGAAGAGGAGAACAAAAGGAGAACAGAACGAAAACGAAGAACGGGGCGAGAGGACGTACCAGCAAAGTGCGCTCTCGAAAACATAACCGGAGAAGGGAGACACTCCGATAACAAAAAGTAAGTGACTAATTGAGTTTTTACACCAAAGTTAATCTCATTAAATTAAGCTGGGTCAGACAAGTTAGGCCTACATTGTGGCCTAAGACCCAGCATCAACTCATAGCTTAACAAAGGTGAAGGTAGATTGCCCTAACCTAATTCTTGTGAGGAATCCTACTGTGGACCTCAATTTATCTGCCCGCTCTGGACCATTTCCGGAATCTCTAGGCTGACCCCTCTAGGCTAGACTTGATCTACTCTATAGTATAGACTGGAGATATAAGGGGTGGGTTATTGTGGACCAATTCATACAGAGCATTTTTCGCAAGTTGTATCCATTGCAACAGACAACGGTCCGACTGATCAAGTGCTGTCGCCTTTCCATTTGAGTTCACTCAAAAAAATATGGAATTTGTTTTCTCAAAATTAATTAAAATTTAGAATAAGGGGGCTGAAGAGAGCAATCATACATCGTACTTTGCCCCTTAGCAATGCATGTATAACTATACCTAGTTACTATTAAATATTAATACAATTAATACACCTACTTTCAAACATTTCCAAAATTGGATTAATTAATATATATGGTTACGCTACTACCGTATAGCCATATAATGTTTTACAATGTTTCAGAAAACATGTTAATGTAGCTACGGTAGCAGTCTTATTACCTATCCTATACCAGATAATAATTATTACATTTTTAATAATGGACGCGACCCAGACCCGGGTCATATACTGAAAGACCCGACTGGACCTGAAAGTGAACTTTCGGGTCCGACCCGGACCAGGACCCGAAAGTAAATTAGAAAAATGACCCAAACCCGGACCCGACCCGAAAGTGGTTACCTCATTTTTTCATTTGTTCGTTCTCCCTCCTCATGTTGCGCGGAATGTTCTCCTATACAAGCGTCGTTCTTTACGTTAATTATACTGCGTGTTCTTTGCAGTTGAAATGTATATATATATATGTGCGGCATGCGGGAGGTGCCCCCCTCGGGGCATTGGTTTCTGCGCGTATGTAGGAGGATTACGACTTCTGATCGAGTGAGGACCATGGTGTAGTGGTTATTATATCTGACCGGCAATCGGAAGATCCCGGGTGGTTACCTAATTTTTTCATTTGTTCGTTCTCCCTCCTCATCTTGCGCGGAATGTTCTCCTATACAAGCGTCGTTCTTTACGTTAATTATACTGCGTGTTCTTTGCAGTTGAAATGTGTATATATATATATATATATATATATATATATATATATATATCCCACTACAGTAACAGCTCATGCCTCGAGATTAACGACCATACAGGGTGTCTACAGTGTCTTGTCACCCTAGTAAATACTGACTGATTCATTTTTCTTCCAGACCCATTTGAAATGTGTGATAGCAGCAACTATATGATTGAACAACGCATATTGGCTAGTACCTGGGTCCGTGAGCAACCCCGTAATGGCAAAACCATTGAAAATATTCGTGCAGACTTCTAGGACCGATTCAATCGTGCAACTCCTCCAAAAAGGACTCTGTTGAGATGGGAAAAGAAACTAAAAAATAAAGCAAGACCTGGCAGATCATCTAAGGCAAGGTTGTCGAACCGAGATGCATGCACTCCCTACGGGTCCACGGAACATTTCCAGTGGGTGCTTGAGGGGTCCCTGGGATGCACTTTTTTCTTACTTTCCGTATATTTTGGACGTTTTTCCATCATCGTTTTGGACATTGAAAAGATTCTAGAATGTGGGGGTGCACGGAACCTAAATGTGTAGATAACCCTGATTTAAGTAATAAATGGGTCTGAAAAAAACGAAAATCAGTTAGTATTTTACTGGGGTGCCAAGACATTGTGAGCACCTTGTACATTAGTTGGAAGATACGTAAGTTTAATTTCAAGTCACGACGGCGGGTATTGAAATTCCCGAAATGTATCTTGTATCAAATATACCCTTTTAAGATACGAGATGCGGATGAATGTGTATTAAAGATACAAGATATAAGATGGTTTTTATTTCTGTCCAAAATAGAAATACAAGATACAATTTGTATCTAAAAAATATAATCGATACTCTTTCGTGCAGCCATAAACTGGGAAGAATAGTTAGGAGATAGAGAATTGAGGGTAATTTTAAATGATCATGAATCAGGGTGCCAGAAAGTGAAAAGTGGGATACTGTACTTCAGGGATCAGTGTTTTATTGTGTATCTAAATGATTTATAGAGGAAACAGGTAGTGAAATATCTAAATTTGCATATTATACAAACGTAGTTGCCCCAGTTACAAAATAAACAATTCTTGTAAAGTGCAAAAACATTTTCATAGATTAGTTGCCTGAACTAGTAAATGGTAGATAGAATTTAGTATTAAAAAATGCAAAATCCTCCATTTGTGCAGAAATAATGAAAACTTTAGTTGTAAGATACAGTACAAGGAAACTGGTTAGAGGATGTTAGTCAGGAAAAAGATCTTGGCATTAGGCAACGATCTAAAATTTTCTAAGCAGTGCTTAGAGGTTAGAAATAAAGCAAAATGCTCAGTATTATTAAGAGGACTGTTAGTTATAAAAGTAAAGAAGTCACCTGTAGATTATATAATTTTTATGTTAGGCCTCACAATAATGTATTCAAGCTTGCTCCTCTCACCATTGGCACGATATGCTTGAAGGTGTGCAATGTACGGCAACCAAGTTTAAAATTAGCTCAAGAAGGTTGGAATACATTGAAAGATGATAGGAATTGGGTATGTTTAGTTCTGAGAGACGTTGTTTGTTAGGAGATATGATACAGATGTTCAAAATGTTTTTAGGTTTGGACAATTTAGATGTAACTTTTTCTTGGTAGAGTCTGACGGAAGAACTCGAGGGCATGATAAGAAAATTATGATAGAAAGCAGATTTGTAGACTGGATCTATGAAAGTACAGTTTTAGTCATAGAGTAGTAGATTTTTAGAATGACTTGTCATTTGATGTAATAAATAGTAACTCTTGAGTTAGTTTTAGAAAAAAATTAGGCTCTTTCATGAATGGAAGAGAAAGAGAGAAAGTTTGTAAATTGTGAAAATAATGTATATTTTAGCTCAAGTTATGTACGGTACTTGAGGTGCTCTGTAAATAAAGCTAACTAACTTATTTCAGGGGCGTGTACAGAAATTAAGAAAAGGGGGGGGGGGGCTGGAGAAAATTTTGTAAATACAGTACTCAGAAATGCGTTCTAGTGACATCTGGAGCATAAACTAAGTTGCGGAAGGATGAGATTCACACTCATTTTCTGACAATTTTTTTATTTAAACATTTGAAGAACAATAAAGCTTATTTTAATAAGTATTGAATTGACATTTACTTTGGAATTTGAGGTGACGTGTATATATATATATATGTATATAGTCTAAAAGTCACTAAAGGGGAAATATCACTAAATCTAAGCTGAATGGCAACAGCAAGGCATAAACGAACCAACGCGGCTGTTCGTATTGTTTTGGGCTAGCCTAGAGATGTTTTTTCCTATCTGACCTAATCGTTGGTGCTGAGTGTAATTAGGTGGTGTTTCTAAGGTGACAAATGGGGTAGGAAGTTGTCCGTACTTAAGTATAGTTAGGGGTAATGTCTATAGCTTCTAAATTGGTAATGTAAGAGAGAGTTAGGTAGGCTGTTTGTGGGACACAGGAATCTAATGGTAGCAGGGGCGTACCTAGCGTTTGTGCCGCCCGGGGCGGTCGTAGAATTTGCCGCCCTCTAAACAACATACAATTCCAAGACTTCCAAAAATTTCAAATCGAGACGCCATGAGCGAAGCGAGCGACGCGATTGTAGCGAGCGTCTCTAAGGTAGTGGGTCTGGGGTGAGTGGTAGCTCCACCAGCGGGGTCCGGGGCGGAGCCCCTGCCGCCAACGAAAGAAAGAAAAGAAGAAAGAAAAAGAAAATATAAAGAAAGATTACAATTACATCCATTTATTTTGTTTTGATTGCAGAAAAAAAACAGCAACAACAACAAACGCGATAATTTTAAAAGTTAATTTTTCTGGCCTTCCTCTCCGCAAAATCTTTAATCACACCATCAAAATCTATTTCTTCGGCAAGGTCACGCTCAATGGAAAGTATTGCTAGATCAGTTAGCCTTGTTTGACTCATTGCTGCCCTAAGGTAGTTCTTGATTAACTTTAGTTTAGAGAACGACCGTTCGCAGCTCGCAACACTAATGGCACGAGTCAGAAACACACGTAGCAGTACGACTATATTTGGTAATGAGTCACCGAGATTATAGTTTTGAATGAACTGCAGAAGTTGCAAAGGACCTCCCATCTTTTTAGTTCCAGCAGCCGCCACAAAATGTTGCAAGCTTTTCCTCTCGACGAGGAACTCGTCTTTCTCTATATCCTCATCAACATCATCTGACTGGCAATCATATTCTTTATCTAACAGGTTTGAAGGTGTAAGGAAGTCGTATTTCTCTGAAAGACCATGAACTTGTTCAAATCTAGAAGATATTTCTTCAATCAGCCTGTCTAGCACAGACAACATTTCTCTTCTTAGCTCAGCTTCGTACCCTAGTGCTGCATCGCCAGATCCTTCACCATCCATTCGTTTCTTCTTGCGAATTCGACGCTCCATGCTTATCCCCAGTTCAGAACAATTTCCTTTGGAATAGGTCATTGCATCGTCCACAGTCTTGTCCCGATTCTGAAGAAGAGCAGCTCTCAAAGCCAAGAGTTTAACCGCACATTGTTGTAAATCCAGTCCTTTCGTTTGGAGGTACTTTTGAGCATCATTAATTTCGGGGAGGACAGCTTTCCAAAGCCCAAGGAAAGACAAAAAAGGAAATGATAGCATTGCGTGAAGAATCAACCCTGCATCTGACCTGGTAGCTGCGTTTTCTCCATCTTCCGTTAGCCGTTCCAGAGCAACGACGACTTCCGAGAATTTTTTCTGTACAATATTCACAGCATCTGCTCGACTACTCCATCTCGTTTCCACAACCCGTTTGATAGTTTGACCAGTTGTCGCAATCAAGATATCCCATCGATGAGTCGAGGCTGAAAAGAATGAAAATAAACGGTCCAATGTTCCAAAAAATGTAACAGAATCGACAGCCACTGAAGCTGCATGCACACCTGCCAAATTCAGTGAGTGATTGGTGCATGGTATAAATACAACCTTTCGGTTGACTTCCCTGATGCGCGTCTGAACACCAGATCGATGACCTGCCATTACGGCCGCATTATCAAATGCTTGTCCACGACAGTCTTGAATCTGAATGTCGTCCTTTCCTAACTGCTCCAAAATAAATGCTGCAATTTGCTCAGCATTTTTGCCTTTCGTTTCAATAAAACGAAGAAATGATTCTTCTACTTTGACTTCCTTTCCATCCATTTTGACATAACGTAAGACCTGGCTCATTTGGTCCTTGTGAGAAATGTCGGGAGTACTGTCGAAGATAATGCAAAAGTATTTACTCTGTTTCACTTGCTCGATGACTTTCTTCCTGACTGATCTCCCAAAATGTTCACAAATTCATTCTGAGTTTTTGGTGAAAGATAGGAAGTTGTGAACTTTTTCCCAAGCTTCACTCTCACCAAATGTTCCCGTAGCACTGGGTCGAACTTCGCCATCAAATGAACTAGCTCCAAAAAATTCCCTTTATTTTCAGCATCATCATCATGAACATCTTCTCGATGGCCTCGTAAAGCCAGGTTTTTTTAGCGAGAAACCGAATGATGTCCAGGAATCTGGTTAGGATTTGCCGCCACTTTTTTGCTTCCTTCTCAACAACGTCTTGTTCTTCTCTGTCGACTAGTTTGCCTTGAGCAAGGCGGATCTCCAACTCTTTCCACTGAATGAACGCCTGGGCATGCGCAGAACTGGATTCATGTTCATGTTGTAAGGATTCGGTTTTATTTATTTAGACCTTTACAAGTTTACGTAGATAGTTAACTAAATGCCAGGGTCACCAGCGCCCAAGTACTACTGTAGATTGGCATCCGGCACTGCGGCGCAAAGTTAATTTTAATAAAAGAAGGGAAGGACTGATTATTAAATCAATATGAATTTTTATATTTTATTAACAACAATTAATAAGTATATGCAAAGGGGATTTTTACCCGTAACAACTTTGATGGACTTATAATGGTGAGATTAAATAATGGCCCATTTGGCTAATATATAACAGTCTGCAAATAATACTGATTATAATAATGAATATGCAATAATACAAATGATACAAATAATAATAATTATAGTAATAATAAACTAATAATAATATCGTAATAATAATAGTAATAATAATATAGTAATGATAATAGTAATAATAGTAACAATAATATCGTAATAATAATAATAATAACTAAAAGATAATAGCCACAATGACAACCTTGTCTGCAAAGAGACAGACAAGAATACTGTAAGTAATATTTCGGAGAAAAAGAATAATAAAAATGGCAAAAATTAATAATCAATATACATATGCTTTATAGGCCCAGTAACCTGTGGATGATAAATTACAGTTAATTCTCATTATGGGATTGTGTTAAGTTGAATGGGAGAACTAAGGAAGTATGTAGGCTACAAATGATTAGTAGGCCATAAATGACTTGAAACATAATAGGCTTATAAAGTAAAGTAAAATATACTAAGAAATTTAATAGGCAGGCCTTTGCCTCTTCAACATATTGAGCTGAGGTTAATCTAAAACAAAGACTATGGTAGGCCTCAGTTAGGCTAGTTACAATTTGGCTTTTGCCTAGACCTAACTTAGCCTAAGGTAATTTATTGTATGAATCTTACATTACTATTTGTAGTATGAATCTTAGTACTAATTGCAAACGGTATAAGGCGTTAGTATCTGCAGTATGCGGTATTGCATACAGATATGAAATAGTAAAGAATAAATATTATAAATACAAAACATACCACAAAGGAACTTTGCTTGCTGGCGGGGTGATTTCGAATAATAATGGTTTTTTTTGGCGTCCTTTGTGTTGTCGTTGCACACAAGTTTGTTTTTACTTAATAATTTTACCAACCAGCCAAAATAATCCTTAAAAACCCATTCATGTCTAGTCACACCACTCTGAATTCTTAAGAATTAAATTTGATCACTAGACATTTAACTTGTATTTATTTATTTAGATTTAAATAATTCACTCATGCCAATTTGTGGCAGTTTTCACTAATAAAGAATAATCTTGTGGTGCAAGGCACTACAATGTATCTTAGGATTCAACTTCCACCAATTTTTGAAACCTTCAACTGAATCAAAACTTGAATTTCCAGCTGGAAATAGTCTGCAACAAAAGCAGAACACAACTTCCTTGAAAGGGGAATACATCATCCACGTTCTCAAGCTTTTCTCCCCGTTCTGTAGAGTTCGAAAAAACCAGTTTCTTGACAGCTTTCTAGTTTCCCCTTTCGTTTTCGTGCCTGGCCGTACGACTTCCTTGAATTCACAATCTATATGCTGCACAACTTTCGATCCTTGTCGTAAAAGCATGGCCCGAATGCTGTGATCAATCTTGGCAGGCCACAGCCCAATATCTTTCAAATCAGTTTTCCCGTCACGCTCTTCAACAGCTTGTGGCTGACCTTCAACATCTTCAACTTCAGCATCATCAGCATCAAAAACTGCACCTTCAGTTTCAGCAAGAACATCACCGGGAACTTCTGCAGTAGTTTCATTTTCCTCTCTTCGCGTGATGTATTTCAGCAAGGCACCTTCATTTCTCTTTGCTTCCTCTTCTCTCATTTTCCTTATTTTTCGGAATGCAGCACCGCTCTCCTTCGTTCGCTTCATCTGTGGAAGGAGGCCAAAAATGTGTAATAAAGTATATATACGAGTATGTATATATATAGGCTAATATATGCAATATATCACCTCCGAATAGTAAACATGGAAAACAAAATAGTTAATTTTTTTCTGGGCATCCACAAAGCCACCTGTATCTTTCATATAAGTCATAGTTAAACTTTTGATTGTATGGTTTATTATTCTTAATTGCTGACTGAGTTATGTTTAAATTTTATTTTCAATTTGTCTTCAAGTGTATATCTGAAAAACTTTTCCTTTAGTAGTCTTGACACACTATTCGTATTGAGGGTTAATTAATAATTTTTATCCTACAGATTTAAACTAACACTCCAATAGATTATATAGCTATATTTAAACCATTTAATACACAAGTTCACGAATAAAAAACATATGTTAAGTCACAGTGACGAGCTGACAGCTGATTTTGATTAACTAAATGCACCATCCTTACACGATGGGCAACTAAAAAAATAATGATAATTATTATTTATCCATTCCAACAAGAGGCAAGGGGGAGCGATCGCTCCATCGCCACTATACACCAATCGCCACTGATAGGAAAACTATAGATTCTTACCTTTTTATATAGAACACAATAGATAAGATTGCTTACCTCTATACAGAAATCCTTCAGATAAAAGCACAAACACTACTCAAAAACAATAACACTCCTCAAAAGCGTGGCAAGCACTAGTAAAAAATCAACTTGCTTTCTTAGCAAAACTAGCACAACCTCAAACTTTTGAATCTCAAAATACACTAAAATTTATTTTTAGAATTATGATGAAAATTATATGTATTTTTCACAAGGTTTCGTACAGTTTCTTTTCTTTTGTCTATAATAATAATGAAATAATATTTGTCTGGAAAAAAAAAACGAAAAAAATACATACTGAACGATATTTGACAACCGCGCACTTGGCTTCGCGACCTTGGCTTGGATTCACAAAAAAAATGCCGCCCCCAAAAACGTGCCGCCCCCAAAAACGTGCCGCCCGGGGCGGACCGCCCCTACCGCCCCCCCCCCCCTAGATCCGCCACTGAATGGTAGGCTCCCAAAGGAATATCTAATTCAACGCACTGGTAAGTGCCTTTGAGTGTTTGCTA
The DNA here is from genome assembly GCA_023014485.1 of Bathynomus jamesi. NCBI lineage: Eukaryota > Metazoa > Arthropoda > Malacostraca > Isopoda > Cirolanidae > Bathynomus > Bathynomus jamesi. The sequence goes on along the minus strand of JAJOZX010003442.1, from coordinate 141,286 downwards.
GAACCTAAGTAACCTAACTGGGGTGTCTACCGGACGCTATCACAGAATTTATAGGAACAAATGGAATTATATAGGGACTATAGAATTTATAGGGGTGTCGCGCACCCCCTGCGTCCCCTTGGACACGCCCCTGGATTTGAAATTTATATTTTGCAAAATTTTATTATGAAATATAACTTTAGATCATTTATGACTTGAATAACCTCGATAAGCCAAAGTAACTTCATTAGGGTTTTCAAGAACAAATTTGTCCTTATTACTTAATTTTTAAATATTTCGTTTCACTTGTCTAGCAGAATAAAATGTTAACGATATATTATAGCTATTCTTATTTTTGGGACGGAATTCTTATATTTTGGAGTTGTGGTTCTGATTTTTATTTTTTAGACTTGAGAACCCTGAACTTCATGTTTTATAAGTGTTGTAATGTTATGTAAAAGAGCCATCAAAATTTGTTTAAAATACCACAGCCATCAAAATTTGTTTAAAATACTGTACTACAGCCATCAAAATTTCATTGTTTCTAAGGCCAGTGAGACCAAATTTGTGAAGCTGCACTCAAAATCTTAGTGGCTCTTGAACTTAAAAAGTATACAGTATTAATGTACAGTACGTCTCACTGGCTTAAAAAATTGATGTTCAAAATTGTTTGTATTAAATTATTTACGTACAGTGGATATCCCCTAATTCGTTTTTGCTTTAATTCGATTAGCATTCGGAGTATGTATTATTTGAGACAATTTCGTACTTTTTCCAAAAACATAATACGAATTAAGTGAAAAAGTACAAAATCGAAATAGCGGAGAAAAATTCGCAGTGAACGAATTAACCCAAATCCATCCATCGTGTTCTGCCTATCAATGTTAGAAAATCTAGAAGAGGAAGAGCCATTGTTGTCCCAAGGCGTTAAGATGACTAAGCTGATTAGAGAATATTCATTATTATTGATTGGTGTCTTCATGTTGATGCCTTTATTTTCATGTATGTGTTATGTTTTTGTTGTATGTTTCAGAGTTCCATCATTGTTTAGCGTTATGGATATTGATCAATAAACGTAATAGCAAAAAGTGGAATCTTATTTATGATGGAACTTTATACTAAACAATAGTGAATCTCAACAGGTCAACATGCCCGTGGTGAAATGTCCAAATGAGGGGTGCGCATATGAGACCCCCGCACACAGCGACGCCATTGAAGCAGCACTCCTCACAGCCCACTGCACTGTCCATTCCGTGTCCGCTGCCGGCGCCACAGCCCAAGTGGAGAAGGTGAAGAGACCAACAATATCTTCAGCCGGTACGAGCGAGGAATGGTCATACTTCACATCGCGATGGATGGACTATGTGATTGCCACCAAAATCCGGGTGGAGGTAGAGAATATTCATTATTATTGATTGGTGTCTTCATGTTGATGCCTTTATTTTTCATGTATGTGTTTATTTTTGTTTGTATGTTTCAGAGTTCCATCATTGTTTGGCGTTATGAATATTGGTCAATAAACGTAATAACAAAAAGTGGAATCGTATTTACTGATTGATGCAGCATTGCTTGTATATATTAAGTTAAGGTGTATATATACCCATCTCATAATTGTAAGGTTAGTGAAAAATTCACTTAATTTAGAGCTAGCATTTTTGGGCTCGTGGCATCATTGTTTGGGCACTCTTGTGGCATCATTTTTTGGGGGGCACTGCGCGTCTTTTCTACTCGTTTGTTGAATGTGGCACTTACAGGGTGTGGTCTTATAGAGAGCTCTCTTGCAATTCAGTTTGGTTGTTTAGATACAAGATTGTTGCATCGTGCAATGGTGCAGGTTGTGTTGTTGTTGCAAGGTTTAGAAAGAAGACCATAAATAGTGCCCCTTTTGTTTTTTATCTTTTATGCAACTGAGGCCTAAGGTAGGTCCACATCGAGTCAGCAACCCTGAGGTAGGACCTAATAGGACCTCCAAGTCCGTAAGTTTTAGTCTAGCTTAACTTGGGCTGTAGGTTGAACTGACCCGTCAGAGCTTGGCCGTTCAGGGCTCAGCTGTGATTCTGAACCCAATAAAATAAAAAAAATAACAATCAGGCAGGTCCAACTCACGTGTCCCGCCAAAGTGTTCTATCCTGAGTTACCCTTTTCATCTCATGGTAGCTTCTGCCTGCCTTCAAATCATCCAGCATTGCTTTCCTTTTCCTTCCCCTCCGCCTTCATCTTCATATCTACCCTCTATCACCTCCTTCAACAATCCTTCTCCTCTCAACACATGTCCCATCCATTTCTTCTGTCTTTCTCTTATTACCTTAATGAGTCTTCTTTCCTCCCTCGCCTGTTGCAGCCATTTCTATTTCTCTTTCTAATATGTCCGGTCCCATACAATCTACTTCCACCTCATCTGCTTCCTCCATTTCGATGTTATTAGGTTTGTTCTCTTTATCATACAGTTCTTCAATATATTCAATCCATCTCTTTCTTATATCTTCTGGTCTTTTCAGTTTTTTTCAATTTCTCCCCTCTATTCCTCGCACTCCCAAGCTACTTCTTTTCCATCTACTTATGTCCTTAACTTTTTGGTACATTAAATCAGTTCTTCCTTTCCTTTCTAATTCCCCCAATTCCCTGCACTACTCTCCAAGCCACATCTCTCTTGCTTTATCAGTTTCTCTTCTCAGTTCGTTAGTCAACTTTCTTTCAACTTTCTTGTCTCCCTTCTTCTGTATTTATACTCTTCCATTTTCTTCTTCCTTCCATTTTGTCAAGCATCTCTGTAGTGATCCAAGGTTTCCTTGCTTCTCTTTTCACATAACCAATATTTTCCTGTGCACTCTCCTTTATTGTATCCCTCAGTCTGCACCATCTTTCTTCACTTGTCATATGAATGTGGCCGTCATTTCCTTGCCTCCTTATCTCTTCATTCACCTTTTTAGCAAAAAATCCTTTGTTCTCCCTTCAGTTTTTCAGTATCACATTTCTTCCCTACTTTATTCTTTTTCAGAGTCTTCAGCCTCACCATATTTTCCTTTACCACCAAGTTATGATCGGAGTCAGCATCTGCTCCAGGATAAACTTTCGAGTCTTTCACTGCATTCCTATATCTCTGTCTTACCAAAATAAAGTCAATTTGGAATCTTTCAGTGTCTCCTGTTTTTTTCCATGTGTATCTCCTTTTGTAATTTTGGAACCAAGTATTAGTCACAGTGAGTTCTTGCCTTTTACAAAATTCTACTAGCTTTTCTCCTCTTTCATTTCTTCTACCTAATCCGAATGGTCCAACCTCCCTTCCGTCTTTCCCCTCTCCATTCACACTATTCCAGTCCCCCATGATTATTACATTAGCATTTCTTCCATGGGTTTCAATTATTTCCTCTATTCTATCATACATTTCTTCTACCTCTTCTTCCGGATGGGCGCTTGTTGGCATATACACTTGCATGACGAATGTATCTACTTTTTCGCCTCTCATTCTTATCCACATGATTTTATCTGACACACAGTCCAGGCCCGGATTAAGCCCTAGTTGGTCTGGTAGGCTAATCGTAAAAGTGGCCGGTCATGTCTAGGCTCACGCTAACATCTGCCTAGACACTCAGGTTTGGCAAGTCTACAAAATAACCTATGGTATCATGCAGAGGCGTACCGAAGGTGAGGGCGACAGGGGCGATCGCCCCCCCTTGAGCTAATAAATTATTATTATTTTCCCAGTGAAATTGCTAGGTTACAACAGGATGAGAATGAAAGTGAAAAAATTTCGGCGCTACCTCTTGCCTCCCCTACTACTAAAAATCTAAAATGGCTTACGATCCCGAAAACTCTTAATCCGGCCCTGAGAATAATTTTCTTTCATAAAGGTAACAGTCCAAGGAAATGCTTAATCTCGAAATTAGCACTTTTTTATTCTTATGTTAATACAAATCTGAGCATCCTAATTGCGGTTTGCATTGAATATTGTTACTAATCAGATTTGTATCATAATTTTTATATTTTTTATAATATAATTTTTATTTTTTATTCATAATGTGTCTTAGCAGTAGCTAGTTAATCATCTCTAACTGAACGATAAGCTCATCATGAACGTACATAAAAATTATTTATCTCTATTTCAATTATACTTCTACGATTAGTTCCAAGTTCGCCCCCCTTGGCAAATTTCTGGGTACGCCCCTGAATTGGCATGTACACTCAGTATTGGCAGCTACAACACTTGTTCACAACATTAGTATTGTTCAAGAAAAGACAATGAAATTAACAAATTTACTACTGTAGTCTGTACATGTGAGACAAAACCTTTGGATATACTTTGTTTCAAATATTATATAAAACATAAAAGGGGAAGGGATTGCCCATTGTGAATAAAAAACATCCGAAAAGGTGTTTCAAACACCTTTTCGTTTTGTTGCTGGCATGTGCAAGATGTGTTCCGGAAAAGTGGCCTGGTACATTCGTGGCCTGGTAGGCTATAGGCAGCCTACTTCAGTCTATTGGTTAATCCGGCCCTGACACAGTCTAACTCCTCTACGGTGTTTCTTATCCTTCCTCTAAGTATAATAGCAACTCCTCTCTCAGCCTTGTTTCCACCAAAATAACTCTGTCACGTCTCCACTAATAAAATTTCCTCCTTCTCGCCATCTGACTTCCGACAACCCCATGACATCTATGCTCAGCCTATTCATCTCTTGTTTGATGTTCTCTAACTTTTCTGGTCTGTTCATTGTTCTTACACTCCACGTCCCAATCTTTACTCCTTTGTTGGTGTTGCAGGGAATTCGCCTGATGACAACCTGAGGAGCCCTGCTGCTTCCCCTGCCGAGCGCGACATTGCCTATCCTTTGACTAGCAACTCCGTTTACGCTGTTATTCCTATTTCTCTCTGTGGACATTTTCATGAGTTTAACAAGGGCATATTAGTGAAGTGGTTGTCCAACGCCTTCTTGACCGCAGGATAAATGAATTTAGTAACACTTGTCAAGGTTTGTGAGCTTTCTTAGAACAGAGGAGGAATAACCTAAGACTTTTATTCTTCACATAAGCTCGGAATTAGGGTACAAAGTCTTCTAATTTCCAACTTTCTGCTTCGCATATTATTATTGACCCAAATATAGTACAAAATACTACGTGAGCCCTCTACAAGTCCCAATGCGATGCTTTGTCCGACGCCCGCCAGGTCACCTGCGCATGCCAAGGGCGGATCTAGGCATTTCAGTAAGGGGGGTCCAAAGGAAAAAGGGCACAGTACTATAATTTTTTTTAAAACAGATCACGGCTAATGTAGAGAAAACCCCGGGGTAACGATTTTTTAATAAGAAGTGGTATTTCTAGAGGTACTTTTGCTCCTGAATCCAGTGGTGATATTAATTTTTGGGGTAAATGGCTAGTTTTGAAGTTATCCAATTTTTAATTTTACGTCCACTGAAAAACTCTTTTACATTCTGCAGCCAATCAGCGCATTTGTTTCTTGACGATTAGCTGGATGCGCATCAATTGTTGCTTTATTTGTCATGGCGTGTGATGGCTGCAATCTCTCATTCGTTCAAGCAGTTCAGAAGTATTTAGACAACGATGATTTGGCCATTAAACTATTCCAGGAACACGGTGTACTTCGAACTACTAGGAAATGCAGCAACTGTGGTTGGGTTAGATTAGGTTAGGTTAGGTTAGTTTTAGTGTGCTTATTACTGTTTTTTTTGTTTGTGTTTACCCCTCAATTTCCCTCTTCTTCAAAGCCCTGCCCACTTTCGTGTGATCCAGATTGTTAGGGTAGAAACGGTCTATATCTTGAAAACTAGTCATTTCCCCAAAAATTCAATATTGCCACTGGATTCAGGAGCAAAAGTACCACTAGAAATACCACTTCTTATTAAAAAATCGTTACCCCCGGGGTTTTCTCTACATTTACCATAAAAATTGCATTTATTTTATTTTTTCATGCTTGAAAAAGGACACTTGCAAGAAATTGAGAGGGAGTCCAGACGTCTCTGACTCCCCTCCCTAGATCCGCACTTGCCTGCTTTGACATGTTGGGGAGTATGAAAAAGTGCGATAGTTTTTATGAAAGTGCGAATTATAGGGCATATTTCGTACTTTTGGGGAAGTACGAAAAAGTGCGAATTAGGGATGATAGATTTTCCGTAAGTGCGAATTACAGATTTCGTACATTTCGGTTAATTCGTAAATTCCCTTAATTCGATGGGGATAGAGCCCCAAAAGTTTCAAATTAGGGGGCATCGCAAAAGGGGTAAAATTCAATAACACTATAATAGAAGGCATACATTTAATGAATACTTAAGCATATGATTCTACATGAGCACCATCAGTATCTCTACAAAGTTCGAACCTGTCAGCAGCAGTGCGGAACACATTTTGGAGCATGACAGGGGTTATTTTTGTAACTGCTGTTACGATACGAGCACGTAAATGTCCCAGATGGGGCACCTTGTCATTACGTAAACATTGTTCGGGAGTACCTAAATGAACGATTTCCAAATCGATGGATCGGACGTGGAAACAACAGAACCTGGGCAGCTCGATCTCCTGACCTAACACCCTTGGATTTCTCTGCATGGGGCTTTATTAAATCAAACGTCTATCAAACGAGGGTTACAGATCTGCAAGATTTACGTGCTCGTATCGTAACAGCAGTTACAAAAATAACCCCTGTCATGCTCCAAAATGTGTTCCGCAATGCTGCTGACGGATTCGAACTTTGTAGAGATACTGATGGTGCTCATGTAGAATCATATGCTTAAGTATTCATTAAATGTACGCCTTCTATTGTATTGTTATTGAATTTTACCCTTTCTGCTATGTTTTCACTGAAATAGATAGGGACTTTATAAGCACCCTGTATAATAATGCGAGCTTGGACCGACTAAATATTGATGTTTAGGTCAGAGCAAGCTTGTACAAAATTTCATACACTTTTGCGAAATTGAGAATAGTCAGCCTGACGAAACAATCATACATTTACAAAATACCACAGCAATCAAAATTTTGAGCGCATTAGAACCGCTGAAATGTGATGTGTATGTCACACGGACTTTACCTCCTGTCGTCATAATATCGCTGAATTTGTGGAGCAAAATTTAATTAAGTAACTTTTTCCAGTATTTAGTGTAAGTAATATTACCCCTAAATACCTGACCCGACTTAACCTAACCAAAACTGGATCACCTGAAGATCCGTCACCCCAGCCTTTTTTAGTTAGCTTTATAAGGCTAACTAACGAAAATATCACGACTTAACCTAACCAATCGTTAGGTCAACTGTACGCCCTTTGACGATAGGTTAGGTTAGGTCGTGATATTTTCGTTAGTTAGCCTTATAAAGCTAACTAAAAAAAAGGCTGGGGTGACGGATCTTCAGGTGATCCCCAAAACTAGATTATCTTCGAAAAAAAAAGATAATAAAAAAACAAAAAGTAAATAGTTAAAATATTTCGAACTATTTACCACAAGAAAATTATTTTAAATATATTTTTTTAAGTATGATCAGTTAATATGTTAAAAACAAAAATTAAGTTATCCAAGAATTTGTAATACTGTTAAGATATACAGGGTGTTTCACAACCGGTCTGCCATACTTTGAGGGGTGATTCGGGGGTGATATCGAGTAAGAAAGTTAATACAACATAGTGGCTATTTCCAACCGTTGCGGATCTACGGACATTTTAAGGTGTCCAAACAACAAATCTCTACTTGTGTGTAATTCGATAGATGGCAGCACTGGTGGTAGTTTCAGTCCAATATCGTGGCCCCCCTGAGATCTATGGACCTAACTCCGTTAGATTTCTTTTTATGTGACCTTATGAAAGAGATGGTCTACAAGACCAAAGTACAGATGAGAGAGTAACTCTTTCGTCGGTTTATGGATACCGCTGCTTACATACGAGAATACCCAGAAATGATTCAAATGGGCAGTGGACTCTCGTTTGGAACGAGCAAGGCTGTGCATTGAAAACCGAGGCGGACATTTTGAACATTTATAAGGTGTATCTCATAAAATGTAACAATAAATACATCAGATTAATACACGTTTATTTTTTTCCGTACACACACCTTAAAACGTCCGTAGCTCCGCAACGGTTGGAAATAGCACCGATGTTGTATTAACTTTTTTACTCGATATCACCCCCCCCCCCTCCAAATCATCCCCAAAGTATGGCAGACCGGTTGTGAAACACCCTGTATGATGTTGCTAATTTATCCACTACTAATATTATTGTTATTGATATTGAATATTTTTCATATATAAATAACACCCAATAATGTTTCCAAAAAAAAAAAATCTAGTAACAGACTTTAGTCTCTTCAAACAATGAATTTTCCTACCTCTGACTTATATATATATATACAGGGTGGCGCAAAAGTCGCGCATATAGGAATTTTCAGTGTTAATTATAATATATTATTTTTTCCTTTTAGGAAGGGAATGGCTGCGAAATTAACGATAGACGAGAGGGTGAGCTTGGTTTTAATGCATGGAATACCAGGTACTACAAATCGATGAATCGGTACAGAATTTAAATTCTGTACAAATCGATGAATCGGTACAGATTTTAAATTCTGTACCGATTCATCGATTTGTTGTACCTGGTATTCCATACATTAAAACCAAGCTCACCCTCTCGTCTATTGTCAATTTCGCAGCCATCCCCTACCTAAAAGAAAAAAATAATATACAGGGTGAGCGTAAAGTCCCTGTGCACCTGTCCACTTCCAACACAGTGCAGGTACAAGTTCACTACACTTCTTGCAGGTGCATAGGGAATTTTCGCTCACCCTGTAGTGTAGTCAACACTGAAAATTTCTATGATGCGCGACTTATAGCCTAACAGATTATGGATTACTAAAATGAAGGTGACTTAACCGAAAATGAGGTGAAATATGTTATAAGTAGGCTATGCCTAATAAAAAAATAAACTGGAATCTACCGTCACGACATCGAATTAAATCAACAAGATTTTGAATTGTTTCAAATTCCGATTGTTGTCGATTAATGCGTAAGTGCATCATTCTGTTTTAAGTGGTAACAAACGGCCTGTGATATAGGCTTTATATTAAAATCGTACAAATATATTGAAGAGATTCTGTGGTTAAATAAAGGTTTATAAATGAAAATTTTTGGGAAAAAATGAAATCATCCAACAATATCGCTAGCTTTCTTTCTGCTAACATTGACAGTGTTACTGGAGTGGAGAATACTGTTGAACTTTGGAAGGGACTTGCATTGTACAGACTTATTTAATTCTATACATAGGAATAGTGATACTAAATATAATAATGCATTTAGTTCAGGCATGATAATTAATGTAAGTGGATTAAGTAGGCCATAAAATATTTATATTGCAATAAATCATGTGGAGAATTTGAAGTATGATAGTGACAAAATGCTGACTTGTGTTGTCTTTGTGTTTCACAGGCCTACTTGTACTTGGTGTATTGCCAACAACTGTGTTATCTGTTGTGTCAGTGTCAGTATTAAAATGAAGAAGTGTAAAATTAACAGTAAAGATGACTATAGGTCAATAGCTCTGGCTAGTATCATGTATAAAGTGTTGAATACTTATTAATGAGTACGTTACAGTTATTTATACGCTATTGATAACCAATTTGGATTCCATTTTAAAAAGAAGCATCGTACTAACATGTGTATATATGCCCTAAAAAGATCAAATGTATCAGGTTAAAAATGCTAAATTCTAATATATTTATGCTTTGTAGGTGCTTCTAAGTGTGTGATCGTGTTAACCATAAGTTATTCATGAAACACAAATGGAAATGTACGGTTTACTTGGTTAATATTTTTATATACTGGTATGATCATCAGTCTATAGTTGTAAGATAAAGAAACCCTACTTCGCAACCTCTTTTGTTACCATTGGCGTTCACCAAGGTAAGAATATTACCGTCAGACCTATTTAGCATGCGTGTGATGATCAGTTTGATGAACTAAACAAATGCATTTGGCTGTAATATTGGTACTAAGGTTATTTAATCACTTGATGTACGCAGATGATTTGATTGTTTTCTTCCATCTGTAAAAGGGCTTAATACTCCCTTAAAAATTGTGAAAATAATGAGACGAACGTGACTTACATTAGAAATTTGAAAAGTCTAATGGTAATCATTACATTGCGTTTCATTTGGAAAACATGAAGCCACTCGAGCTCATCCAGGTTATCCAAGTCACAAGTAATCTAAAGTATAATTTTATAGTAATGGTACATGGTAACAAGAGCTATGCAGTTTAAAGATATTCAACTTCCTGCTTTCAGGCTAATGATGTAGATTTGCAAACGTGTATCATACTAATAAGTATTTGGATCATACACTAATAACTATGTTCCGTCAGATGACCCTGCTGTCACCATGAAGCAATTTAGACAAATTATTATATGATCATGGAAATACCGTAACAAAAAAATATTAACGTTAAATTTTTCAAAACATTTTGTATTTCATATATTGTACAAATTGCAAAATGCAGCAAAAATTGGCTCCAGTAATATAATTCAAGATATTATTAAGTATCCTGAGATATATGAATGTGCCATTTATACTGTAGTTGTTAATAGGGTGCCAAACTGTGCCAAATACTAAATTTAACTTATACAGTATATTGATTTATTACTAGGTTTACTAGGTCTGTTAGCCCACTACAAGAGGCTAAAGACTGGACGGCTGGTTATATAAACTATAGCTTATGAACCCCAAATTTTATCTTGATGAGAGTTAAAATTGTATTGTAATGATGCTACCTATATTTTTCTAATATATAATTTCATATAAACACCTTGTATAATTTACTGCGCATATGTTGTTTGCATAAATTATTATTATATTACATCTTAGTTTCTGGCTCTCCTGTTCATTATTGTCATAACGCTGAAGCAGGACTGAAAGGACCCATTGCGCTAGCTCCTGGACTATTATTAGTATTACCATCTTCATCGATAGGTCGTCCAAAACCCCCGACCTCAGTGTCTTATTATTATTTATTCAGATGCAGAGGCGTAACTGGAGTAAGAAAGTTGTTGGGGGTTGGGGTACGAACACAATCCTATTGGCTACCCCCTTAAGCAAACACATATTATGGTATACATTGGTACAGTCCTGTAATAAGCAATTTAATATTGATGCGGCGAACAGTGAAGCGACATTGTTTTTTTTATACAGGGTGTTCGGAAAGTCACTGTGCACTTATATAATCGAGATCGTCCACTCACGCTTGATGACCTGAAAACTGCAATAACTGCGTACATAAGGTCCATTTCAAAAGAAGAACTGACAAAGGTGTTTCAAAATAAAATAAGACGGGTCCAGGCCTGTATTGCTGTTAAAGGACATCACTTTCAACACCTTTTATAAGTTCTGATGGTCCCATCCATAACCTCTATCATACCGGGTGTACATAAAGTCAGGATCTATTTTTGTGAAGCACTTGGAAATTATATGGAATTCAATCATAAAATGATAAAGTGGTAACATTTATTGGATCATGTCAAGAATACGAACCCAACACCTGCAGGATTCGCTATTCTTGACAAGGGAATTTTTGGGTTCGCTATTCTTGACATGGTAAAATTGGGTTCGCTATTCTTGACATGGGAAGTCCTCAAGGACGTTTTCATAACTTCAGACGGTAGGTTTATGTTTCCCAATTTTAAGTAATTAGTTAAGGACGTATTAAATGCTTTTATATTAGTCTTTTTTTATTTAACCAAACTAGCACGACTTAACCTAACCAATCGTCAATGCCGTACAGTATAAAGAATCCTCTTCTCTTAATATATAAAAATAAATAAATAAAAATAAATTTATTGTTTTTTATTTATTTTTTTAGGTTAATTGTACGCCCTTGACGATTGGTTAGGTTAAGTCGTGATAGTTTGGTTAATTTTTGCTACCCGCGACCCGCACGAAGGGCGGGAACTTTTGGGTTCGCTATTCTTGACAAGGAAATTTTTGGGTTCGCTATTCTTGACATGGTAAAATTGGGTTCGCTATTCTTGACATGATGCCATTTATTAAATAATTAAGAGTAGGATTCGACGTGACGCCCATCAGTATCCCTGCACAGCTCAAATCGTTCCGCAGCATTTCTAAACACATTCTGGAGCATTTGCGGGGTTATGTAATCTGCATATGTTCGTATACGTGTACGTAAGTTTTCAAGACTCGTAATCTTCGTCTGATAGACGTGCGATTTGATAAAGCCCCATGCAAAGAAATCTAAAGGGGTTAAATCTGGTGATCTCGCTGGCCAAGGTCTTTGGTTGCTTCCGCGTCCGATCCAGCGATTTGGAAAACGTCCATTTAGATAATCCTGAACAATTTTGGCATAGTGACAAAGAGCACCATCATGTTGATAGACGACGGGGATAGGATTGTTAGTACCGTCGTCTACCAACATGATGGTGCTCCTTGTCACTATGCCAAAATTGTTCAGGATTATCTAAATGGACGTTTTCCAAATCGCTGGATCGGACGCGGAAGCAACAGACCTTGGCCAGCGAGATCACCAGATTTAACCCCTTTAGATTTCTTTGCATGGGCTTTATCGAATCGCACGTCTATCAGACGAAGATTACGAGTCTTGAAAACTTACGTACACGTATACGAACTGCTGCAGATAATATAACCCCGCAAATGCTCCAGAATGTGTTTAGAAATGCTGCGGAACGATTTGAGCTGTGCAGGGATACTGATGGGCGTCACGTCGAATCCTACTCTTAATTATTTAATAAATGTTACCACTTTATCATTTTATGATTGAATTCCATATAATTTGCAAGTGCTTCACAAAAATAGATCCTGACTTTATGTACACCCTGTATATGCAATGTTATACTATGTATGCTATTAAATAAATATAAGTGCACAGTGACTTTCCGAACACCCTGTATATGATGGGATTAAAGAGGTCATTCAAATATGCAAATAATCGCAGACATATACTACTTCGTGATAATGATAATTAATAAATACTCCAATGCTTATAAATTATAAATTAATATAAATATATTAGATAAACTATTTTCTTACTTATTTTTCTGAAAAAATATAAGCACTACTGATATATTCTCATAGAAATATGTATAATTTTTAATATCATTATTGGAGCCTAATAAAATGGTATTATTCTGTTATTTATTTGTGACAATTTTGCAAACTAATGACGACAGGTACAGACGTACAGTATAACGTTGTTAGAAGCACTCATTATCTATGAGAAAATACCCATAGGTATAATAAAATGATTATATTCAAATTATGATTTGAAGTACTTGGTTAGTTATTATATAGGCTATACAGTATGATTTGATAATCTATAATATCACCAAAAGTTGGGGGGTGGGGGTACAAACACAAGATATCCCACCCCACTCTAAAAGTTGGCCCCCCGCCCCCCGCGGGATTTACGCCCATGTTCAGATGGGCTTTGAAGGGGCCAGAGTTCAGGCCATTAATTGGCCCATTGACTAAACTGGGCAAGAATACTACGAAGGTTCCGACAATATCCTCCTCTGGTGGAAATTATGTAAGTCTGGCAATAGTTCAATGAAGTGTACAAGATGGTGAATTTTGCACTCTTTAATTGCATCTGTTAGAGATACCCTGTAAAAATCAAAGGCTCTGAATCGTTTGAGTAAGTAAACTGGACACTGTACAACAGTGATGCACAAACCCTGGCCCGCGGGCCAAATGTGTCCCCCACGGGTCTTTTCAGTGGCCCCACGGGTCTTTTCAATTCAATGAAAAAGTTAGAATATAAAAGTGACCCAATTTATGACTTAGATGGAAAGTAAGTAGGCTAATACATTTAGTATTTTCTTCGCTTGGCCCTCACATCAAAAATTTGTGCACCACTGCTCTACAACATAATAGAGAGGTGTTTCATCATGTTCCCCACATTTAAGACAAGACTCACTGCAAAGCTGGGCACTTGCGTTTTTTTTGCGGTACTGCGGTACTGCGGTACTACCGCACTACCAAACCGGTACCGCATAACGCAGTACCGCAAAGGATCGCTGAAAGTACAGCAGTACCGCTACCGCATTTTTTGCGGTACTGCGTTATGCGGTACCGGTTTGGTAGTGCGGTAGTACCGCAGTACCGCAGTACCGCAAAAAAAACCGCAAGTGCCCAGCTTTGGACCTCAGTGTCTTCACTTTGTTTATAAGGAAATGATTTTATCCATTAGACTACGGGCAGTGGCAAATTACATTTTTTGGTTGATCTTCATGAGTATGTAGAGACCCCTAAACAAATGTAGAAAGATTTAAACCACCCATTATAACTTGGTTATATACATATATCCCATTACATCAGCGAGGCAAGCGACACTGTCTCTCTTCAATAGTTGGATGGGTGACTCTCGTCTGTGTTCAGATGATGTAGCGACCCGTGGGTCGGATCCCAAGTAAATTTGAAGGTTAGTCTCCTCCGTTGCATGACCTTTACCGCTATGAAGGTAAATGTATCGTGAATCTAGGTCCACTATAACATGGAAAGTATATACAATAAAAAGAAATTTCCCTAATCTGTACTAGAAAAAGAAAATCCTTAACTCTAAAATTTCTGAATTCCTTCACACACACACACACCACACACACACACACAAATAAAAATCTATGGCTTTTTATAACTGGAATAATTATTCACCCAAAGTTTTTGGTATTTTTTTTATTTTAAGGGCTAATATATTCGTACGCATTAAGGAATTTAATAAATTCTGATATATTTCATAAGGCAGTTATTATCATTTTATTAATATATATAATATATATATATATATATATATATATATATATAATATATATATATATATATACAGGGGGGCGTAAGTTTCCATACATAGGAAAAATAAACATTTTTTTTATGGACAACCATTTTATTTATATAATATGCTCTACATGGTTGCCATTGTTTGAAAACACATTTCAATACGTGTTCCCCACTGTTGATGAACACGCATTAGCACAGTTGACGTTATGCTTGTAATGGCGTGGTGATACGTTCCTTTAGATGATTTATGTCTCGTATCTTTTCCTGATACACCATGGCCTTCAAGTGCCCCCAAAGATAGAAATCAAGGGGGGTGAGATCTGGGGATCTGGGAGGCCACTCCACAGGACCACGCCGACCAATCCAAGCATCCGGAAACTGCTGCTGATCCAAATACCGACGCACGTGAAGACCATAATGAGGTGGAGCTCCATCTTGCTGGAAGTAAACTGGGAAGTTACCTTCCTCGTTTAGCAGGGATGGGAAAATCTCTTCTTGCAACATGTTAAGATACCTTTCGGCATTAAGATTTCCACTGACAAAATTGGTCCAATAATTCTGTCACCCCATATCCCGGCCCACACCATCACTTTACCGGCACCTTGCATCTTCGTCGGACTCAGCCAGTTAGGGTTAGCATTACTCCAATAACGTATGTTTTGCCGATTAAACCTCTCCATTGACGTAAAAATTGCTTCATCAGTAAACAAGATCTTAGTTGAAAAGTTTGCATCCTCGTTCACTTTGGTTAATGCCCATTCACAGAATTCCATCCGTCTATCCGGGTCGTCTTCACTCAAATGCTGTGCCATATGCAATTTGTATGGATGCCATTTGTTTGCTTTCAAAATGCGCCTGATACTCGATCTGCTGACACCACTTTCTTCAGACAACCGTCGTGTACTTTTTCTGGGACTCCGTGTAAGCGCTGTAAGTATCGTAGCTGTTGTGTCTTCATCGGTGGCTGTACGTCTTGGACCACTTCGCGGTTGATCTGCAACATTTCCAGTTTTCTGAAACTTGTTAATAAGTTTTGCCACAGTGTCGTGTGTGATGTTCGTTCCATGTTGTCTGTTAAAGTTCATTGCAACCATGCGACTGCTTCCCGACCCAGCCATCAGTATGATTTCAATTCGTTGCTCTTTCGTCAAACGCATATTCTTAGGGTATCTGAAACATAAAAACAAACGTTTAAATTTTCCTATGTATGGAAACTTACGGCCCACCCTGTATGTATATATATATATATATATATATATATATAATATATATAATATATATATATATATATATATATATATATATATACCGGGTGTTTCAAAAGTCCCTCACTAATTTGATTTTCAGTTTTCTTTGCAGCTAATCGACCAACGACGTTCATCTTGTGGTAAACTCTTACTCAGTAGTTGAGAATTTTTTTGAGTCTACATTTGAAGTTTTGCTCCGTTTTCTTCTGCTACCATGCTGACTCTAGAGCAGAGGTGTAAAATCGCTGCATGGCAGGAGGTTTTTCAATCTGTGGTCGAAGTGCAGCGACGATTCCGGGCAGTCTACGGACAGCATTATGCACCGGATAGGAACACCATCGTCGCCACCCACCGGAAGTTTATGGAGACCGGATCCGTAAAGGACAAACCACGATCAGGAAGACCTCGAAGTGGGCGGAGTGAGGAGAATGTCGAAACTGTCCGTGAGGCGTTTACTCAGAGTCAAGGAAAGTCCATTCGGCGAGCTGCTGCGGAACTGAACATCAGCGCGACATCTATCCAACGGATTTTGCGGCGTGGTCTCAAGCTGTATCCGTACAAGATCCAGGTGGTTCAGAAGCTGGAACCTCAAGACTACGATTGCCGGGTGGAGATGTGTGAGACACTGCTGCATCACTACGAAAGAGACCCATCGATCCTGGAGCACATGTGGTTCAGCGACGAAGCTCTCTTCCACCTTTCTGGTCGCGTCAATCGGCACAACACCCGCATCTGGGGAACTCACAATCCTGCGGAGATCCGTGAACATGAAAGGGACACGCCGAAATTGGTCGTCTGGTGTGCCATCTCCTCAGCTGGGCTGATTGGTCCGTTCTTCTTCCCGGATCAAGATGGAAATTCGTGAACGTCAACGGAGACAATTACCTTCGTATGCTTCAGGAGTTCTGCATCCCCCAACTGTCAGCTGTAGCTGACATGCAAGAAGTCATTTTCCAGTAAGACGGTGCCCCTGCTCATTACTCGCGTGAGGTTCGCTCATTTCTGAATAAGCAGTTCCCGGATCGGTGGATTGGTCGCCGTGGTCCCATCGAATGGGCTGCTCGCTCGCCTGATCTTACCCCATGCGACTTCTTTTTGTGGGGCTACATTAAGAGCAAAGTGTACGCCACCAAGCCGCGAGTCCTCCTCACACTAGAAGAACGGATCAGGAATGCGTGTGCTTCTGTTACTCCCGAAATGTTGTCCAATGTCGGCCAAGAATGCGTAAAACGGTGGCTCGCTTGTTTCGAAAAAGACGGTGCCCACGTTGATGTGTACCAGTGACTTTCCAGTAGACTTATGAAGCCAAGTTTGATGCCACCAAAATTCTCATGAATCGTAGACTCAGCAACCAAATTGTCATTTGGTTCCTCTTGTAATTGCTATTTTAATAAAATTTTAAAAATAATGAGGGACTTTTGAAACACCCTGTATATATGATACACACAGATCGTGCATGGAACAAGGAACTCTTCTAGGATAATTAAATCGACTATAGTCCGAATAAGTAATGGTAAATGACAAATACCATAGTTTTTCTCTTTCATGATGCTAGCCGACGCGGGCAACGGGTCACTCGCAAAGAGGTCCCAAAAATATAGCTTCCCTCACCAGCTATCTGCAAAGCAGATAGGATCCAGCTTTGGGACAGGATCTGCTTGGCAGATAGCTGGTGAGGGAAGCTATATTTTTGGGACCTCTTTGCGAGTGACCGTTGCCCGCGTCGGGCTAGCATCATGAAAAAGAAAAACTATGGTATTTGTCATTTACCATTACTTATTCGGACTATAGTGGATTTAATTATCCTAGAAGAGTTCCTTGTTCCATGCACGGTCTGTGTGTATCATAAAAAACCTCAGGAAACCATTCTGAGTTCATTCCCAATATATATATATATATATAGCAGGGCCGGCCCTAGCAAATGCGAGGCCCAATTCGAGATTTTTAAAGTGGGGCCCTAAGGTTAAAGTTACCTACCCATAGTGGGCGCATGCTTACTGAAAGAAAAGAACAATGATTCAACAACAAATATCATTTATTTTGGATGTGATCACAATGAAACCTTTCTGGCTTTCATAGTGGCAAATTCGGCAATGAGGTCTGTATAGTTACAGTTTCTCGCAATGTCGTTTTCAATGGAGAAGATCGCCAGATTACTGAGTCGATCTTGCAGCATCGTCGACCGTAAATACGTTTTTATTAATTTCAACTTTGAGAAACTTCTTTCCCCAGATTCAACAGTAACTGGAATAGTCAGTAGTATT
Source organism: Bathynomus jamesi (assembly GCA_023014485.1). NCBI lineage: Eukaryota > Metazoa > Arthropoda > Malacostraca > Isopoda > Cirolanidae > Bathynomus > Bathynomus jamesi. Next base: position 123,010 of record JAJOZX010003442.1, on the reverse strand, counting down.
CGCAATGCAGTCGTGAAATTCGGGAAACGATTGTTCAAAGTGATGAAGCCCAATATATTCAGTGGATCACTTTGTATATCTTCTGGAAGAATTGGTTTCAAGGCATCCATTTCCTCAGCAAGCATGAATCCATCAATGTCGCGTTCTTCTCCATCAGTCAGTTGAAGTTCGAGATCTTTGCTGTGCTTACGTAGGTCTGTCTTGGACATCTTTGTGAACATGTACATGAAGCCAAACTTTGAGTGATGTTCTCTCAGTTGTTCGAATCGTCGTTCCAGGGAGGATATGGCAGTGTCTAAAATTACGTTAAACACAGAAATTTTAAATTTTTCTTCAGCATCTTCAATTGGCTGGTCTTGACCTTCATAGGAAAACATCTTTCGTCTGACCTGTGTTGTCTTGAATTCTGGCTCGATTTCAAGCTGCTCTGCAATCTCTTTGGCATCTGTTACAGCACTTTGAAATCCACTTTCCCGATATTCTTTCCTCAACTTACATGCTCTTCCCAAACTCTCGATGGCACTTGCCAGATGCTTTGAAGCACTCTGAAGATCTTTACTTACGTAGTTGACTTGAAAGAGGAGGTCATACCAGAATATGACAGCAACAATGAATTTAAAATTCTTCATCTCTTTGCAAAGTGATTCTGCTTCGCTTCTTCCTGAACGCCTGATGAGTGTCCCTTCATTTTCGCACCATCGTCGTATCCTTGTCCACGAATATCACTCATTTTCAGTCCAAGTTCGTGAAGTTCTCTCATCAATACCTCTAGTAGGTTTTCTCCTATGGTCTCCTTCACCTCAATGAACTTGATGGAGTGTTCAAAAATTCCACTTTCAATATCTGATGATCCATCAGAGACATGTCGCAAAGTAAGGGACATCTGCTCCTTGTGACTAATGTCGGGTGTACAATCAAGGATCACAGAGAAATATTTTGCCATTTTAATTCTGTGTACAATGGTTGCTCGAACTTTGTTGCCCATTATGCCGTCTGAAGATTGTATCTACTGATCCTCGGAATGCCATGTTGTGTTCAGCGAGGTACTGTCAGACATGGGCAGTAATGTATTTGAAAATACTTAAATACGTATTTAAATACATGTATTTATAAATACTTTTTGGAGAGTATATTTAATTACTTTAAATACTTTGGAAAAGTATTTAGTATTTGTAAATACCTGTTTTTAAATACATTTTCAAAATGCTTTTTTGTGAACTGTTCAATTTTGCGAGGATGTACAGTACTAACCATCCAGTATTTAACTGGTACCACAGAACACAGTAAAACATTTTTCAAGATGCTTGTGCTTCCAGAAAGTTCCAGGCTCAGCAAGCTGGAACTTTCTGGAAACACCTTGAAAAATGGAACTTCCAGCCTGCTCTAGTGGCGATTGTCACAGACTCACAACTGCAGTGCGGCAGCCGGCAGTCTATCCTGAGGCATCGTCATGTGTGGTTGTGTAAAGTTCAGTGCTAACTGTGCAATTAGCCTTAGCCTATTGATCATATTAGACGAGGACATCATTTGTAACATGGCTGCAGTGATTTTATGTGCTTTTTGAAAAGTATCTAAATTGTATTTGAAATGTATTTAAATACATTTTAGGAGTAATGTATTTAGTATTTAAATACTTTCTGAAAACCTGAATTTTATTTAGTATTTAATTGCTTTTATTTTCAAGTAATGTATTTATTATTTAAATGCATCTAAAATATTTACTGCCCATGTCTGAGTACTGTACAATGGCGAGGAGGCGCTCAAACACATTTTTCCACCTAAGCTTCTCCGTATTGATTCGTTCCTGACTGAGTTGATCCACAGTGCAACTTTTGATCAAACGTTGTTCGAGTTCCATCCATTGGAGAGTCGCCTTCAGATGGCCTGTGATCTTTCGTGCTCAGACAGTCTGGAACTAGTATTCACCCAGTCACAGAATCTTCCACACCCCAAGGTATTGTTGGAGTTTCCAAATAACTTGCAACAGAAACAAAATATCCGATTCTTAGAGATTGAATAAATCAGCCATTTCTGTATACCAACTTCTCCATCCAGAGGCTGATTTTGCAGAATTGGAGTCTGATCCATGGATTCTTCTTCCCTCTGGATATCACTTTCATCTATCAAAGCTGATGATGATGCATGTGACGGCGCAGGCACATCTTATTCAGTTTCAGCCTGTGGATCGCGTTTCTCTAGAAATTTTTCAAATGACCCATGCATACGCTCAAGTTCTGATTTCCGTTTCACTTCACGCTGTCTCTTCTGGTGACCGCTGAGATATTTCCGAGCACTATCTCGCAATCTCTTTGGAGGCATCACTGTCAGTCGATATCTGAAATATAACAAAATATATAATTAATACGGACTACTATTGTATATGAATACTACTGTATATGAAGAGTTATTATGACAAGCCGTATTTAATTTACTACTCAAAACCAAAATATTTTTTTATACTGTACTCATATATTTGCGGGTCCCCTAATAGGGCGGGGCCCAAAGCAGCCGCTTTGCTTGCTTTGCCCAAAGGCCGGCAGTGATATATAGTCTTTAAGAAAGGTTTGATCATTTTTAAATTACATGCAATATAAAATCATCAGTCCTTTCTGAAGACCATATATACCGTGTAGCTTTGTATGGGTCCCGTACAACGATCGCTCATCACGCGGAGGTCAGGTTTGTGGCCCTACCTCTGGAGTTATCCTGATGAAGGAAAAACTTTCTTAAGCTCTCTATCTCACATAACCAGGTACACACGGTTCAGTTGGGATTGTCCTAGCTGCTCAAAAACCTTTGCTGAGGAGGGGCAACTAATCAAAGAGGCTGAAATGGGCAACAAAAAAAACAGTGAGATGATCAGGCTTGGGAAAGGTGCTCTTCACACATGAGTCCAAGTTTGGGCTTTATAGGAATAATCGACAGCAGTTTGTTCGAAGACGGGTCGGAGAACGATATAACAGTCACTGTACAACTGCTACAGTGAAGCATGGGGGCGGATCATCACAAGTTTGCTGCATCTCGGCCAAGAGGGTCGGGAATTTACATACATAAAATCGATGGTACCCTAACAGCCGGCAAGTACAGCCAGATTCTGATCCACTCCGGGGTACCCTTAGGAACGCATTTGATCGGACAGGGATTCGTATTTCAACGTGACAAAAAAAAAAAACATAGTGCCAATGTGGTAAAACAATATTTTGGACGCAAAGTAGTCGATAGAACACTTACAAAAATGCCTTGGCTTGTACAAAGTCCTGATGTGATGATGTGATATAATGTCCTCTCAGCTCACGATACTTACACGATACTTTCGACAGAAAAGTCCTGTCCAACAGATTTCCTACGGTTTATGATAAAGGAATATCATGGCCACCAACATCACCAGATCCAAACCCCTGTGACTTTTATCTATTAGGTTATTTTAAAGATAGAGTACTTAAACAGAATCCACACACAATAGAGAACTGAAAGCATCAACTGAACAAGAAATTTCTCAGATTTCAACAGATACTGTTAATGAGCTGAAAGGACGTCACATAAAGCACTTTTGCATTAAGGAACTAATTCCCTATGCGTAGAGGAGGTACAGTAAAAATTTTATGCTTTTATTTCAGTTAATAAAAAATACAAGCCGATACACCCGATACATTTTTTATAATGAATTGTGTATGCTTCACATTTGCTTCCATTTATGTGCTTAATAATTTTGTATGATATTCAGACTTTCCCTTCAGTTTCCGGGTTTTATTCCAGTACTGTATATATTATATATATATAATATATATATCTATATATATTATATTATATATATTATATATATATATATATGAAAAGAAGGACCAACATGACAGCAAACATTTTCGTTTATTTTTTATACTTCAGACGTTTCGACAAATCTTTTGTCATCATCAGTGAATTATAAGTCTTAAATCTTAAACAAAAATAAAATAATGAAAATTACATCAATACAAAGGAAATTAAAATCATTAAATTACATCAATATAAAGAAAATTAAAATCATTAAAATTAAATTAAATTAAAATTACCTCAACTGGTAAATACACAATGTTTACGTCAACCTCCATATTTGGCAGAAACTAAGAGAAAACTGTATGGTCAGTTAATTGGAAGGTATGATGTGTCTATGAAAGTTGGTTTTAGTTAGAAGAGCAGTAATTTGTAAGATGAACTATTGTTATTAATGGAGGGTTTGTTTCTATAGATGTACAAAATTCTAAAATTCGGAGTTCTGTAAGGTTATTGGATCTAGTTAGAATTTCGAACTGAGTTTTTGAAGGGGATGGTTGTTTTCATTACTATGGTTTCTAATTGCGGATTGTGGTGGGCTACTGAGGGGACGGTTGGTACGTCTGAAGTACAAAAAATAAACGAAAATGTTTGCTGTTGTGTTGGTCCTTCTTTTCATCTGAAAGCTCCGTTTCCCTAAGGAGAAGTTCAATAGCTTTGATATATATATATATATATATATATATATATATATATATATATATATATATATATATATATATATATTATATATATATATATATATACAGGGTGTCCCGTAAGTCTGGACCCATAGGGCAAAATTAATAAAATTACAAAATAGTCCCAGTTTCGCTGGACATGCGTCGAAGTGACTTCTTGGGACTGACAGCGAAGCTAGCCAACACATTGGTACTGGTTTCGTCTTCCGTAACAGTCCTTGAAGGTCCTCTGCGAGGCTTGTCAGCTACGGATCCAGTTTCCTTAAATTTGGCTATCAACTTGCCAACACATCTGTGTGTGATTGGTGCGCGTCTGGATGCATATTGTGAATTCTTCGGCCACTTCCCGGACTGCGGGTCCCTACCAGCAAAATAACTTGAACTCTCTCCTCTCTAGTCAGTGACATGGTTTACCTGCAACATAATAAAAAAATATATTATAAATCCCTAGGGTCCAGACTTACGGGACACCCTGTATATATATATATATATATATATATATATATATATATATATACAGGGTGTTTCAGGAGGAAAGGTCAATACTTCGGGAGGTGATAGTATCGGTCGTTGTGAGAAAAAAAGTTCATATGAACATGTGTCTAATTCTGAATGGTTACGGAGATAGAGCTGTTTGAATTTGATGCGCGCGCAGCTCTTCCTCCCCCTTCCCTCCCCTATAACCTTGAACCATGTAAGCTGTAATGTAAGCATGTAACATAAGCCACTCGACAGCTGACTGTTGTGAGTGACATTGTTTGGTGTTTGAAGCAATGTTAAGAATGCCACACACCTTCACACATACCGAATATGCAGATATGGTGTATGTCTACGGTTTTTGCGATGGAAGTGCAACAGCTGCTGTTGCAGAATACCGTCGACAGTTTCCGAACCGCAGAATTCCGGATCGAAGAGTGTTTACCAGGGTTTTCAACACATTGCGTGAGATTGGTACACTTCCCAGCGCTTATGTTTCATCTGAACGTGAAGGTCAACAAGATGTGGATGAAGTGGAAAACATTCTTCAGTTGGTAGAGCGTAGTCCTACTACTAGCTCATTTAGAATTTCTACACGTCTCGGTGTACCACACACAAGAGGCTTGCATCCATATCATGTACAGCGTGTACAACACCTTCAACCAGGAGACGCTGCCATGCGACTGGAATTTTGTCATTGGGTAAATGCTAATCGCCGATTGCTACGATTAATACTGTTTCCGATGAAGCTACTTTCACCCGTGACGGTATCAACAACACTCGTAACTCTCATCGGTGGTCAGACGAAAATCCAAATGTCATTGCGGAAACAAATTTTCAACATCGCTTCTCTGCCAATGTGTGGTGCGGTATCATCGATGATCAGCTGATTGGCTCTATTACTTTAGAGAATCGTCTTACAGGACAAAGTTACCTAGAATTTCTGCAAAATGAATTGCCAGGACTATTGGAGGATGTTCCTTTGGCTACACGCGCTGGTATGTAGGGTGGGCCTTTTAGCTCTGACGGTTTTAATATCCTTATAACTCTTTTGTTTTTTAACCAAATCAAATAAAATTTATACACAACATATGTACATACATAAAGTTTTTTTTCATTAAGCTGCTTTTATCTACCTGCAGAATTGACGAAATGGCGAAGAAAAACCTTTTGACGTATAAGAAAACAAATGCTTTATAACGAAATGTCGTATAAAATAAGCCAAAGTTATTGCGTAATTGCTAGTCTAAGCTCAAGCTCTCCCGATCTCACCCCTTGCGACTTTTTTTTATGGGGGTTTATTAAGTCGAAAGTCTACGCGACAAGACCAACCGACATTCATGAACTGAAACAGAGAGGATTCAAGCAAGCTTTGGTGAATTACGGTCGAATGCGACAAAAGGTGGCTTTGGAATACAGAGCAAGGCTGCCTATACTGATCGAAAATGGTGGAAATCACATTGAAGTTTATAACTAACCTTGTAAGTTTATAAAGGTAATTAAATTTATATCCAAAAAAAACTTTATGTATGTACCTATGTTGTGTATAAATTTTATTTTATTTGGTTAAAAAACAAAAACGTTATAAGGATATTAAAACCGTCAGAGTTAAAAGGCCCACCCTGTACTTTCAGCATGACGGAGCTCCTCCATATTCTACCCGTCTGGTGATGCAATACCTAAATCAAACTTTCCCTGGTCGATGGATCGGCTGCGGTGGTCCCATTCAATGGCCACCAAGGTCTCCAGACCTCTCTCCGTTCGATTATTTTTTGTGGGGATGGATGAAAAGTCAAGTTTACAAAAGAAAGGTGGATACACGAGAAGAATTGCTCGCGCGCATTTTGGATGCTGCTGCCCGCATAAAGGAACGTCAAGATCAACTCAGACGAACAACACTCGATCTTCGCACACGAGTTGCAAAGTGCATTGAGGTTGACGGTGGGATTTTCGAAAACGTATTATAAACTGTAACAAATTTGTCATTTCTGTATCTGATACCATTCAAAATGCCAATGTTTAAACATTAAATGTTAGAAACAGTAATTGGTTTCTCTTTCTTGATTACTATTAACAATGTTTTTGTATTTGTAGATTCAAACAGCTCTATCTCTGTAACCATTCAGAATTAGACACATGTTCATATGAGCTATAGTTCATATCCACTATAGTTCGAATAAGTAATGATAAATGACAAATACTATAGTTTTTCTTTTTCATGATGGAAAGCCCAACGTGGGCACCGGGTTACTCGCAAAGAGGCCCCAACGTATAGCTTCCCTCACCAGCTATCTGCAAAGCAGATAGGATCCAGCTGGATCCTATCTGCTTTGCAGATAGCTGGTGAGAGAAGCTATATTTTGGGGCCTCTTTGCGAGTAACCCGGTGCACACGTTGGGCTTTCCATCATGAAAAAAAAACTATAGTATTTGTCATTTATCATTACTTATTCGAACTATAGTGGATGTAACTTTCCAGAAGAGTGCCTTGTTCCATGCACGGTCTGTGTTTAACATAAGTTTCTCAGGGGACCATTCTGAGTTGTTGTGTGTGTGTGTATATATATATGTGTGTGTGTGTGTGTGTGTGTGTGTGTGTGTGTGAGGACCGGATTAACCATGGTGCAACTGCACCGGTCCCCTCGCAAAAGCCAGACTCATAAGCAATGGATACTAAAGAGAATGATATCGAAGCAGCGATGTACAAAATTATGATCCGGAGGAACCTGAGGGGTACATTCCCAAATGTAGAAGTCCTGCTTAAAATTTACTTGTCGCTGATGGTTACAAACTGCAGTGGCAAAAGGACCTTTCCCAAGCTCAAGATGGTTTAGGATGACCTACGATCAACCATGACTCAACAAAGGCTCGTTAACCTAAACTATGCTTAGTATGGAAATAGATGTGCTCCGAGCAGTCAGCCGAGGAAATCCTATCTGATTTTGCATCCGCAAAAATGCGCAGGTAGTTTATCAGCATTTGAGATTTGTATTGTATATGAATAGTATACTGTGTATCAGTGATATTTCTTCGAAATCAATGCTTGGCAAGTGTATGTATATATTATCATATACTGATCACAATTATGTTTATCATTTCATTTCAAGTTTTTTTACTTATGAACTCTGCCTATATACTCTATTCTTATTCAAGCGTTCATTTGTCGCTCTTGTCCTCGTTTGTTAGTCTGTTATAACTTACAAGTATATATTAACGTACTGTATGTTGTGCTGTAGTACTGACTACAAGTTATAAGTACAGGGTGAGCGAAAAGTCCTTGTGCACCTGTCCACTTCCAACACAGTGCAGGTACAGGTTCACTACACTTCTTGCAGGTGCACAGAGATTTTTCGCTCACTTTGTATATGTCCTTAATAAAGAAGTAACATTTTGTGCAGCAAATAAACATTTTATGGTTCGTTTGTGCGAGACTACAGAAGATATGATCATGGCGAGAGGTCCAGAGCCCGGAGGGGCCACGCCCTTAATCCGTTCCTGTATACTGTATATAAAATTCTGAATCCTCATGAGAAAATTGATGTCCATATTACCATATTAATTGTCTTTTATACGTTTCGTTTCCTTCACTGTATGTATACTTATTTCAGTGATGTAGTCGAGACCACCATGGCCGAGACCAAGACCAGTCTCGAGTCCTACATCATTGATAGAAGTCATAATCTAATATAATTTACAGAGTCTTATCATAAAAGTTAATTTCATTGATAAACGTTGGTCCAAAAAATTGACTCGCAGCGCCCTCTCAAGTGAATTATACAAATTATAAAGTTCATTCACCAATATAAAGTATGAGGACGATACCGATGAACACGCGTTTGGAATGGCTAGTAATTTCGGATTAGGGCCAGGATTTGTTACCTATTGTACTTCTTATGGTTGTAAGAACATACTGTACAGAGTAGTGAAAAAAACAGTATAACTTTCTATTACTTTTCGAAAGATAAAAAGTTGTATAGAGTATGGTTAATTATTATAAATAATAATAGTAAGTTGTAGAGTATCGTATATTCATTTTAGTATGATAGATCATGAATGAGATGAGGAGACTTGATAAATTATACTAGGCTATGATAGAAATGGGCAAACGGGTTTCTTCCAAGGATGACATTAAGTCATTTTTCTCAAACTAGATAGACGGGGGAAGATATTTTTTAGTAATTTTATTCACTCCCTGCATGATATGTAAAAACTGTTTGTAGAACATCTCATGTACATTAGTAAATGAAATATTCATTTTTAATGACTGCCTCACACTAAGTATGGTACTTATTACACTCCACTAAATGTAATTTGTAGTTAAAATAAAGGGGGCGAGAAGGAGTGATTTCGGTTTGAAAGGGGGCGTTGAATAAAAAAGTATTGGAAACGCTGCATTGAGTTAATAGTTGTAGGCTGGGTCTACAGTCAATAATCTTTGATGATATTAGAAGGAAGAATCTTGGTAGGATTGCCAGGTGTACCGTATTTTATGGGCTATCTGGTATTTGTATGTTGGGTCAGTGTCCCGTATAAAGCGTATATGAGATACAACGAAAAGCGAGCTTCAGATAGCTATAAATTTCAACTACTCGTCTACGGAAAACTACCATATGGTGACAGTAGAAATTCGTTTAAAGTGAAGCGCAAATGTTTAAGTGTTGTTTCGTAGAATAGGGACAAACTGAATGTTAACCAAAGTTTCATGGTCCAACCCGAAACTGTTCCGTATTTCGATATTTAAATCCTGACAAATCTAGGTTTCTGTAGCTGTGGGACTAGGTCAGAGGCGTTTTCAACATAGGTGCAAGCGGGGCACGGGCCCCGACGGGCCCCCCCCTTTACCCCGAGCCCTATATGCTCTCTCTCTCTCTCTCTCTCTCTCTCTCTCTCTCTCTCTCTCTCTATATATATATATATATATATATATATATATATATATATATTGACTGCTGCAAATTTACAAATTTACAAATTCACAAAATTTACAAAAATTACTGTTTGTATTTTTTTTTTTACTTTAGTTGAAATAACTTTACTTAAATATGCAGTGATTAGCGAAAACATTAAAGAGTTTATCGAGAACTTCTATTAAGGAAAACTTGTAAACGGGGCCCGGGGCCCCCTGTGGCATAACTTGCTCCGACCAATTCAAAACATTAAAAACGCTCCTGGACTAGATCCAACTCCATATAATGGAATGCTTAAACTAAATCAAGTCTAAATTTTCGTCTGGGAGTATGCTGTTAAAAATGCTCACTCCTATATTTAATTTTCTAAAGGTTTTTACCTGATACCAGATTGGAAATTATAAAAGTAACGGTAACGGTAACTGTAACGCATTACTTTTCCATAGAAGTAACTGTAGCGGTAATGACGTTACTTTCGTTTGCGAGTAACGGTAACGGTAACGCCGTTACTTTGAAAAAGTAATGCGCCCAACATTGAATATAGGTAACATTAAGCTCTGGATGTCTGGATTGCAGAGTATTTCTGATGATAAATGTGCTTTAATTATAACATTATACATTTCATTATTGTATACCAATCCTCGTATATTTATATCGAGACGAAAACTATCCAAATTTGTGTCATACTATAAGTATAAGGGGTGGGAATTACTCAAACTTGGATTGAAGATACGGCAATCATTTACAGCTGTTATAATTAAAGCACATTTATCATCAGAAATACTCTGCAATCCAGACATCCAGAGCTTAATGTTACCTATATTCAATGTTGGGCGCATTACTTTTTCAAAGTAACGGCGTTACCGTTACCGTTACTCGCAAAAGAAAGTAACGTCATTACCGCTACAGTTACTTCTATGGAAAAGTAATGCGTTACAGTTACCGTTACCGTTACTTTTATAATAAACTAGAAAATATAGTATTTCTCGATATAAGAATATGATATATCTACATGGCAATTACCTTACCTTACCTTATGAACCTTATGTTGTTTCGTGTGTTGGTCTCTCTTCACACGGAGGTCAAGCTGGTGGCCCCGCCTCTAGGTCTGGCCTGGTGGAGGAGCGAGTTACTTTCTTGCGCTCTCCACCGTACATAGCCAGGCACGCCCGGCTCATCTGGTACTGTCCTGAGCCAGGCATCCAGTCTTTTCTTGAAGACTTCAACTTTGACCCCCGTTACGTTTCTGAGGTCCTTAGGAAGCTGGTTGAAAAGTCTTGGCCCCCTGACAACCAAGCTATTTTCCTTCAGGGTTGAGGAGGTCCCTTGTCGTGCTTTTAATTTGGGAACACTACACATTCTGCCTTTCCTATTTTCCAGTGTTGTTTGAATGGTAATTGGGTTTAGTTTTAGGTTTGGTACCAGTTTTTCGATCATTTTCCATATGTAGATTATGATGTACCTCTCTCTTCTTCTTTCCAGTGAGTACAGATTTAGTTTACGTAGTCTTTCCCAGTAGTTGAGTTCTTTGCAGCCATCAATCTTGGCTGTGAAATGCCTTTGCGTTTCTTCTAGTTTATTAGTTTCTTCCTTTTATATGGGGACGTCAAAACTGAGCAGTATTCAAGTTTTGGTATAATCAGTGTTTTTAGCAGGGGAATCATTACTGTCCTGTCCCTTCTCTTGAACGTTCTTAGAACCTGTCCGGCGACTCTTTTTGCTTTATTTATCGCTATCTGATTTTGTGTTTCGAATTTCGCATCATCTGTCATTATTATCCCGAGATCAATCGCTTTCATGCTTCTCTGAATTTCCTGTCTATCTGGAGCATAATATGCAGTCTGTTTAAGTTCTTCTTTTCTACCATATCTCAAGAGCTGAAATTTCTCGGCGTTGAATGACATGTTGTTGTCTTCTGACCATTTGTATATTTTGTTCGTGTCCCTCTGCAAGGCCTCCACGTCATGCACATCGCTGATTTTTCTGCTGATCTTTGTATCGTCTGCAAAGGATGTTACTATACTATTGCTGTTTACTCCGCTGTCTATGTCTGTTAGCATGATAATGAACAGGAGTGGGGCCAGTACTGTCCCTTGTGGTACTGAGCTGCGTACTTCCGATTCTGATGATGATATACCTTGAATTTTGACGACCTGCAGACGATCACTAAGGAAGTTGTAGATCCATTTTCCCACTTTGCCTGTTATTCCCATGTCTTTAATTTTATGTCCTATTATACCATGGTCACATTTATCGAAAGCTTTAGCAAAATCTGTGTATATAACATCGTAGTTGTCATTGCCTTCCAATGCATCTAGGATATTGTTGTAGTGTTCTATTAGTTGTGATAGGCATGATCTACCTGATCGGAATCCATGCTGATTTTCGTTGAATCTTTCCCGTGTCTCCAGGAAATCATAAATTTTCTGTCTAACTATTCTTTCAAATACTTTGGTGAGGTGGGACGTCAATGACACTGGTCTATAGTTCTTTGCTTGAGATCTGTCCCCTCCTTTATATATAGGGACAATGTTTGCTCTTTTCAAGATGCTCGGTATTTCCCCAGTGTCTAGGGATCTTCTCCATATCCAGTATAAAGGTGTAGCTATTTCATTTTTACAGTTTTTAATCAATAATGCGTTCCAATTGTCCGGACCTGCAGGTGAATGTAGTTTCATTTGTTCTATAGCTCTCGCTACATCTTCTGGTGTAAACTCAAAGTCTGTTATATACTCTCCTTGCAATTCCTCTTCAAAGAATGCATTTATGTCAGGTATCGCTTTGTCACTTTTTGGGGTACTGAAAACTGATTCATATTGAGCTCTCAATGTATCAGATATTTCTTTTGGATCGTCGGTTAGTTCATTATTTCCCGTCCTTAAGGGCCCAATAGCGGCGCGCGTTTTTGTTTTCCTTTTTGCATAGCTATAGAAGTATTTTGGATTTTCCTTTATTGCTTCTACCGCCTTTTCCTCTTCCCTCTCTGTATGGTCCTTAATCAGGGCTTGTATTTCCCTATCGATACCCTCCAGTTATAAAAGAATTTCTGAATATCGAGCAAATATTTAATTAAGGTTTGATATATAATACAATGAAACAATACCTGATTTTAGACTTAAATAATAAGCAATACAATTAAATCGTAAATAAAAAATTACAAAATGCATAAAGGATTAATGGATTATTCTTATAAAAAAAAAATAAAAATCTTGAAACAAAGTAACGAGTAACGAAATAATGACTGAAAATGGATTGAAAAGTAACGGGGTTACCAATTTCGTTATAATATAAATAAAATAACGGCGTTACTGTTACCGTTACAAAATAAGTAACGGCGTTACTGTTACCGTTACAAAATAAGTAACGGCGTTACGTAACGACGTTACTCCCGACACGCCTATATTCTAACACTGCAGCATCTCCAGGAGGTATGCGAAAAAGCCATGTAACTCGTTATCAGGTTCACAATTCAGGGGCGGTATAGAATCTTTACAGGCGTAAACAAAATACAGAGATAATTTCAATAAAGTTTACATATTATTATAGTCCCGCCAAAATTCGATAAAATTTCATGATTTTTGCTTTGGAAACCAGAAAAGTCATATCACTCCCATCAAAATTTTGAGCTTCACATCTGAAACCCCTGGATCAAAATTTGTGAAGCTTCATTTAAAATCGAAGCGTCTCGTGAACTTTATGTAAATGTTAAGATCTCACGGGCTTAAAAATTTCTGTTCACAGACTTTGTATAAAATTACACGTTATATATGAGCGTCGGATGACATTTATATATATATATATATATATATATATATATGAAAATTATTTCACGAAAGTAACACGTGAAAAATATTTATGATGAATAAAACCACGAAGGAAAGGAAACACAGAATGGTGCTCAAGCGCTTTCGTCTAATGACATCCTCAGGAACACTGAAGTACATAAAGGGTTACAGCCTATATATAGGTTACAGAAAAAAAAAAAAAACTATATATATATATATATATAATTATATATATATACAGGGCGTCCCAAAAAAATGTATACACACTTTAAATACTTATAAAGGCAGTGTTTATTAAAATACATTTCATTTTCAAAATGTAATAGAATCTACAGACATTATTTAATTGTTTTGTCAACGCCTGTTTTCAAACTGACGTCCGTTCTGGTCCAGGCACTGCTGATAACGCGAAGCAATGGAATCGCAAACATCACGAAACATTTCGTTTGATATTTGTGTGCATTCTCGTTCAATGGCTGCTCTCAATTCAGCGACTGTTGCAGGTTTTATAGCGTAGACTTTGTCTTTTAAGTATCCCCGTAAAAAAAAGTCTAGTGGTGTGAGGTCTGGTGAACGCGGAGGGTATTCTACGAAACCCCTTCGTCCAATCCACATCCACATCGTGCCAAGTACCACTCGCAATACTCCACTCTTCGGTCCGGATCATCTTCATTAATAGCATGGACTAATCTTGGAATGTAACTTTTCCATTGACAGCGCTTCAAAATGCGTTGGACAGACGATTCTGAAATTCCTACCTCACGACTCGCTTGCCGCACAGATTTTCTTGGACTTTGGTGATACGTTTCCAGTACTCTTTCTTGCTTTGTGGGGCTTGTCGATGTCCGTGGTCTTCCGGAACGCTTCTTGTGGACATTCTGAACAGTTCCATCGGCTTCAAACTTATCTCTAATTCGAGTGATGGTAATTCGCGTTGGTGGATCTGTTTGAAACTCCCTCCTAAACTGTCTTTGCACTTCAACTGCGTTTTCACACTTCCAGTAGCATTTTAGAATGAATTTCCTTTGTTCAAAGCTTAGTCTGACTGCCATTATTAATTCTAATGGGTTTAACTTGGAAAGAAAGAAACATCAATTGAGCTGAGCTATCAGCTGTTAAAGTGTGTATACATTTTTTTGGGACGCCCTGTATATATATATAATATATATATATATATATATATATATATATATATATATATAATATATATAATAATAACGGAGATTAAAAAAATTTAAAAATTATTAAACATTAAAGGATTGTGGGAGGAACATACAAATTTGTAAGGAAAAAACTACCGATTTTTAGCACAAGATCAAATTAATTGTTTCCAACCAATGTTATAAAAAAAAAAAAAAAAAAATACAAATTTATACTGGAAATCTGCCCGGGTTTTAGCACTTTGCCCTTCTTGTTTAGGTTCGATGTATATAAAAATATATTAAAAAAAAAAAAAATACAAGTTATTTGAGTAGCATACAAGTTTACCAAAGATTTAGCGTTCTACCCTTCTATCTAAATCTGTTTTATTGTATTTTATTTTATTTATTTTTTTTCTATAACATTGGTTGGAAACAATTAATTTGATCTTGTGCTAAAAATCGGTAGTTTTTCCCTTACAAATTTGTATGTTCCTCCCACAATCCTTTAATGTTTAATAATTTTTTAATTTTTTTTATCTCTCCGTTTATTGTATATATATATATTATATATATAATATATATATATATAGTTTTTTTGTTTTTTTGTTTTTTTCTGTAACCTATATATAGGCTGTAACCCTTTATGTACTTCAGTGTTCCTGAGGATGTCATTAGATGAAAGCGCTTGAGCACCATTCTGTGTTTCCTTTCCTTCGTGGTTTTATTCATCATATATATATATATATATAATATATATAGTGTTTCACAACCGGTCTGCCATACTTTCGGGGTGATTTGGGTGGTGATATCGAGTAAAAAAGTTAATACAACATCGGTGCTATTTCCAACCGTTGCGGAGCTACGGACGTTTTAAGGTCCGCCTCGGTTTTCAATGCACAGCCTTGCTCGTTCCAAACAAGAGTCCACTGCCCATTGAATCATTTCGGGGTATTCTCGTATGTAAGCAGCGGCATCCATAAACCGACGAAAGAGTTACTCTCTCGTCTGTACTTTGGTCTTGTAGACCATCTCTTTCATAAGGCCACATAAAAAGAAATCTAACGGGATTAGGTCCGGAGGTCTTGGGGCCACGATAGTGGACCAACACGACCACTCCAACGATTCCCGTACCGTTGATTCAAGTAATCCGTAACATGACCAAAATGTGGTGGCGCCCCATCGTGCTAAAAGAACATCCTGCGCATTGTCTCCAAGGGCACGTCCTCCATCAAAAGTGGTAATTCGTTAGTCAGGAAGTTCAGATAAATATTAGCAGTTAATCGTTGTTCCAAAACGAACGGTCCACTCAGCTGATCTCCAATTACACCGCACCAAACATTCACCAAGAATCGATGTTGAAAGCTTCCTTCAACGATACCGTGGGGATTATCGGCGGACCACAAGTGGGAATTTCGTCTATTGTTAATTCCATCCTGAATGAATTTTGCTTCATCACTAAACAGTACGCGATTAAGAATTTGGCGAAGGATAACCATCCACTGACAAAATTGAACATGTTTAACATAATCATCCGGTTCAAGAGCTTGCACACGTTGCAAATGATAGGGAAACAAACCCTCATCATGTATGGTTCGCCATACACACGATGCGGATTCACCAACTCGTCTAGAAATCCTTCGAACACTGGTAGTTGGGCTACATTGTACTAGGTCCAGTATGTGCTCCTCCACACAGGAACGGGCCGTCGTGCTACATGCTCTTGGCTACGTGAAACAGTTGTCCCTGTTTTCCTTAATCTCTGGTGTGTGTCACTAAACACTTGCCTGTTCGGTATTCAGCCGTTCGATAAACGCCTTCGATATTCTTCAACTGCCGCTCTGCTGTTACCATCACAGAATCCATAAATGAAATGGATATCAGCGTATTCAGCGGGTGTGAACTGTTGATTCATTTTGATTGTTCACCTTAGCGCAATAGAGCGTCTCGTAACACAGATCAGAACCAACCGAAAGAAAAAACTGAGGATTAGTTGTGGTAACTTCGTTAACCGAAACTACCACCAGTGCTGCCATCTATCGAATTACACACAAGTAACACAAGTAGGGATTTGTTGTTTGCACATCTTAAAACGTCCGTAGTTCCACAACGGTTGGAAATAGCACCTACTAGCAAAAGGTCGGCGCTACGCGCCGATTTTGCTAGATCTGCGGTGCTTCGGCACATTAGTGTTTTTTGTATTTTGAAAATTTTGATTTTTCTATCAACAAAATCGACTACAAGATAAACCACCTACTGAAAAATTATCTGATATTTGATATTTGATAACAAAAATTAATTAATGTGTCGTGAAAATTTGTATGCTTAAATAGTGTGTCGCCAACGTGAAAAGTTTGGAAAGCTCTGCCCTAAAGTATGGCAGACCGGTTGTGAAACACCCTGTATATATGATATTTAAAGCCTGACGGCTGACACTGTGAAATTTAACATCGAAAATGTTCAACACTTTAGGCACAGGGAAGAGAAGAAATTAAAACTGATAAACAATTATACACTATGCAATGCACTTGCTAAATATTCAGTTTCGGGGCCACTTATGTTTTGGACCCTTAAATGGTCGAAAGTTAGTCACGTGAGAAATAAGTAACCAATCTACAACGACTACCTAACATAGTGTAACATAACGCACACTTAAGGCTCACCCTGACTGGTCCGTTGGATGAAATTTGGATGAAATAGGTGGATCACTCAAATCTGGTGGCTCCGAAACTGAATATTAACTATATACAGGGTGAGTCAAAAGTAGCGCCCGATTTCTGTCAGTTGATTGTTTGTTTGCCATTTGTATTACAGTGTACAAGAAGGTAGAAATAAATGAATGACATGTTTATCTAACCATTTATTCGGGGGAAAATTATTACGGAACTGTACCAAGCTGTTTTACTTGCAATTTTCAAAGTGCCCTCCCTCGTGATCGATGCACAATTGCAGCCGAGCAGGCACAGAGTGGCACACACGCCTGCAGAGTTCGATATCAATTTCCTCAAACTTTGCAGTGATTTGAGCCTTCAATTCCTGAATGGTACGAGGCTTTTCACGATAAACAAGGTCTTTCATGAGCCCCCAAAGAAAGAAATCTGGAGGTGTAAGGTCTGGGGAGCGTGCCGGCCACTCGATCGGACCGCGGCGGCCGATCCACTTTCCGGGAAAGTTTTCATCAAGCCACTGACGAACATGACGTCCATAATGAGGTGGAGCTCCATCTTGCTGGAAATAACAGTCCTGATCTTGTACCCTGGGCCAAAAGAAGGTTTGCAGCATATCCAGGTAAATTTCTGCAGTGACAGATCCCTCAAAGAAAAAGGGTCCAATTATCCCTAATGGAGATATGGCTGCCCAAACTGTCACGCCAGGTTTACCTCCTTCTCAACTGTCACTCTTGGGTTCTCCGCAGCCCAGTAGACACAATTGTGTCTGTTAATTGTGCCGTTAAGGCTTAAAACATGCCTCATCTGACCACCAGATGTTGTCTAGCATTGTGTCCTCTTCGTCAAGTTTAGCTAAGAACTCTTCGCAAAATTGAAGACGGCGGTCGTCATCTCCATCATGAAGGGCATGCATAAGCGTGGAATGTAAGGTTTCCATTTTTTCTGGTGAAGGATACGGATAACACTTGATTGGCTCACTTCCAACTCTGCAGATAAACGGCGAGTTGACTTTTGCGGACTTTGTTCCAGTCTCCTGATGGCTTCTTCAGCCTTAGCTACATTCGTTGCCGTTTTCGGACGACCGGACTTCTTTGCAGTGGCTACCGACCCTGTTGCTTCAAATTTCCGACAATCAATCGTATCTTTCTTCCCTGGGGTGGGTTAATATCGAATTCCTGTGCCAAACGGCGTGCCGCCATCGTTGGTTGTTCATTACATTTGTAGTAATGTTTCACGGCCGCAATGCGTTGATTCATTGAAAGGTAATTCATGGTTCAATTTGGTGCAAATTCAGTAACTTTCCAAACTCTCAGCAATAACCTGCAAAACAAAAACAAAAATAAATAAACTAAGAAAATTAATAATCTCAAGACAATTATTAACAACATGACTTCCCAGAAAGAATCTGACAGCCGAAAAAACAGAAATCGGGCGCTACTTTTGACTCACCCATATGTGGGTTGAAATCAGAATGGTCCCCTAAGGTTTTTTCATGATACACAGACCGTGCATGTAACAAGGCACTCTTCTGGGAAAATTAAATCCACTGTAGTCCGAATAAGTGATGGTAAATGACAAACACTATAGTTTTTTCTTTTTCATGGTGTTAACCCGACGTGGGCAACGGGTCACTCGCAAAGAGGCCCCAAAATATAGCTTCCCTCACCAGCTATCTGCAAAACAGATAGGATCCAGCTTTAAATGTTCCTAATTTTCAGTATTTTTGTTTCTGTGTGCAGGTGTTCTATTGGTGTTGTTTGAGTACATTCTGTAATGATACGAAGTGCGTTGTTTTATATTGTCTGTAAGGTGTTTATGTGTGTGTTTGAGATAATGGGTGCCCAGCATGGGCTAGCATAGTCCATAACTGAGCGAATATATTGTTTGTATATGAGTGATGTTGTTTCCTGCTGGTGTCCAAAGTTTGTGCCTGTTAGTACCCTAAGCGTGGTAAGTCTTGAAGTACATTTGTTTTTAATGTCCTGAATGTGGTTTGCAAAAGATAATGAAGTGTTGTATGTGACCCCAAGTATTTTGGTCCTGTGAGTGTGTGGAATGTTGATGTTGTTTAGTGTAAGCTGTGGAGTTACCTGGTGTTCTTTTGTATTGCTTGTAAGCAAGGTGATGGTTGATTTTGTGGGCACTACTTTGAGTCTATTGTGTGTGAGCCAGTCTTGTATACTGTTTATATATGTTTGTAGGTTATTTGTAGCGGTGTCGATGTTGTTGTGGGTGGATGTTAGAGTGATGTCATCTGTATATGATGATAAATTAAGCTTGTTATCTATGGGTGTTGGAATGTCATGCATGTATAAGTTGAACAGTGTTGGTGAGAGAACAGAGCCTTGAGGGACCCCGTTCGGAAAAAGCTTGTTTTTGGATGACTTGCCATTAAATGTGACATGTGAGTATCTTCCTGAAAGATAGTTGCTCAGCCACCTTTTGGTGTTATTGTGCATGTTTGTGTTGAGTATTTTGTTTATGAGAGGGAAGCGTGGAATAGCATCAAATGCTTTACTAATGTCTATTGTTGCTAATAGTGTACGTTGAGCTGGTCGTCTGGAGTTGATGCCATCCATGATGTGCTGCGTGAGGTTAGTGAGTAATGTCGTGGTTGAGTGGTGAGGTCTGAATCCCTGTTGAGTAAGCGATAGTGGTATGTGTGGGTTGGTGATGAATTGTAAGATTAATCTTTCTGTTACTTTGGAAGGTGTGCATAGTAAAGTAATGGGTCGATAGGAAGCTGGTTCTGTTCGATTTTTGTTTGGTTTGAGTAGTGTAATAATTTTACCTTGTTTCCATATGTCAGGAATAATGCAATGTTGGTTGTATTTCCTAATGTTGCCGTTGGGTATGTATTTGTTTGCATTATTGATGATCTGATTGAATGTCTTGAGTGTTGTATTGGTGTTTATGGGTGTGCTGTTTAATGTGATGAATTGTTCTTCAGTCTGTATTTTGAACTGTTCCCAATCAGCTTTCTTGTAATTTCTGTAAGTGTGCCTAAGGCTGTTGGGGCAGAGTGTAGAACGTGTTGTAATGATGATGGGCAGGTGGTCTGATGACAGTTAGTTATTTTTCTGTTCTCCAGTGTGTATGTATTGCTAGTGAGAGGAAACAGAACGTTATGTCTGGGGAGGAGTTTGAGTATCCTGCTTGATGTGGTATGTGTGTATGTTCTTCTGTGTTATTAAGAATGAAGAGGCTGTTTAGTTGTGGGGCTATGTTGGCGCCTCTGGTGTTGTTTTGGTTGTGCAGGTACCAACTAGTGTCTTTAGCGTTGAAGTCTCCTCCTAAGATGACATTAGTGAGAGAGGCCACATTGTGTAACTGTGGATTGTAATTGGCTGGCACCTGAGGTGAACTATCTGGTGGGATGTAAATGGTGATGAGTGTGGTGTTGTGTTTTGCGCGTGTTTTAATGTTAACTGCCTGTATTTCTATCTTATTATCTGCTTGGATTGTGTTTGTATTGTTTTGGGTGGCATCAGTGTAGCTAATGCTTTTACGTATGTAAGTGATGAGTCCACCCCCGTGACCCCCAACACGATCTTGACGGATCGCCGTGAAGTCAGGGATGGTGGGTGTTTTGTGTGCGTTTTAGTTTCGTTTCTTGTATAAGTGCTATGTGAATGTTTTGTTTGTGTACGAATTCCCTAAGCTGCATGATTTTGTTTGTGAGGTCATCACGTTGTACTGTAATATGTTAATATTATGCCTTTGTATGTCTCATCGTCCTATTGTGTCTATGTCTTTGTGTATGGTGACATGTGTAAGTTGTAGTGGAGCCTGGATTAGTCTTAATGTCGCCGGAGAGTAAGAGTAGTCCGGGGAGCACGTCCGGCACGTAATTGCCTCCCCGTAAATAAAAAAATAGCACGCTGGTATAGGTCCGGCCCCGGGAGCCGATCGGCACTCTGACCGTGCCACGCAACAGGCCGTTGACTGCCCGCTGCACGGAGATTTGAGGAGGTTTGGCCACCAGCGCGTTGATGTCTTCGGTTTGACATCGCCTCTTCTTCGCGTTGACGTTCCACGCTTTTTCGTTGACGTTGACGCGCTGACGTGTCCCGCGCTGGAGGATACAGCCACTGCTAGAAGCTTCCTCGTCAGCTGCTAACTTTTGGTTTTAATACTGTGTGTAGATTCAGTTATTACTGTGAATCTATTAAAAGAACATTCTCTGTTATTTTGTGCTTATCCTTCGTCTGCAATTTTTGTTGCTCTCTTTGTTGAAGTTCTGAAAATGTATTGCCCGCCTGTCTGCTGAATTGCTCTAATATGGACTCTGTTTCAGAACGGCAGTTGAAATGATGAGCTGTAAATCTATTTCATCGAAAGAGCAAGTTTGAAGTATTTGCTTATTACTGCTAATTCGAGCAACCACATTGTTAACCGCATCTTCTGAAATGGATGTTGTGGAGCAGCCTGTATCTAAAATAGCTCTCACTTGATGACCATTCACGCGAAACGATCTCCTTTTTTCACGTTGTTCTTCTAGCTAACTGTTCAGAGTTTTTTAGAAACTAGTCTCAGTTTTCTGCTCAAAACGGCTCTTTCTAATTTTAAAATTGATTGTTCAATGATTGATTGTTGATTATTAGTAGGAATAGAATATGGAATGTACGCCTCCATGCCCAAGAGAATCACCTCCGTGATTATATATATATATATATATATATATATCAACGTAAAGAACGACGCTTGTATAGGAGATATTCCGTGCAAGATGAGAGAGAGAGAACGAAACAAATGAAAAAAATGAGGTAACCACCCGGGAATCGAACCCGGGATCTTCCGATTGCCGGTCAGATATGATAACCACTACACCATGGGCCTCACTCATTCAAATGCCGTAATTCTTCTACATACGCGCAGAAACCAATGCCCCAAGGGGCACCTCCCGCATGCCGTAACATTATATACATTTAACTGCAAACACGCAGTATAATTAACGTAAAGAACGACGCTTGTATAGGAGATATTCCGCGCAAGATGAGAGAGAGAGAACGAAACAAATGAAAAAATGAGGTAACCACCCGGGAAACGAACGAACCCGGGATCTTCCGATTGCCGGTCAGATATGATAACCACTACACCATGGGCCTCACTCATTCAAATGCCGTAATTCTTCTACATACGCGCAGAAACCAATGCCCCAAGGGGGCACCTCCCGCATGCCGTAACATATCTCCTATACAAGCGTCGTTCTTTACGTTAATTATACTGCGTGTTTGCAGTTAAATGTATATAATGTTACGGCATGCGGTAGGTGCCCCCTTGGGGCATTGGTTTCTGCGCGTATGTAGAAGAATTACGGCATTTGAATGAGTGAGGCCCATGGTGTAGTGGTTATCATATCTGACCGGCAATCGGAAGATCCCGGGTTCGATTCCCGGGTGGCTACCTCATTTTTTCATTTGTTTCGTTCTCTCTCTCTCATCTTGCGCGGAATATCTCCTATACAAGCGTCGTTCTTTACGTTAATTATACTGCGTGTTTGCAGTTAAATATAATATATATATATATATATATATATATATAAACACGTCACAGGTCATTTTTGCATATGTACAGTAAAACGTTTCCTCCATCAAGAGTAAAACCTAGACCTACTGAGTCGGAGCTGCGCATTAACCATTCGGCTACGACAGGATGGATTGATCATGGTCAATTTTGCGTCACATCTAATTTTGTCCAAAGCCAGTGAATCATAATTTGTGAAGTTGCATTTAAAATCTCACAAGCTTTCACAAGCTTAAAGTAAATGTTATACTCTTTCCAGCTAAAAATCTTCTGTTCAAAATCTTTTATATGAAATTTTTTGTATATTACGTATAATGCGAGAGTGGACTGACTAGATATCGGTAGGTTTTGATGTTAATATTAAGAAACATAAAATGATAATGGCTAATAGTTATAAAATCTAATAACGGCTAATGGCTAATAACGTAAAAATGATAATGGCTAATATTTATAAAGTCGTTCAATGTTGCTTCCTCCACCTGAAACATAATTTTACTGACTCTTTATTAACAGTAAACATACATGTAAATGAACTTAAACTAAATTCAGTAATAACAGCTTCATTGCTTTATAGGTTCAGTAATTTAATTCACTGGGTTTAATTAAACCTGCTTATTCGAAAGAAAAGTAGGAAAACAATTATTCTGCAATCTTTTAATACAAGATACAGGTGTTACAGGTGACGAGAACCGAGTCCAAATTAATTATCGAAATGAAAAAAGGACTGACCACTCAAATCGTCGAACGTCCAAGTCAACTAAACTTAATTTAACTTCATCTATCCTAACCTAACGTGATCTAAAAGGTTAAGTTATAGGTGGACTTACGTTTTCATGATTATGCTTCGGTAATTTGATTATTCAATCCTTTTACATTTCGAAGAAGTGGAATTTGCTCGAGGTGAAGCCATTGTACCTTCATAACCAGCATGATATTTCTCAACAAAAATCCTATTATTACCTCTGAAAAATGCCGTTGTATATGCAGGGTGTCCATAAATTTCCTTTACAAATTCAATTGAATTTGTAAAGTAATTTATGGACACCCTTTTATCAATGATGTAGGACTCGAGACCGGTAGTGAGACCTTTTTTTTCTGGTCTTGGTCTCGGTCTCGGCCATGGTGGTCTCGACTACATCACCTACTTCTATACGCACAAACACATGCCATCATTTCTATGTCCCTTTAAAAATCATCCGCTTATAATTCCTCCTTCTGGTTCTGTTTCAAAACACATTTTCAATATTAGCGATATTTCTATCGCTTGTTCTCCCATTTTTTAGTGTACGTGCTGCAAAATGGACTGAAAGGTCTTGGGAGACAAAGGTCCATTAATACTTCATTCTCGATCAAACATGTTCCTCAAGGTCGAGTTTTATGGTCATGGTTTTTTAAGTTTCTTGACTTCTTGACTTTGGGGCAAGCAGGCGATGAGGTAAGAATTTAAAAGGATATAATTTAGCAGAAATATTTCCCTTTCTTGGCCAAGTATACTTGATTTGCTCTGGGGGCACTTGTGGGCATGTGTTGGGACAGACGGGCTTATCCCAATTTAGTTTGCAGTTATGCAGGTTTTCTAATAAAACAAAGGGTTTGCACATGAAATGGTTTCTGTTGCTGTATAAAAGGTCCATAGATTCTCTGTATAACAATTAACTTCGTATTTACATTAAAATACAGTACTTCGGCGAAAATGCCTTCTATAAGGTACAATTGTAGTAAATTAAATACATAATTCACAAACAGCGTACTCTCTCTCTCTCTCACTCACACACTCTCTCTACATACCTATATATACACACACACACTAAATTTAACCAAGCCTTTTTAGTTTTGTAAAAATTTTCTCATAGAAATTCGCATTCAACAGACACGCACATTAAAAATGGTTTTTCATGTACGCGTGTAATGTACACAGGTGTAAAGCAACTGCTCAAGGACATTGCAGATTTTCCTCAAGTTCAACGCGCACCAGCGCTCTTTTAAGTATGCACTACAGGAGTAGCGAAGGTTATATAATCTATATAGTAGTACTTTTATCATTAGAAATTAAGTGAACAGCGTACTTAATGATCACACAAGAATGCTTAGACGAATTTATTTGGCGTCAAATTCCTGCAACTTTTTATTTTTTTGGTCTCTGCCCGCTGATTTAGTGGACATTAACCTGTAATTCTAATATTCCTCACACGGGAGTGTATAATTAGGCTGTGCATATTGATCGTGTCGACTTTCCCTCCCCCACCTTAGTGTTTATGAACAGATGAAATTCCATAGACGGAAGGTAATCCAAGATAAGAATTTTGAATGTACACACTGCTGGTCCAAGAGGATTATATTCCATAATTGAAAAGTGGCCATCAAGAGGAAACATGCCTAACCGAGTGAGCTAACGAAAGGCCAAACTAAAGCAGTTGTTTTTTTTTAAAGTTACGTCGATCGTTTGAACCTCCAAGTCAATGAAGTTCGAGACATGGTAACTTGAGTAGGGGCTGGGGGAAAAAAGGCACCGTTTCCCTCCAATCGAGTGCACTGCATAAAATCAGACCAATTTTAGGCTATTTAATGAACTGCCTCATCCTCCCCAAATGTTCTACTTGATGAAAGGATACAAATAAAACGGAAGTTATTTACGAAAGTATATTTTATCGAGGTTTTCTTAGTTATATAAAAACCAATTTGGTTTTATAAAAATTACAAAAATGGGGTTTGAGAAGTAAAAGTCGACTCCCCCCCCAAAAAAATTAAATATAAATATCAACTCGGCAAAAAGAGAGATCTTAACCAAATTATATCATCAGTCTATTCCTCCTAATAAATCAAAAATCAATAAATTTTTTTTCCGACATTAGCTAACAAGTAAAAATATTCTTAAAACTATATATGTTTATATATATATCAACAAAGCATATAAAATTATGCTTAATTTTGTACGTATGGTTGATTTTTAGATATATATTAAGATATGTCGTTTATTTTCATTTAATATAGTCTACCTGAAAGTGAAAGCGGGGCTTAAGTTCCCCTTTTCTGTGAAAGGCTTTTAGGAACAACATAATTAATATTTAAACCTATTAAGATTTATAAATAAACTTTGCAAAGTAAACACGTGATGCCAATTCATCAAAAATCTTGTTATATCGTTTCAAGGAAAAAAAATATCAAACTTAAGAACAGGATTGAGTGTAAATAGAATTTTACGAATGATACCAATAAAATTATATAATAGACAAAAAAAAGTATGTACATTAATTTTAAAAATTCATATATATATATATTTTTTTTTTCTATATTTGTAGTTATAGAACTATTTATAGATAAATACTTTCTATTACTGTATAAATTAAACTATGGATATGACAAATTATAGAGAACTATTGCAAAGAAATGTACTTGAGGTATTACATTTAAATCGGAAGGAAAAAAAAAAAAAAAACGTACTGTATTATTAATAGCCCAAAAACAATGCTTAGTTAAGCCTTAAACCCAGCATTAGGGCCCTGAAGAATATTAGATGAAATACAAGTAAAAAGTACGACACTCAAAACTCTTCTCAATTTGAGCAGTGGAGGGGCGCAGAAAAAAAGAAATGAGCGATCTCTTTTATATTATACTAACGCCAAATGAATCATGAACAATTGGAGCCTAGTGAAAAACGTTAAGTACCAATCCAGTTTAAACAAATTCCTCTTTACGCACTAACCATTCATATTATTAACTTGGGGGTAAATGCCATAAGTTATAACTGAGCAAATAGTGTTCAAGGAGCCGTGTACAAATACTTATATACCTACAAACAT
Source organism: Bathynomus jamesi (assembly GCA_023014485.1). Lineage (NCBI taxonomy): Eukaryota > Metazoa > Arthropoda > Malacostraca > Isopoda > Cirolanidae > Bathynomus > Bathynomus jamesi. The sequence continues at coordinate 96,218 of JAJOZX010003442.1, read as the reverse complement.
AAAAAAAAAACAAGGCACGAGTGTGATTAACAATGCCTCAATACAATAATGGGTCTTATGAACTAAACGTAAGATAAAAAATATATATACAATATTTAACCTTAAAAGTCTTTTCTGTCTTTGCTCTATAAATTAAAAAAAAATTAAAATTAATAAAATAATACAATTACCGCAACAATTTTTCATCAAGCCAACAAATAAAAAATTATGAAGGATTGGAATCATGAGTGTCTTTCATTTAAAAACACGTTACTCGATAAGCTTCACGAGTGCCAAAGAATTAGCTTCCAAATTAATCAAAATCATAGAACCAACTAATTAGCTGAGCAAAAATTAAACAGGCACTGTGTGTGTGGGTATGTTGTGTGTGTGTTAAAAACATTGATCAGAATTAGGATGGGAACATTTTTATCAATCCAAACTTTAACCACTAAATGGGCGTGGCATCCCCTTAAATCTAAGTTTAATACTTATCACAAGTAAAGTGTGGCATGTACATATAAGGGATACGTGATCACACTTCCCCTGTAATAAGAATTAAAAAGGTACTTAATGACTTTTGGGTCAAGGCGAGAAACTCTCATATTCTAAATAAATAAAAAAATGGAATGAATTTAAATCATCCCTTTTAAGAGGTTAATAAAATCCTACTAACTCTTACCACCAGTCGAGTGATGATGGTATCAACATACGTACGAACAGTTGAGTCACCTCGTAATATTATCTTATATTTTGAACTATCATATTTTATTCCTTTGGTCTCCCAGCTTTTCAAAACTAAAATCTCTTTAAACAGCAACCCGAAAACGTCTCATGGATTGGAGTTTCTTTTCAGGTGCTCATTCCTGTGTGTGAGAGTGTCTTTTTCATATTCCACTTTCGACGACACAAATTCGAGCTGCTTGATGTATTCTTTAGATTTTTTCAATATGAGGACTTTGGACGCTCTCTCATTATGTTGAATTTCGGGGACACTCGACCTAAGTTCGTCGAAAAGGTTCTTTATATTTACTCTTCTATTCCTCTCCATGATATTGTGGTTACTTCTCTTCTCCAAGTCATCGTCCGGGTCCCTGGCAGCAGTTTTTCTTCGTTTGTTAGTTTTCAAAACCTATTAAAAAAAAAGACGTTTTAAGTGTGCCAACAAACGAGTAATAAGGTTATTAGCTATCTGATGCTAATTTTCTTGATCATTCTAGTGCATTATTTAAAGAGCTAAAATTACTAAAGCTCAAAGGACGTAATGAAACTGGCACATTTTATTTTTATTAAGAGTAACAACAAAATCCTTAACTCACAATGGGTTAATAAAATATTTTGTAACTCATCAAGAAATCCACTTGCATCAGACCAGAAATAGATCAAAGCATGTTATATATAGCTGGTATTCAAAAAGTCGCACTACAGTTTTCCATTTATAAGTGTAGTGCGACTTTTTAAACACCCTGTACCTCAATTTAGATTACGACAATCTCAAAAAAAACTGGAATGATTTAAAATGCCGATACAAAAATATTGAGTGTAAATTCGTTTAAAACAGTTAAAATCTCGATTAATAATGGAATACAAATAAAAATGTAGGATTAAATATACATTATTTGTGATTGTTCATCATCTCTCTCGTGTCTAATACTGATTTCTTTGTATAGTATCGGTATCATACCTTCAATAATGACTTATATCGATAATAATTTAAGATTAATACATACCCTAATTAATGATTCTTCTCCATAATTTATGTATAATTAATAACATTTTTAAAGAGCCCAGTAAAGACAAGCTCAAGGGCCAAATTAAATAAAATAGTCATTGTAAGTTGTAAAATTACTGTATTTTATTAATAATATTAGAGGTTAATTCAATTCAATACGTCATTTAACTAGCTAGTTCCATAGATGTGCGACTAATGATGTAATAACGAAAGGCCCAAAATAATATTAACCCTTCTGCCAAAAACCTGATTTTCATACCTCATGATGCTGTTCCCTCATGCGTTTGGTGTAGGAGGCTGGCTTTCCTTGTGTGTGTCCTTTCGGCGAAGACCCGTTGGCATCTGTGCTGGTCTCATTGGCAGCTCCTGTTGACGGCAACGAAGACGGTGGTGGTGGTGGCGGCGGCGGCGGCGGCGGTGACGGTGACGGTGACGGTGACAACGCGTTTTGTGAGCTATTAGAAGTGTTTTTGAGCGCTTTGGGAGCTCGGCCCGTCCTTCCTTTCTTCTGTTTATTCTTTATGGATTCGTGAATGACTATCTGAAGCTGTCGTTTTACTTGTGCTGATGACGACGGCGAGGAAGAGGATTTGGACGGCGGTGCTGTTAACGTAGAAGAAACTAATGTAGTGGAAGAGGAAAACTGACGAGAAATGGAAGAATAAGGCTTAGGAATTTCGCACCATGACACCACATCAACTTCTTCATCTAAAAAAGGAGGGAAGGAAAAACTAAATTGGTATTTTTTCTTTTAATCAAATTTATATTTAGAGGTACTTTGCCTACTTGTAATCCCTCCTCTTTTACATAAAAAAGAATGGTAATTAGGTTAAACATGCGAAATTTACAAATTAGGTTAACATGAAGTGGCTTAGTTTTTCTCGAAATGAATACTTCGAGTGAAGATTTAAAATTGCTACTAAAAAGGACTAACTCACCTGTATCAGTGTCATGGGAATAATAGTAGTTATGGACGGGTCCCTTCTCGCAATAGTTGTGTTCGCTGCTGACAGACCTCATATATCGGGCCAGTGACTGGCAAGCTGCAACTGGCGGGGGGGAGAGACTACTACTATTAATAGTGGAAGAAATCTCTTTATTGTCCAAATGTTCGGCATCTTCGTCAGAAACGCACGGCGTATCCGGAAGGTGTTCGTACTCTTCATCGGAATAGACGCAGTGGTGTCGATGTTCGTCCGAACTTTCGGAAATGGTTCTCGTTTTAAGTTTATGATCTTCTGCGTCGACGACGAAGGGCGTCCCTCCGCCCCACATTGAATCTTTCTTTAATGGCCTCGGCGTCTCTTCAGAATCCATAAGGTAACCTCGGTAATTCTCCTGCTGTTGAATCTTCTTCGGGCTTCTGTCTGAGAGAGGAACACAGCCTATTAGCTCAACGTTATCACCCATGCTGCACGTCTCTAAGTCGAGCAAAACGTCCGCCACGCCTGGGAAGAGAGTGGAAGCAGGGTACTCGAGTATTTCCGGAAAGTTGGCAATTATATTATCCAAGTCTATTTCTGATGACGGAGGCGACTGTGGTGGTGTGGGAGCGTCGAGGAGACCGCGGAAGAGGGCGCTGACTTTGAATAAGTTTCCACAGAACTAATAAACGGCTGCACAGGGGCATCGCTATCCCCGTGTTGGTAGTAATGTGGGTCGTTGTGCTTGGCATTATTCTCGTAGGACTGTACGTTTTCACAAGACGGGTGGTTGTGGTTGTTATTACTGTTATTGTAGTAATAGTTACCATACAACTGACTGTAGTTTTCGCAAGTCTGGCTGTAATTTTCGGAGTGATTGTAGTTAAACATTGTATTTCCCTCAAATATTTCCGATATTAAAGATGAATCTGGTTGATACAGAGGATAATCGAGGGAGAGCTGTAAGAGAAAAAGAAAAATTAAAACGATCAAGTTTAAAACATTTTATATTGCTTCCTTTTCTTCTAAAAGACAGGAATATTAAAAAAAATTATCAGAGACGTAGTCAATATCTAAAACTTAATTAACCTAACAATTCTATCGTTTTTTTCATTTAATGAATAAAAAATTAAGCGAATCTTTGATGATACATCTAATGTTGCTACAAGCACGTTCGAGTCGCCCATGAGCTCAGTGTTTAAGCTATCCTGAAAACTGCTTAGTTTCGTAAAATAGCAAAGAAAATCAAACACTGGTGGAAAATTAAACTGCCGCCTCAAATTTTTTATAAAAGGTAAATAATGCTTTCCATAACATGGAATTTTATAGGCATGCCCAAACTGAAATCTACCTTCTACGGCAATTAAACGCTTATAAAATGCCCAACCAATCAATAAAAATTCTTCTAGCCCATCTGGGTTACCTTCCAATTATACCACTATACACTCGCTTTACTACTCCCCCCCCCCACTTCTTTGCATGAATTTGATATCGGATTCTTTCAATAAACAAATACTTGCTCCATTTCCATTACCCTCCCCTACCATTTCCCACCCCCAGTCTCCAACCCCACCTTCCAACAATCCCAACTCATTGGTTCACGTCAATAGCACCCGCCTTCCACACCATCCCCCATCTCCCCCCAATTTATCCCCCTTCCCTCAAACCACCACGAAAATTTTTCTCAAGACTTACGAACCCTCCGTTTAATTTTGAGCTAAGCAAATAAGATTAATTTTTATGGAAGTCGTAAATTTACTTTGTTCTCACTGTCAGCAACTTCACTGTTCCACCTCCGTGTCCATTCCACAGAATTTCTTCACCCATCTACATACATAATGCGAACTAAATGTTTCAATCCGGTCATGAGTCACGAGGAAGCAAGCCATTTTACTTAAAATAAATACCGATCTTATAATTTACAGATCGATTTTCATGGCCATTTCTTTTTTTAAGGCCGACAAGAAATTTACGCGAGCTTAGAATCTATTACTCCGATGCGCATTATAGGCTGAGGTCAATATACGATCTGTCTGCTGTCACTTTTTTTTTAAGCTAATAATACATTGTTTCGTGCGAACTCCGTAGATTTTGAGCGCTGTTAAAAAAAGCCAGTAGGCTACAAAATAAAAAATGTAGCCCTGTATTTTAATTACGCAGAATGACTACTACCAAATGAAAATATGGACAAATAATTTTTCAAGTACAGTCAGGCAGATTACTACCAGGGGGGTAAAAAATTTATTTACTAGTAAATGGGCTTTTACATTTTGCATTACATTTGGAAAAACATTATGACACTCGGGCATACAGAGGTTATCCGAGTCGGACGAATGATCCGAAGATATACTATTTCAATATCAAATTTTGCAACATCAATTTCAAATCGGCTAATTATCCTTAAACTATTTATAAAGCTACTCAAGTAGCCTACTTGGGCTAAAATGTACATTATTTGCAATATTTACACACACATTCACGAAAGCGACTAAGTTTTTCTTAAGCTAACTAAGGAGCTACGTACTATTTACCACATCATATGGCAAGTCATTCACAAACCCACTGCTATGACTAAAAGGTATTTTTGTAGATTTAGTTTACGAATCTGGTTTTTAATTTTTATTTTATTTCCTCGAATTCTTCTATCATACTCCAATTAAAAAAAAAAGTTGCATCTATATTATCCAAACCAGAAAACATTGAATATCTGAATCACGTCTCAAAAGTACAGAATTTTACCTATCGATATTAGTAGTTAACAGTCCTAAGGAATGAGTACGCCTAGGCCTAAGTCCTGCAAAGTACGCTACTAACAATTTCAACCACTATTTCTCTTTACTTATAATAATTACACATGCCTAATATTCGCTTACATACCTGGGCACGAGTCCTAATAGGATTTTAGCCTAATTTCTTTGGTTAAAGAAAATGCATAAAAACGACCCTAATCAGTTTGGTAAGAAAATTAAAAAATGAACTGGCCGAACTCTTTATAAAAGCAAAATAAAAAAAAATTGCAATAAACGAGATAAACTTTAAAATACCAATATAATAGACCTTAGGTCCCTAAATAAAATATCCTATTGTCTAAACTGCACGAAATTAGGTCATCAGAACAGGCTTTGATTAAAAGGTAGGTGGCACCGCATACCCAGACTAACCTTAAGCCACGACCAAGAACACTCCAACCAGACCCATTTAATAAGCTGGTTAGTTCACTCACATGATGCTAATTAAAATTAAGCTTAATTTTAAATCTACAGCAAGTAGCCTAATAAGATGATATTGGCACAACTGTATAAAATTAAAATGACAGTTAAGGATGAACACCGTTGGGTTAGGTTGATGAAGTTTAGCTCAAGTTTCAAGTCTCGGCAAATTATGCGTTAAAACTGGCTTTATATTTCAATTTGAAGAGCCTTTATCCTTCATATTAAATGAAAACTTGTAACTAAAGTTGGGACGTACTTTGCACAATTTTTTTATAAAATATAGCTCATGACTTTGATAACCTCGATAGGCCCGAGTGGCTTCATGTTTTCGAAGTGAAATGTAATAGGCCTATACTCCTAATCCAAGCTAAACTAAAATGATCATTGCATTTAAGTTTAGTAGTGATTATATATTTATATGGTGAATAAAGTTTCGCGGAGACCAGTGTCGAAATTTACTACAAAGATCTTGATTGGTTAATTATTTCCCACATGACCAATTTCGGCCAATCTTGAAACGACCACTTAACCTAGTGTAATCTAGTCTCCGTGAAACTTAATATTAGCCCTAAAAACATTTCTATGTGATAGACCTTAAGAATGACGTCGGAAACGTTAATTTATTTTAAATTTTTAAAAAGTGGTTGTGGTTAGGTAGGTTGAAACAAGACTAAGCTCCAAAAATAAATTAATATATTGATCACGAATTTTCTAAAATAGCCTAAATAAGCACCTTACTGAGCAGAAAAGCTTGCACTGTCCTGATAGGCCCAAAGTTAGTTTATTCTATGCAATTCGTACACTAGCCTAGCCTAACGGGGTAAATGTTAACTACACATTTCAATGTCAATCAGATTTCTCGTTTTCATACGAATATTAGCTTTACGTTTTAATGTAGGCCTATGCCAGTGGTTCTTAACCTTTCTAGGCTGCGACCAAAATTCTGGTCGCGGGGCTAGTTCAGCGACCCATGCCTTCAAACGGTACACTTTTAATAGGTAAAAATTATTAGGGATAATAAGTAAGTGACAATTTAAGGATCCAATCAAAATGGCCTGACGACTCAGGGGTTCACTGGCCTATGCCAAACTATGGCACATACTCTAGGGCAAGCACAAAATATTAAACCAGTCAATTTTATTTATGGTACAGGCCAAAAGCGTACCTTAAGCTATAACCTGTAGGCCTATATATGTAAACGATAGAAAGGACCTCGGAATCCAAGAAAAGCCTACTAACAAGTCTTGCAGGAAAAAAACTAGTCCACAGCCAACTTGGGTTGGTTTGCTTAAGCCCAAGTTACAAAATTCAAAATTTTAGGAAACTGTGAGCTTAAGCTAGAAATTAAATGCACTTCGATATGCAGAAATTCTGCACTTCAAACTTTCCTCCAATCCAGAATGAAAATAAGCTAAGCTTTATTTAGGCCTATTAAGCAAAGCCTATTTCACGACATTTAATATAATGGTAAATATAAAATTATTAACTTTAAAAACTAGGACTATACTGAACTTAACACAATACACACCTCCATCTTGCGAACTGTTAGCATTACTTATTAATATCAAATATTATTGATGGTAAATAAATGAAAGTTATTTTCCAAACTATCCAGACCACGAAATGTTTAGTACCCACATTAACTCTTACACACCTTCAACTTATCAATGAAGACTTAACACTGATCTGCGCAAAGTTTCTTAGAAATTTTATCCCCTACAAAAATACATCCTTTGCTGCCCGCCCAGATCAAAACTATGACGTCATACCCATGCCAAATACTTCTTTTCAGCTAAATAATAAATAGATGCTCAGACAAGTCATAATAATGCCGCAACACATAATAATTCTATTAGTAAAATACAAGTCATACGATATTAGAAACCTGAAAGAAAATAATTATATTAATGTTAATATACATCAATAATTAATTATTTCTTCTCGCCTGAAGCCACGCCCCTTCGGTTGGACACACCCACTCCTTGATATCACCAATATTACATCAGACATAGTTTAATACATGATAACAATACGAAAATAATTTCATATTAATGAATAAATGACAAATCAATTTTAATTTGCTCTTAAAAATAATGCTAAATAAAGAAATCATGAAACAGTTGAACTACTTTTCGACGCGTAAGAGTACATTTCCATGTTTTGATGTTCGTCTGTTTGTTTTTACTACTTACTATTATACTAAATTGATTATCGTACAGTTAATATATATATATATAATATATTATATATATATATATATATATATATATATATATTGTGTGTGTGTGTGTGTGTGTGTGTGTGTGATGATGCGTTTATATTTCCATATATATATACTAACCTTTTACTTTTCCACCACAGGACAAAAGACCTTTTCTTTCAAAAAGTGGGAAAGATTTAATTCCAGAATAAAAAAAAAAAATAATAAATACAACTGTTTTTGCTTGAAGTCATTAAGCGTTTGCACTTTATTGTTAATAATTTTTTATCTTGGGTTTAGTCTTGTCTGTCTTTACCTGTGCGCAGGTAAAGCTCGTAGATTACCTTTTTTTTATTTTTTGTATATTGTGGGAGTGGTTTATATATATATATATATATATATATATATGCAGGAAGGAGGAGCCAAGGGCAATATATATATATATGTATGTAAAGAACGACGCTTGTGTAGAAGAGCGTTCTGCACAAGATGAGGAGGGAGAACGAACAAATGAAAACGCTCTTCTACACAAGCGTCGTTCTTTACATTAATTATACTGTTATTTGCAGTTAAAATGTATATATATATGTATGTGTATGTGTGTGTATATATATATATATATGTGTGTATATATATATATTAGTGGTGGACCGGATATCCGCATCATTTTTAACATCCGCATCCGCATCCACACTTCTGACTGCGGATGTTACCTCTAATAAATTATGCAATTTACAATTAAATTAGCTTATAAAGTAGCTTATAAGGCCCACTCATGCACATTTCATGTAAAGTATTAATTATTAATGAACAAACAAATATATAAACCTCAAAATATAAATACCTGGTAACACGGAAAATTGAATGAAACTTGTTTCATTGAATTTTCTGTGGCTGAAACTCTTGAGAAAGTTATTATTTTTATCATAATGAAAACATTAATATTAATTTTAATTCTTATGCATTGCCTGCCATAATAGTAATATCACGAAATTTGAAAAAGTATGTCATATATTCATAATTCTATATTATATTGATAGATTAACTAAATATCCGTATCGGCATCCGCGGATATTGAAATTAAAGATCCGCATCCGCAGATGTTGAAAAACTGACATCCGGTCCACCACTAATATATATATATATATATGCTGCAAACCCACAAAGAAAAAGAAAAACGATTCCAAGTTCTTTCGTGTATTCAGAGCTACACCTCGTCAGGGTAGCTCTGAATACACGAAAAGCCTTGGAATCGTTTTTCTTTTTCCTTGTGGATTTGCAGCATTCATTCATTTCACGTGTTTAATTGTGAAATTCATCCCATATATATATATATATATATATATATATATATATATATATATATATGTGGGATGAATTTCACAATTAAACATGTAAAATGAATGAATGATGTACATCATATATATATATATATATATATATATATATATATATATATATGAAGAATCATGCACCAGAACTGATAATAAATGGAGGTATCTGCAATAAAAACTAATAAAAATTGCAATCAATTGAGTACGGATCTGAATGTTCTTTTGACTAGACAAACACAGAACATTGTTGCTTTCACTAGTGATGAACCACATACGAAAGCCTCGTCAGTACTTTGATCCCCTATTTGTTGGCAATGCTGTTCTACTAAAACCTCGCATAATGCAAATTCGCATATATCGAACTTATAGTTAAATGAAAAAAATAGGGATGCGTTCCACAACCAGTTTTTTTTTTATCCTCCCGGCCCCCCAACAATAAATGCCACTTTTTTATACCAAAAACATTCAACAAGATTACAGTAATGCTATATTACATCAATACTGTACAGTATAAATATTAAAGGACATAGTAAGCCTTGGTTTCAATCGTTAATGAGGTCCTCTTACGCTTAGCTGAAGGCCCAGTACTAGGCAGAGGACGTTTAGAAGCCATGTCTACAATAAACAGTAAAACAAAACTGGAAAAAACACTAAAAAATAGTGAAAAACAAAACACAGTCTAGAGCACAAAGCACTCACACCAACACACTATAACAGTTTATGCGAGACTGTTGTTGTTTGGCGGGAACACGTCGGTGCGCTCAGCGGCTCAACAATATTTCACACGAGGTGGCGCATAAATGCAAATTTTTTCCGCATATACTGAATTCTTGGTAGAAATATGGTCTTCGTATATGCTGAAGACGCATATATCGAGGGCGCAGTGTATGTATGTATGTATGTATGTATTGTATATGCATGCAACTCCGAATGGTCCCCTGAGAAATTTTTATGTTACATACAAACCGTGCATGGAACAAGGAACCCTTCTGGGAAAATTAAATCCACTATAGTCTGAATAAGTAATGGTAAATGACAAACACTGTAGTTTTTTCTTTTTCATGATGTTAGCCCGACGTGTTTGTCATTTACCATTCAATCTCATATATATATATATATATATATACCTTACAACCTTACAAAGGTTCCGCGCGATGATTCCTCATTTCACGAAGGTCAAGCTTGTCGCACCTCCTCTCCCCTATATATATATATATATATATATATATATAGAGAGAGAGAGAGAGAGAGAGAGAGAGAGAGGGGCACAGGAAATAAGAACCAAGTGGAAAAATTTTAACAATAAATACTTCCCAAGCGATATTTTTGCATCTCATTCAATGAAAATAGCACTCCCGTCCAAATTCCCCCACCCCAATGAAATGTCGCACCTTCGTCTCCCGCGAGTGCTTTAAGGAGATATCTTTTAAATCGGAAAGAGGTAAGGAAAGTTGGAGAAATTATATTAGTAATTTTTTTCCCAAAGTTTTTAATTTGATAATAAAAGTCAATTAAATAATAACAGATTTTGTTGAATGAATAATATTCAAAATCAATGCAAAGAACTTCACTTTTTTCTACGTGAAGGTCAAAATATGATAATTAAAACCCACTCTAATAGACAGAGTTTATTTCCACAACAGTTTCGATGTCCACTGGCATCCTCTTCTGTATCCACCCGAAGAGGATGCCAGTGGGCATCGAAACTGTTGTGGAAATAAACTCTGTCTATTAGAGTAGGTTTTAATTATCATATATTCAAAATCGCGTTTGCTTTTTTCCCCTTTTCCACTATTTAAATCTGACATACGTTCTGGCATTCCAATGATGAGCTTTCCCCTTTGATTTTGACCACAATCGTAAGCGTGATGTCTAGTTACTTTTGTCGACAATATATATATATATATATATATGCGCCTCGGTGGTGTACTGATTAGCGTCGCTGACTACAAATCCATCAGCCCCGGGATCGAGACCCGGTGACGGCAGACGACGCGCAGCAAAACCCACCTGTTCATCCTTCCACACAATAAAAAAAATGATTGGTAGATAAATGGGTACCCTGGGTAGCCTAGTAGTTAAGACGCTGGGCTGCTGGTGGGCCGTGGTTCGGATTCCACGTTAAACTGTAGGTCTAAGGTGGGGTGATAGAATGAACAATTCGGGCGGAAGCAAAAAAACAATGTTTTATATATATATATATATCCACCGGCTCCAGGTTTGATTTCTGGTGAGGGCAGACGGCGCTCAGCTCAAAGTTCAACTTTCCATACTAAAATAATATTTATAGACAAAATCCAAAGTTAAATTATTATAATTCTGCATATAATTATGGTAATCGAACTTTTCTCTGATGATGGAAGTTTAACTGCTGAAATGTTTCGATGTTAAAGCTTCATAATGTTTACGTGGGAGTTGATCTCTCTCTCTCTCTCTCTCTCTCTCTCTCTCTCTCTCTCTCTTTATATATATATATATATATATATATATATATATATATATGGCCTATATACGTTATACAGGAGACAGCGAGTGCTGGAAGTCCCGTTTCTCCTGTCACTGTTCTCCTCAGCTGATCTTTTTCTGTGTTTCATATACCCTATGAGCAGTCCAGCATGCTTTCAAACACACACTTCTCTCCCTACACCTACATGCATCTTACGTAATACATAATCTTTTTAAAGTTAAAAAAATGGCATCGTTTTCAAGAGCCTCGGAGTCCCCTGGGGAGGGGACCATAAATATCCCCACTTCTGCCTTTCCCGCTGCCGATACCGGGAACGCAGACCCAGGGAGCGAGGCTGGTTCTGTTACTACCCATTCAAGATGTCCAGAACCCCTACCTCATTCACTTTTCATAAACATCTGCAACATTCGTGGCTTTTTCTCAAATTTTCAATCTGTTGAACACCACCTCTTCTCTAAACCTCACCTTATCCTCCTCACTGAAGCTCAGGTGTCTGGGACGACTAAGCGCAAACTCTTTTCTGTACCCTCCTACTTTCTCTATATTTAATTTCATCCCATATATATATATATATATATATATATATATAGTACCTTGGTTTTGCTTCCGCCCGAATTACAAAGTCCTCATCCGGACTCGCTCTCACAACCTCCCGATGAGCAACAGTTCAGCTTCTTAACCACTAGGCTACCTATTTATCTACCAACCAACTTTATTGTATAGAAGGATGAACAACTGGGTGAACCGTGCGCCGCCTGCTGTCGCCGGGAATCAAACCGGGGCCAGTGGATTTGTAGTCAGCGACGCTGAACATTACACCACCGCTATATATATATATATATATATATATATATATATATGTGTGTGTGTGTGTGTGTACATATCTTGCTTTACTGTATAGTTAGTTAAGGTGCGGCGAAATCCATGGGTTTGGTTCACTGTTGAGATATTTCAGGCAGGGAAAATGAAAGCAGGGTAGCAACGTTTTGCTCCAATTACTAATAAAGCTTGAAAGTGCTCCAGTGATTAATTGAGGGGTATTTTAATCGTACCAACTGTAATGTTTTATGATTTTTTATTATAGGTTTCATACCTCAGAAATTATTTCAGTCTCTGACACTCCTTTTATTCTGTAATTTTGTATAAGATATGTCAATCACGTTAGATATAAATAAATAATAATTCCTATAGGCATTCCCATACGCATTACTGATCGCTGTATATCGTAACAAAAATAATGAGATAATGATAAAATTTGGCTTTGAACTCGAAAATTGAATTGTTTCTATTTAATTCATTAAAATTAGATAAAGAAAGGTATATTCGTACGTAGATAAGTAAATATTTTGTAGATAGAACCCAGTAAAGCCTAGTAAAGCCCAGTAAAGCCTAAAGTTTAAGGGCCAAATTAAATAAAAAATAAATAGTCCAACTTCACAATTATTTATGTCATTGTAAATTGTCAAACCAATGTATTTATTTTATTATTAATAATAAAGGTCATTCAATTCAATCCAATTAAAAAAAAGTTATTTGAGAATAACTTAAATAAGAATTGTTTGTAAATTTTATACAGTTATAAAAATAGTACGTGTAGGATAGTACAATAGTATAATAATAATAGTACAAATAGAAATAATTTAATAATAGATAAAGAAAACGCGCGAACACCCCCCCCCCCCCCCCCCCCAAATAATTTTAAAATGAATACATGAATGTAAACTTGAAGCGAATATTAAGATACAAAAAGATTGTAATCCTGCCGGTATCTTTATCTATCTTTCTCATCTGAAATAAATTGATAAATCTTTTAAAAATCTCCTTTTCTTATTGGTATATATAGCTGAAATTATATATATATATATATATAT